>CM061150.1:22739759-23264759 GCA_030710495.1 Labroides dimidiatus | reverse complement strand
GAAGGTCGAAAGGGAAAAAGGGGGGAAAAGAGAGGTTGAATTGCGTCTTTCATTCATGTTGTCTGGAGACCTGTTGATGAAAGAAGTTTGAGTGCACAGAGGAAGAGCCGTGAAGACACAAACGATGTTTCTGGGAAATGACCCTGAACGGGTGAGCGCCTTTATTCCCCTCATGTCAAACGAGGTGGATCTCCCTGAACCAAACAAAATAAAGAGAATCATTTTCAAAACAACCAAATGAGGTTGGTTTTGTTTCATCTGGACGGCTCCTCAGCGTGCTCAATCCTGTAAAGAGCTTATACAAACAGGACTCAGCTACAGCACAGCAGAGAGGGAACAGAAAACAACGAAGCGGAGGAACAGAGAGGAGCGAGGAGAACCCCCTCCTCTCTCTTTTTACATTCCACTGGTGAATATGAGCACATGATCTCACATATGCTACCGCCCCCCCACCTCCCCGTACACATACACACACATACACGGATGTGAGAGCACACAAAAGCACTGTGGGGTGCATCCTGGACCTTCTCAGCACAACTTCCCAGCCACCCCTATTCAGGCGCCCTGCCCTCACCGACTTTCATATAAAACGCCGCCTACACTCAGGCCCACTCAAAGCCCCTTACAGAGCCTCAAACCGGCCCTTCCCCCCGTGCTCTCCACCCCCGTCCAGTCAACTCAGGCCTCTGCCCCGAGTATAGCACTGGCAGGCAGCCTCGGCCGCTGAATGAAAGGACCCGAGACACAGGAACTGTGAGAGAAAGAGGCAGAAACAGCTCATATCAACAGAATGGTGTCAAATTGATTTGTTCCTCCTTTGCAGCAGCATGAACATGCCGTACATATGAATTAAAATCAATTATCCTTGGCGACATACACTGGCTGATCCGTCTCTGTACCATACCTACAGACCAGATGCGGGTATTCTTCTGTCTGCCTGTTTTTCTACCTGTTTCTGCAGCACAACACTCAATATTCCTCTTTCTCTCCGGCCTTTAAAGCTTATGAGTGCTCATTCATAAACAAACACACACTCCACGCACAATCATCAGCGCAACAGGTACTCTATTCCCCCTGCTCTCTGCATGCGAATTATCACACCGGGAGAAGTGTTCCCTCACCAATTATCATTTCTGTCTTATATTATGCTCAAATTCAGTGTGGACACTTCCTCCCCTATTATTTCTGATGACACTTTCTTCACAGCGCTAATATTTACTGCCGTTTCCATCAATATTCCATATGATGGGTTTTACGGCTGCTCTGGAAAGACTACAGTAATTCACCTCCATGACAGTGTTACAGTTAAGTCTGTAAAGAGCACAAAGCCGTGTTATGCAAAGAGCATTGTCGTTGAGCCGTTGGGTAATATATATAATGGCGGGGATTTACCGCCGATTCCCTGGCCCGAGGCAGTCTACGTTTGGAGTAATCACAGGGTACAAATGCATCCTGCTCTTATTCAAGCCAATCAATATTAAATAATTGTTTGCTAGCAGGAACTGATTCAGTCTTAGACCGCTTTCAGACCCATCAAGATAGAGCCGCCTGCTGGCTCGGCCTCACAATGGAAACATTCAAGCAGCAGTTTCTGAAATGGCTTCGCTCTTGATGTGTGGTTCAGATCCTTGGAGAGATGTTGACACAGCGTGATCATTTCCTTCTTGAGAGAAAGGCACATATCATCAAACTGTCAGAGTGTTTGCTCGGCTACAGAGATGTTCGCCACATTTTTGACACCATGGGGGTCACGTGAGGTGTCGACTATATGACAAACAGATCTGAATCTGGTTTGACCGGTATTCCTGCAGAGTTTTAAGAGACACTATATGGAGAGTGGAGTGGGTCTGGGTAGCCCAGGGCTCGACCCGTGTGCTTGTATACATAGCTGGCTTCTGTCAGGCTGTCGCAGGGGAAGATGTTCTTAGGAAGGCCTGACTGTAAACACACACACATAAACACACGCCCCGCAGTGTACACAAAACGATTTCCTCACATGTCAAACACGGTAAACAAGTCGCCTCAATGCTGGCTCAGGCCACACACACACACACACACACAAAAACACAGCCACACGAACACAGCCACACGAACACACACAAGGAACCTGAAATTAAGCAAAACAAGACCCATCTGGCTCCAAAATTGTTTAGCAAAGCAGGAAGGATTTGACCCTTATTATAGAAAAGCAGGACAAGCTCGCCAACGGGTAGTTGTATTGGATAAACTATAAACTCAATCCAAGTTGCATTTAAACTCCAGACTTGGCAACGGTGAGTTGCTGGAAAGCGCAAAGCTCAGTATTTTCCCTCCATGCTGTCCCCATTAGAGGCACATAAATGAAGATGTCAAAGGAAAAAAAAAAGACAGACAGAATATCCTGAATTCCACCCTGCAGAGAACTGCTTTTGTACGTGTGAACACAGACACCCTCTCTCTCTCACAGACACAGACAAACACTCTCTAGCTTCAGTTAGCTCAGTCAACACGCTGGCATGCAGAGCAAATCACATTCAGCGTGACTCATAACAGTTGCACACAGGCGAGTTTAACACACACACACGCACACGCACACACACACACATATGAGTGAGGCAGACACACACCTCTCATACTCAGCGAGTTCACTAAACAGGCTCTGTATGCTCGCCCTCGATCACTGTCACATGAGGGACGAGCATCACGCCATCAGCGGCTGTAATGAGCTAACAAGATGACGCCCAGATGGCCTTGACACCAGGACGACGGAAGTGGCCGTTGTTGCTGGAGGAACATGCTGAAGAGGACTGTTGAGCGAAAGGAGTGTCAGAAGTCATTAGGGAGGAGAAAGAGCATAATCTGTTTCTTCTTATGGCCTCTGTGGTTTCTGTCCATGCTGAGCCCATCCCTTTCTAAGAGCAGGGGAGTTAAGCGAGCATGGGTGTATGCGGTTGTGATTGAACGTCATCTACGGTATCACTGACAGCAAGAGAAGGCCCAGACTGCTGCTCTCTGAATCCCCACTTATTCATCCGGGAGCCCAGGGACTGAGCTCTTCCAGCTGGAGAGCTGGGGGGGGCGGTGAGGAAGAGGAGAGGGGAAGGTTTGGCCCCGCAGGACAAGAGAGTCTGGGTCAGTTTCATCCTGAGTTTAGCCCTCATTCTGGGGTTGTTCTGTGACACAAACACACACAAGCTCCTCTCCTTCTCCCTTAGCTCCTTCCCTGGCCAAGACATAGTATACACACATGCACAAACACCGAACACACACACACACACACACACTCAGCCAGCTGCCTCCCATCACTGAGGAGCAGCCACAGATGGGCTCTGCATGCTCCGTAAAGATCTCTCCACAGGCCCAGTCTACAGTCGCTGCCAAACCCGCCTGGCCCGAACCCTCTGTATGTGTGAGCGTGTTTGTGTGACTTTGTGTACTGATATACATGTGGTCATACGTGCCGGAGCGGGTGAGGGTGTGTGTGTGTGTGCGTGTGTGTGTTTGTGATAGCGTGCCAGACATCCCTAATCGTGCCAGAGTTGGTATGCGTGCGCGTATGGTTGGGAGAGCTGGACAGCCGCACAGAGAAGAATCCCTCAGGACGAGAAGCTGCAGAGCAGAGAGTCAAGAGCTGGACCAGGATGCAAGGTTGTAATCAGTGCTGTGCAGAGCCGGAGACCAGAAAGCAGGAGAACCACCCAGACGAACAATAGCAACTCTCTAACTCACCGAGATTGTGTTTCGCTCCCACTTGGGGTAGTGATGGAGAAATTAAAGAGAAAAGGGAATCATAACCACTATCGAACCCACACAGCTTGCCTGGGTTGTTAACCAGCGGCAATTTTCTGCTCTATATCTTTAACCCCATCGATAAGTCCACGAAAACACTCCTCAGAAAGAAAAGTTGCAACTCAATCAGCCTATCACATGTTCGCTAATAAACACACACACAAGCAACACACACACACACAGCTTTATTTTGTACAATGTTGATTTAAATTCTGTTTGGCCTCAATTCAAACAGTCATGGTTAAATTCAATTTTCAACAATTGCCCTCCTATCTCAGCATGACTAGCAACCACTCCAGGGATCGCTGCTTCAGGCTGCATGATCAAGCACAGTGAGAAGCTCATTGAAGATGAGAGTCAGGCCACAGTTTGAAGCTAAAGTTAGCTAATTGTCTCAAACTCGTGGAAGGAATGAGTCGGCTCTCAGACACACCAGGAGGTTAGTTCTGCTGTAGTTTTCAACGCTGACGCTTCTGGGAGTCAAATCAGCCACATGATGCCTCCCGTACAAACCTGACACCCATTGCTAATCAGATCTTTCTCCTCTACTCATGGGTGAATATTTTTCTGCTCTTTCGCCAAAGGTGAGGCAAGAAAACTGACACTTCTCTCATAACCGAGCCAGCAGTCTGTTAGCTTTAGCAGAGAATTAAAAAACAATAAGGAGTAAAGCTTTTCCTGGCTGTGCTAGGAGCTAACAAAATCTGTAACCACCTGTAACACTGTTAATGACTGTTCAACACTTTGGTTTTTAGCACAGAAACAAACAAGATATTTTGTTAATAAGAGAACTTCAAAGGTGCTGGTGAGTAGCTGTGGCTACAGCCAGGTTAACTATTTTAAGACATCAAGGCTAGCTTACTGCTAGCTGTGGCTTCACATCCTTAAAAACATGACAGTTAAAACGATTTTGTGTGTGTGTCTGTGAGCGAGAAAGCAAAAAAAAAAAAAGTGTTTTTCCCAAAATGTCAAACTATTTCTGTGACAGTAATGATATGACACCAGATCCTAGGATTATTATTTCTTGGCTTCCCCAACCCGTCTTAAGCAGACACTCTGCTACTGCCAGACTTAGGTTGGTCTATTTTAGGATACTGAATGAACTGCTTCCAGTTTGATTTTTATAGCAACACTTTATGATCAAGGGAGGCTCAATCGATATTTTATGAGTCTGTATGTTGTTAACAGGTGTTAATGGGACACAGATACAGAGAGTCTCAAATACCAGAGAGGAACAAAAGCCATGCTGAGAGAACAAAGGGAAGACATGGTGCACAGAAAGCCGATCAATCAATCTCTGACAAAACACGTCTGGCTTTGACAGCTCGGTTCTGAACTCCGACGTAGACGATAGCACGCAGCAAAGTTCAAAATACTCCCATTGTTCATCTGTCAGCGTGGAAGACAATTGCACGGGAGAGGGAGGGAAAATACTAACACAATATTTATCTTGCGTCCCCTTGCCTCCTGACTCACTCTTTTTTAATGTATTCCTGCTATTGTGAGGAGTGCTGGGAGATGGATGGGTAGAGGAGTCCAGTAGGTGATATGTGTCTGCTACAAGCACAGTGCAGTCACTCACACGCTTCCCCTGTCTCTAATCTCCAGCAATGGCAATAATTCAGTCACCAACAAACAGTGCTGGGATGCTTTTTTTTTCTTCATGTGGCATTTCAATTGTAGTGGTTGGTGGTTTTTTCATCTGTATTGTTCTTGAAACTGCTTCCCTGGGAAACTGGGAAAGTCAAACAGCTGACGAGATGTCACCTCATGAACTCTCTCCTTAGTTTCACACACTCACAAACAGCCACGCTGGCGATCTGACACACACTCAAGCATTCTCTTTCTCTTTCCTCTTACACACACACACACAGACTCACACACACACACACACACACACAATTGTAGGGATCTCTCATCAACTGCTTGTCAAGTTCAACAGCACACAGAGCTGTCTAAACAGGCCGGGAGCTGCAGCTTCTCACACTGACTGTTGCCTTCACATGATGGTGACTCTTGATCAAATCACGGCAGGCATCTTGGCCCTGTGAAGGCTACGGCCATGTCACGGTAAGATCACGGTAAATCTGAGGGATTTCCGTAGACAGCGTGGACACATTCCTCCTAACTTAGTTTTTCATTTCACCTTCAGCATCCCGAGCTTGAGAGAACGTGTGGTGCAATAAAACTCAGCTTTAACAGTCATTTCCCTGTAGCAATACCTGTTCTGTGAACAAGCCCGTACCTGGGCCCCACACATGCCTGTTGTGACTGGTCATGCGGTGCTATATGGGGAGCATGTATGACCTGAGGAATTATCCTGTGTTCCAACAGGGACATATGCATGCATGAGTGCACAAGCACACACAGACACAGACACATTCCTGCATGTGCAAGTACATTACATACACATACATTCTTTAAAAGCCAACAGTAGCGAAACAAGAGAAGATAGGCCTCTCTGTGTGCAACTGACAGAGTGAATTACACGCTGAGCTAAAACACTAACTTCCTGTCTCCCACAACAGCGCTGGATGGCTTTCAGATGGATTTCACCGAATCTTGAACAAACACTGAGTCAATAATGGGGTAATGGCCAATCGCTGAAGAAGAACAATTCACAAGTGATTTGCGGAGAAAATGTGTGTTTAGGGCACTTTGCACCACAGTCTGTCACGCAGCCATAACAAGGGCGCGCTGCCAATAGGTTCCATTTGCGGGGCCTGACACCAGAGATGCATGCAGGCATCTGAATGTTCCCGAGCCCTTTGTGTGAGACTTGATATACCTCATCGCAGATGGGCCTTGGAGGAGAAAAAAAATAAATTTCATTGATGGAAAGCTGATAGTTCTGTCTCTAATGATTCCTGAAGCAATGAACTCAATGACAAATTTGTGTTATGAGCAAATGTACAAGACATTTTAATCCTTCAGCACTTTGCCCCTGATATTTATGTCTGTCGCCCGCGTTTTCATTATCATAAAGGGTGTTTAATATTTCTCAGCTGTACGAGAGGACCGCCACACTACAGATGATTGAGTGCGCTGGATTTAGCGGCTCTGTCTGTCTCCCGTTCTCTTTCTCCAGCTGTGGCCACGTACTTCAGGACCTCAACACACGGCACGGTCGACCAGGAGAAGAAGAGGGGGGAGCAGTGTGCAAGCACTGAGGACATGGTGCCAACCAGAGAGGCCCACCGTGCCTCAGTCCCATCTCTCCAGCTGAGGGCTTTGATTCGCCTGATTGTCTCCAATATTGAGACACACAATAAACACAACACTTGGCCGCCATTTGCAATTCTAATCAGGCGCTCTCAACTGGCCCGTACAGCCCAGCTCCAGCCCTCTGGGATATCACTCATCTGACTGCAAAATAATGACACAATCATCGCCATGGCTACGCTCCTACTGCATCCCACGAGCAGCAGCAGAGAGGATATTAATACACAGGAGTGCTTGGAGGACTAAATGAATTAGCCAGGAGATTAGCTGGATACCAGGTTAATGAATGTGCCATGCAGGCAACTTCTCCTGTCTAGCATTTGGGGAGCATTCACCCCCCCCCCCCCCCCCTCCTAAAAGGACTAGCAGTAAGAAGGCGAGCCAGCAGGTCCACACCTGCTTCTGTGAGGCATGTTATGACAGGACTTCAATAAACCATCTTCTTTCAACGTGAATTTCTGGCTGTGTAAACTTGGGATGATTGTTTCTTGATAAGACACCAAGTTGCAAACTTCAGCACCATCAGATCCTGACATGCTGTAACGTGACGATATACTAGCTTGCAGGCTGAGATGTGATCCTTATCCAACATAAAAAGCTGTGTTTATGTTCAACTACGTGAAATAATTTGTTTTCCGGAAGTTAAAATCCTAAATGAATTAGGTAAATAAAGATAAGCTTTAAGATAAGCAGGGTTTATCTTTAACAAAATGTCCCAAAATCATACATCTGTGAATTCTAAAAGCACCATCTGTTGGCTTTTCTGATGCTGTTTTCATCGACTTGACAACATGATGGTAATAGATGCTTGCGGATAAATGAGAGCAAAGTGACATGCAATCATCCACGTTTTGGTTGCCATGATGTATTTGCTTTAACAGTCATCCGGAAGATGAGGAACTCAAATTTATTTCAGAAAATAACAGGCACATCTTATGAAACTGAGGATTTGACTTGCAAATCATTCAGATGATTCATAATTGCAACCGTGCTTGTCTGCCCTCGTTTTCAAGTGAGCACGAGAGCGAGCCTGCATGGCCAAGCATGAGTGTGAGTGTGTGTGTGTGTGTGTGTGTGTTTGTGTGTCGATGCTTGCAGAGGCATGTGACTGACAGCCTGTCAGTGAAAGAGATGTCATTATCTTGCTGATGTCTGTGTGAGTTGTGACCGGGGGCAGGGTCGTATCACTGGTGGGGAGCTGACACTGTGCGGACAGGAAACATTACTTTGTGATTCCCCTCTTGAGAGGAAACACTTGTCACAATCTGCAGTGCCACTGTTCGACCTTATTCAGAGTTTATACCTGCGTGTGTGAAAAATGTGTTTTTGAATTCAGCACATTCATGAGGAAAGCATGACGGATACACATCTTCAAACCCTTTTTTTTCTGGAGTGAATTCCTTAAAAAACACAGAGGGGATTTTTTTTGTCTTTGTTCCTCTGGCCTTGTAGGGAGGATTTCTGGTTAAACTCTCCCCTCCCTGTCCTTAGCCTTTGACTTCTTCTGTGTCACAACAATACGTGGGTTTTAGTTCAGTGTCCTGTGGTCGATCTGTTAGGGCGCTGATAAGAGGAGCTGATGGATAGGTTTAATCAGCCAAGCCCAGGGATCAAGACCAAAGGACAGATCAATCAAATGCTGTGTGGTTTATAAAAGAAACAGCTTTTATCAGTGTCACAAGAGGCTCTGCGTGCGTGTGTGTGTGTGTGCGCGTGTTATTCATTTATTTATTTTAGAAAAGGAACCAGCATCAAACAGTGTAAACTTAATGTGAAGAAAGGGAAGTGCTGAAAGCTGTGCTAACTAATGTCAGTATTAAGTCGAATGCAGTTTAAAAAAAAAAAAAAAAGTAGAAGAAAAAATGAAAAAGCACATCTGTAATCACTATTCAGAGACTATTAAACTCCTCAGGCAAGTCTGCGATAAAGCGTAAAGCTAAATGTCCCTCGCCTCCAACATACTAAACACCTCCTAACATAAAATGAAATAAAACTGCAGCTAAGCCCCTTCTGTGCTATAAAAACTTAACGGAAACTAAAACTGCACAGAAATCAAAAAGAAAACAACAGAGAGACAGAAAAAAGGCTGAAAGTATCCACACCAAACAAACAACAGATCTCCGTATAACAAAGCTCCAGACGCCTGTTCTAACTGGGACACGGTGTTTTTAATACACAGCTGCCTTCTGTGACTTAAAAGCAGCTTCTTATCAGAGAATCTGAGTGACAGGTCTATTCTCTGCTTACAATCTCTGCTCATGATTGTTTAAGACAGCTACACATGTCCCATCCAATCCAAGACAAATTAGTTGCTCTCTTTTTCCTCCCTTTGGATGGGAGATCTTATCCAGGCGGACATGCTTAAGTTGTCAGTGGGTTTCTAAAACCCATATTGAACAGCATATTGACTGATGCAATCGCGGAGACACACATCATTAGGCTCATTAACAGTGAATGTAAAAGGGGAGGACGGCCTAACTGGTGCAGCGGGAGTCTGTGTCTCCTCTGATAACACTCGCCTTTAACAAGCCGGGCTCAGGCAAGATGCAGCCTGTCGGTGTTAAAATGAAATGTGTGTGATGTGTGTGCTAATAAATAGCTTGTTTGACATGATACTATTCTCACACACACAGTTTGCTCTGCGATAACCGGGCGGATTGTGGCCTCGTAAAGACGCTCCATGTGTTGTTTTAGGAAGCCATTACAAACTGGGCCGTCTCCATTACAAGGGCTATCTGATCATTATTACAGCCATCTGTAATGCACACTCAAAGCTTAATCTGTACAAGGCAACCACAGCTGACTCCTGAGCTAGTATACACACACACACACACACGCACTCAACCACACTGACTTCCGCTGTGATATATGTGTGTGTGTGTGTGAGTGTGGATATTCAAACGTGACACAGCCGCTGTTCCCCTCGTCACATTGCGACTCAAGGGTCAACACGTTTCAGTCGACCCTCTTTAAGCTACGCTGAGTGGAGCGCCGCAATCCTGTTGAAGCCAGTGACTTGCAAGTCTCTTTTCAAGGCCTGCACCCCAACACCCGTGCAAGGCAATCGCAATCTCCCAGCCAGAACTGCCCGCACCCTTCAAAGGCTCATCACAGGACGCACATCTAATGCAGAGAGAAGGCCGGTTAAAGCCTCAGCCAGGCACGCTGCTTTGAAGCGACTGCTCCAACCCCTCAAATAGGAGCCAAATCATTTCCCTTCCCTCCACCATTCCATTGTGTGAGCGGTGCACCAGCCGGCTCTATTCGGTGGCCGCATGTGGGGCGCCTTCAAGGATCACGCCACTCCATTCCAGAGCAGGGCCACGACAGGAAATGAGACTCTCCCCAATGCACAGGACCTTCTCTACGATAAATATATTCATGCATTCATGTATATTTCAAGTAAGAATTTGACTCAGGCCGCATAATGCACATGGAGAGGTGCCGACTTTGAGATTCTTGACATGCACGAGGTGCTACAATCAGAGATGTATAAATAAATCAGAATATGCAGCAAACAGAGCTACTAAAAGCGGCAACACAAGCATGGGCCGGGCGCACAGAAAGGGCTCACGGAGGTTTGTCTGCTGAGAAGAGCTTTCATCTTGGAGACAGGAGAGAAGAAGAGAGGGGTGATGTGGTGGAGGTTTGTGCTGTCATGTTTCGCAGTGGGGGACGGGAGGGACATGATGAGAATAGCTAAAAGTAGTCAACATTTTTTGTGCAGGGGGGATAAAAAGGGGAAGATGAGACAGCAGAGTGCTGAAAGAGCAGCCCACATTAAGATAAGCATGTAAAAATCCCAGTGTGAAATATTACATTACAGAGCCCTAAGAAGAAACACTGCCACGGTTACTCATTAAAGAGAGTCAACGCACTGCCTTCAGTCTTATTCTCTTCATAGTTCATAAAAGCGTGAGGAGAAGTTTGGGATATTGTGTTTGCTTAAGCAGACCTTCACTCCTATTTCCAATATCGGAGACATGAGAGGCTTCCATGGTAAAGCACATCATGGGGGAGAATAAACACACATCTAATGGGAAACATGTGTGTGGGAGATGAAACGGCCTCCCTCATATGAATGGGATGAAATATAGACCTGGGTCCCGCTGCGCACCAATCACAGCCATAAGAAGTCGGCGTGGAGGGGAAACGGCAGACCCCCGACAGGCTCCCTCACTCAACACACACACAAGCTGCCAATATGGCCACTCTGGAGCGGATTCATGTGGAGGCCAGAGTCTGACAGTGACATCTCCATTCAGTCTGAATTCTTTTTCTCTTCCCAACATGCATGGACACACACACACAGACACACACACACGTATACACACAGACACATAGAGCCAGAGGCCATGGGAGGAGGAGCAGCGCCGGGGCATAAAAAAAAAAGCCTTTCTCCCTGCCGTGGGTCTCTGTGGGGTTTAGCATGGCATTATGGGAAGATTAGACTTTAGAGTGCTCTACTATCTGATGTCATTGTGGGTTTTTACGTTGTCTGGTTGGCTTGTGGAACTAGGACCTGATGGCAGGCACATTTTTCTCCGAACAAAATGCGCGGGGTTGCAGTTGTGATTGATTGCAGGTTCCTATTGTATCTGTCTGGTATGGCTCTATTGGAAGAAGAATTAGTCAGACAAAAAGTCATGGAAAACGCTGCACATCTGACTCCATCAATCAAGTCAGCAATCAAAATAATTCAATTAAGAGACTTAAATCCCGCTGGCTTACGAGTCCCTGCTCCAATAGCCCAGAGACAAACTCAATTTACTGACAATCCATACATGATAGCATTAACTCCACTTTTAGGCTCAAATCTTTTTCCATTACTTACATTTTCTGAATATCAAGGGAAACGCGAAGGAAATGATTTAGTTATTCTGTTTACTTAAGGAAAAGAAAACGCAGAAAAAAAATAAATAAAAAAAAGCAGAGCAATTTAAAAAACAATAAAATGCAGACAGGTTGCTCAGACAGCTAAACTAATTTGCAATTTGTTTGGAAAGAGGACTTATTTGCAGAACAGAGGAACTTTAGAAATGTTTTTATAGGTCTGGTAAATAGCCGTACATCAGGAATGCAGCATTGAAGAGCGACTGAGAGAAGGAGGCTGCTGAATATGTGTGTAATTGTCTTTTTCCCCCCGTTTCCGAGGTGTGAAAGGGAATGCAGGGTTGCACTGGGGTGTCCCGGGGAGAGGCGATTGAAGCGTCAGTCACAGCTGCCACACAGAGCCCCGGCGCGCTGCAAATCCCAGGCCCGGCCCTCGTGGGCGGAGGGGCCGGGGCCGGGCCTGGGAGCCTGCAGGAGTCCCCAAAGGCCTTTTCTTCCAGCTCCTCTCACCAGCACAAGGGGGACCGGGATCATGCTGGGAGTTTGCTTAGAAAAGGCTGAGCCAAAACTTGGCAGAATGGGTTAACAGAGGCATGCATACACACACCAACACCAACACACACACACACACTAACACACACAAACTCGAATGCTTTTTAGGCTGTCTGTCTTTGCCTGTGGGCATGGTGGGAAAAAAAAAAAAGATAAAGTGGGTAAAAATCAAAGATAAATCAAACTTCCAGTTAACATCAGAAAATTTACAGCCACACACACAGACCCTCACACACACACACACAGCCCCTCACACACACAGAGCAGAGTGGGACTGCTGGAACAAGATTACTGGAGAAATGAGTGGTTTTTGCTCGATGCCTGGGGAGCCTAATAGTGGTAAAGTCCTGAGGATTATACACTGTGCCATTTCCATGCTCCCCCTAATAGTCTCCATGTCCTGCCTCTGTATGCCATAGATGGATTATGATGCTTTATAATTAACATGGGAAGGGGGGGGGGGGGGTTCTACAGACCGCCCATCTGCCATACTGACACACTTACGGGGGGTATCCCCTGGGAAAAGGGACTGCTACCACACTACTCCATTACTTTATCATTTTATCATTCTATTATCCCACCACTCCATTCAATTACACTGTCACTCCATTAGGATACTCATAACAGTGAACAAAGAGTGCCATGATGATCATTAATGATACGTTCAGAGCTGGCAGGGTTTGGTCATGCTTCATCCAGCCTCTAAAATGTTATCTATTACAAAACTAAGAGCTACAGGTAAGACATTCAACAGTTATAAATATTATATTATATTATATTATATTATATTATATTATATTATATAAAAAAATGGTATATTTTTGTAGATGGTTTAATTTTGGAAAGTTTGCCAAAAAAAGAACTGAACTCAAGGTTGAGTTTTTTTTTTCTTTTCTTAAATGTGTGCTTCCAAAGAAAAAAGAAAATAAAAAAAATATTCCTAAAGATTAACTTAACCGTCAAAAAAATATGGAATTATATATAATTATATAATTATCATATTTAATTTTATCCTATTTCACAACAGTTCAAAACTTTTAGAAGCCTTTCTAAAAATACAAAGTTTTACAAAGGGGCTGCCTAATTTTTCTTTTTCTTTTTTTATTCATCCATTTTTTTAATTAATTAATTTATTAATTTATTTATTTTTTCACATGTTGCATTTTGTAGTTACTATTGAAAAACATGCTTTTTCAACTGGTCTCAGAACTATTTTCTAAAGTCTGGTCAAATAAAACTAGTAGTTAGACTCAAACTGGCTTTATTTATTTATTCTATTCTCTTCTAGTTTTGTGTTGGCAAACTCCTCTACAGTTTCCGACATGACTATCCCAGCTGAGAATTAGACTTTCATGAAAGATATTTTAAATTACAGGTTTTGTAGTTCTGTTCTACAGCACTGAAGAAATGAGTAAAGGTTGCCAAGCCTAATGTGACAATTTACAGCCCACATTTTTTTTCTACAAAACCACAACTTTTTTTATTTGTCAATAAACATGCTCTCCTAATCCCATCTCTCCCATTTTTGTCATTTTGTTGAAATGCCTTACCCCCTACCCCGAAGTGCTGGCACACAAACCTCCCACAAAAGTCTTTGGAGTGTCACAAATGTGGTGAAAACGGTTCCCTTGTCTCCTGTATGCCGGTGACAACTCATGACGTCTTACAGAAGTTGCAGTGCAGCTGGCTATAAAGGTTGCCTGCCCGCTGTTTGGGCCTGGCGTCTGATCAGGTCTGCCTCCACAGCACAGAGGGGTTCTCTGAGAAAGAGTCAAGTCTATGAGGTCAGTCCAGAGGAGGAGGTTACGAGTTCCTGAGTCGGAGCCGCAGGGGTAATGGTTTTAGAGATGGCTGTCACACAGATCCGTTCCACTGTCCAACACCGCTGCTGATCTCCACCAATCCCGGTCCGCTCGCTTTTCAGTCGCTCAACTTCTCTCTCGCTGTCCCTCTTTCTTCCTTTCTCCCTCTCTTTCCCCCTCGCACTGACACATGGAAGTAATCTGGGAGCTCTACGCTGGACTGAAAGGATGTGCGGTTGAGCTCAGGGCCGCGTTTCAACACTCTACATCAGCTTCCTTTCCTCTCCTGTTTAATCCCCTTATTTTCAGCTTCTCTTATGTAAAACAACCAAGATGGCAAACAAAAGGCAGACTTTTCCCCATTTCTGCTCAACCTCTTTTCCCCACTTCCTGTAACTCTGCATCTCTACATTCTCACTTGTTTCAGCTGACGCCCAGACAAGAAGAGATCTTAAGGGAAGCCTTCCAGCTCCAACGCCTGTGCCTCTGCTTGGCAGCGTTGGTGCTGATGGGAACTTCCTGGTTGTTGCCAGCCAGGCCTCTGTCTAATGAAGCCGGGTCGCTAACTGCCTGTAAGGAAGCCACTGTTCAGCCACTCCACACTCGTCCACCGCTTGGCCCTCAGCACTTTCATAGAGGGCACACTGGCACGCTTCTAACACTTCCTTAATGCTCCACTGTGGCTGGACAAAGAACAATGGACTACGACGTGCTCTCTCAAGCACTCATTCACTTCCATAAGCTCATACTTGTTCTTTTCATAGAGACTCAGTGTCTTTTAATTGCAGAAGGAACCCATAAAAGTTAAAAAATTAAATGAGCTGCAAATTACTCTGCAAAATAATTGAGTGACTACTTACCAAAAATATTGGACAAAGTCCAGATATCCAATTCTTTGTGTTTGTTTTGGACCACTTGAGTCTTGAATAATGTGGGTTTTATTACAGCAATAATTATAACGAGAGGCACAAAGTTTCAACAGGTGTCTCATAATTCTGTGACTCACAGAAGACAAACTAAGCTCGTGTCTGACACGCCTACGTGAGCGTCTGAAAAATTGTAATCGCTGCTTCCAAAGAGCAGGAATATGTATGGGTTACGCGTTATGAGGCTGCAAAAAAAGTGATCATTTTAATTTTCACTGATAGCTCGAGTCATTTAGTCTTAAAAAATGCGGCAAGAGAATGAAACAAAAATGTGGCAAAATTCGATTTGGCTGTGGAAGTTGGAACAAAAACGTTTTGTTTGAACACTAAGAGATGATTCATTCTTAATTATAGGTGTGGGTAATTCAGCCAATTACACCCATGAGTAAATATCATTTTGTCGACAGTAGGAGGACTTTATAATCTCTATAGTATGTAATCCAGTATGGTTTTATTCAGCTGTAACAAGGGATTGTCAAATTAATTCGACAAAGCTTTTTAAAATGTGAGGTTTTTAATTCCCTGGATTAATAGATACAGACAACCTAAGGACATCTCTGAGTCATTACTTTAACCATAAATGGTTTCTCAGCTGTGTCTCTTCTTATTGTAAGATTTCGCAACATATTTCATGTGGTTTATACAGAAGATTTTATCAATGTTGCCTAATCAAGACAGATTATCAAAGTGGCTGTTGCTTGTTTTCGATCAGCTTTCTGATTAACTGACTCATCTCTTCCATTCCCATTCCAAGTGATTCATTGCATTCAGCTGCTCTTCCAGTTGTGAATCAGTCTCCATGATTTGTCTTAAAAGAAAACCAAATGCAACCGTCACACACCGAGACAAGGAGAGCCTGAAAAAAAAGCGAAAGATGAAAGTACAAAATCTGTTGCAAATGCTTCTTATCCCAAAGCGGGGGCCTGAAACCGGGTATCACGCTCACCACCGCATGAATATAAAGAAATGAACGCATCATCAGACACAAAAGCAGAATGATCAGTTTTCAGTGATGTGGCAGCCAAACCACCAGCGGATAAAGTGAGTCCATCTGGGAAGAAAAGCCATGATGGAAAAACTGCATTTTTTCCCTGAAATAACCTAAAGCACTGGAACCCCTTTCTGAGCCCAGGTGCCTCACGAAGATAACCAAATGAAGAGTGTGACGCTGCACGCCGCTGAAACAACAGACATGTCCACACAGAAGTGCACACACATAAAAGCAGATGCAGCTGTCCTCACAGGGAGACACAGGGAGCCTTTACAGCACCGTGAGCCAGTTGCTTTCCACAAGTATTTCTTATTGGTCAGGCCCTCTCCCTTTCTCTCTGAGTGGGGATCGGGCTCTAAGTCCTCTCTGTGTGTAATGAGATCTTTATCAGAGGGAAACACGATCAGAGTGGAAAGGGGGAGAAAGGGGGGATTCAGGGAGGATAGGAGAGCGAAGGTGTGTATCGCAAGGGGTAAAGGGGGCAAGCAGCAGGGCGCGGGGCAGGGGAGAAACAAAAACAGGCCTCTGACCCTCTCAGCAGTGACCCACTCTGCAGCGAGCATGAGGGGAGCACTCGCAGGACTCCTCGCAAGGAACCAAAATCCTGTTTCTGGTCTCGTCCTGAAGTTTCACCCGGCTCTTGTTCAACAGGTTGCGGCAGTTTCAGGTTCTGCAGCGGCGGCTTTGTTTTCTTTAACCTCCTACTGAAACCTCACAATGAATTCTGACATTTTTATTTCTAAATGTCAGCACAGAAAAGCTGTTAAAAAACTTCACTTTGCCGGAGCCAAAGGTTAGTAAACGCTGGAGAACAAAGTGTTACAAAATTTGTTGTGATTGTATCTGTTTCTAAAACAAAGATAAGGCCGGTGGTTGGGATTTTTTTCTAATTACCTCCAGGGAAAAACGATTTTTCCCACCAATTATCTTATCGGCAGAAAGCTAATTATGGAAACAAAACTTGAACTTTAATTTAGCCTTGTCTGCACCTTTCCTTATAATTGCAGCTGTATGAGATAATGTATTTTTGAAGATAAATTTCCCACAAATTTTCTGCCTCTCCAGCTCCAAGTTTTACTCCTGCTAAAAAAAATTACTTTAACCTTTTCTTAAAAAAAAAAAAAAAAGTCTTTTCTTGTTCGAAAAAAAAAATGTTTGTTAAATGTCACTTAATAACCAAGTGTTAATCAAATCCAGCTTAATCATCAAACTCACTCAACCTTCAAACCACACAATCAGGCTATAAACCAAACCAGTGAGCTGTTAAACTGTGAGCCAGGCAGCTGAGGTCAATAGACACAAAATGAGATGAGTAAGTAAAGACCCTCAGCAACACAGGCTTCAGCTTATCGACACAAACGCCTCTCCCTCCCTGTTGTGCTGTTTTGCGGGCTTCAAAATCTTCGACACGGAGGCCAGAGAATGTCTGCAAACTGTTCCCAAGCCTTGCTTACAATGTGAGGAGTTCAAAACCAGTGCAGCAGACTCCCGGCCAGCCTGTGGCTGTTTCCTCGCTGAGTGTTTTCAAAGGTGTGCATGAGCGTTTCCCATCTCTCTCCCTCTCCCATCATCTTGTTTGTCTCCTGAGCTGCTGCAAACAGGCTGCAGTGGCTTCAGGTCATGAGGTAAATATTAGCGAAGGAGGGTTAGAGGACGTGCAGGAGCCAGTCATAGCAACCTTGTCAGATTATCATTAAATTGGCATCACTGCAGCATTCCTGAGCACACTGTGAGATGTGTGTGTGAGATGTGTGTGTGTGAGTGTATATATAAAGTAAGCCCGTTCATTGCTGTGCTAGCCTCTGAAAAACCGATGGGACGTGATCAGTCATAACAAAGTGACATTTTCTGGCGTAATCCCACTCAGCTAAATGAGAACTAATCCGATTTGCTCTGATCAAATGTTAGACGTTTCTTTACCGACCGGGGACGTTGACACATCCAGCCTTCTTCTGCACGGCTGCTCCTTCACCCTGAACCCCCCTCCACCCTACCCTTCTTTGCCATTTCACTCATCCACCCTCAAATTAAATATCAAAAAGGTCTCATACATCCCGCAGCAAAGTTTACACTCCAGGATGTTTCTGCGTCTACTTCTGCTTCTTATTTCCAGACGAGGCCACGGTGATGATGTATGTTGCCTGCTCAAGCACGCTGGGAGGAAATCAATTAAGCAAACCCCGGTTATTGATAATGCAAGAGCGGGACTGATGGCATCCTCACATGGAAATCCATAACAGCAGGACCGCTTGGAGGGACCCGCTAGTAAGCCTGCACACACACATAAAAATAGAAAAAACACACACACACCACCGTGGCCAAACCTGCTGGTTTCCTATACTTTGTCTCATAACTCATGGCCTGTAGGGAGGCGCTTGCATTGTTACACTCTGTGTGTATGTGGTACAGTGTGCAAGCAGAGGGCCAGATTAATTTATTAGCTGAGGCAGCAGTGCTCCCCAAAGTGGGAACAGGAAGTAAGAAGTCGTAAATCTAGATAAGTCACCAGATAGTGTACTGTACATTTCTATAGGCCGCTCTCTCTCTCTCTCTCTCTGTTATCGCTGTGCTGTAATATCAGCCGAGACAAAGAGATGGAGTTTAAAACAACAAACAGTGAAGACAGATGCTGATTGCCGTGCAAGTATTCCCTTTTTTATTGCCTATCGGACGCCGCTGCTGACTGATACATTTCAGAAGAAAAACAGGTTTGTCTTTTGTTATTGCAAACCCTGCGCACAGCAAGATAATTGTCTATTGTTTTGTAAGCGCAGAGCAGCGGGATAATTAGGTTGAGAGAACACTTTGCAGAGTGCATTATTGTTCCACTGTGAACTTTATGAAATATTCAGCCAGCATGGGGATTTTACAAGGAGCAGAGTGGAGAAACAGATGGAGAAATGATCCTTCAATCCTTAAACCAGCGTGGCAACCTTCTAAGACATTCCCTGCAGGTGACATCATCAATCAATAAACGTCTCCCCCACTTTTTTTCATCCGTCTTCCCAGGACTGACACAAGGTGTGGGTTTTTTGTGCAGATGGGGTGTGTGTGGGTCTTTTATCTCTGTCTGATGACGCTCTTTGTTCCACTACCTCTGCTGCCATAGTCAAATAAAAGCTGATGGGCCGTGGTCGTCTTACCATTAGGACCAGGCCACACACACACACACACATATATATATACTTGCACACATATCTATACACACTCCGATGAACATGGCAGCAATATTCATACCCACTGACTGCACAACGAGCTCCTATGACATCTGACATTTGGGGGATAAATTGTAGATTCAGTTGAATGAGTAAGTTCTAGTTATAATCTGCTGGAGCTACTCTCCATTTCCCCTCAGTGCTGAGAGCTCACATGAAGGTCAGCTCCTGGCCCCGTGCACAAATACAGGCCAGGGTTTCATTTCTCTCCTCACTGTATTTTCCCCCTTATGTGTGCATTCCAACACCACGCAAATGTGGGAGTCAAGTCTAAGTGGGTGATAATTGTTACCAGAGCAGTTTTTTTTATTATCAGCAGTCTGGACTCATTCTGCTTGTTATTGAGGGAACAAAAATGAATTTAAAGAAATGTGTCTGGCTTCAGCTGCTTGCTTTTGAGAAACTTGCCCTTGATTTTGATGTGGAGAAACCAGGCTGGATACAAGCCATGACAATTAGGGAGAATTAAATTCATTTCAAGCATTTCTTGCACTTATATCTGGAACCATCTTATCGCACATTCTGTGTGGGCAAACTGAAATCACACAGTGGAGAGCTGGGACGCTGTCAGTGTGGGCCTCTCAGAAGAGAAGCAGCCCACATTCATGGCTTCCTGAGACGGACTGAGAGGAGAGAAATCCTCGATCTGGTTTACTGGGCTACATCTTGACACAGTTGGCACTCTTTCCTTGACTTTTCTCCTCCATTGTCTGCCCAGTTAATTACATCATTTACAAGAAAGTGAAGGACTGATGTGAGCAAACTCCCTCGACTTAAAGATAGTCGTAAACGGAGCGTAAAAGCAGACGTTGCCCTCAATCTGTAATAAAAGGATGCCTGTAATATAGTCATAAATTGCCATAATTATCCGTCCATCATTGTGTTTTAAGTGAGGCCTACTGTTTGTTGTCTAAGTGTGTATCTACTGTGTTTCTGTGGTGTTTGGAAATTCCCCTCTGAGAATTAAGTCAACACAGAACTCTGCGGCACAGGAATGGCAATTACATCTAAATAAATTATGATCTTTTTTTGAGATAATTGCCACATTTAACAGAACATTTAACCCAACACACAATGGCAACTTTTTCCAGTAATGTCAGCCCTCCATTACGCACACACACCCAGAGAGTTTGGTATGCTTGTACAAATGAAATACGAGACTCACTTGGAATTCTGCGAGCTCCAAATTATAGTCTCCAGCGATTTGGCAGAAGGTAGCGCCGACCTGCACATTAAAATAAAGATCCAGAGATAATACTTCCAACAACCGAGTCCCGCCATTCTGCTTGTTGTACAGACAGTGAGCCAATAACTCAGAGCGTCGGACAGTGCGCCTGGCAGCCTTTCTCTGTGGTTCGCCCGGTGGGAAGGTGAGCTACGATCAGTCGGGAGCATGTGAGGTCGATATCAGATACATGTCCTTCTGTCCGACTTCTTAAAAATCTGCTCCAGGCCCCCGTGTCCTCTACTGAACTGTCCGCAGGACGTGGAAAGAAGCCCCCGGTTCTTGGTGGGATCTGGGAGGAGAGCAGCCCCCGAGTGTCCTGCTTGACCTGTAGCTGAGACAAAAACAGCCCTCGCGACCTTATTACTTTGTAGAGACAAGTGAAGGGTGCGATCCGATGAGTGCAGCAACAGATCTAAGAGATCGTACAGTTTCTAGAGCCACAGTTTGGCGATGCGTCTGGCGATGAAGCGCTGCACCGAGTCTTTGTCAAAGCTCCTCTGTTGGTGTCTGTACCTGTCGCTGTTTATAGCCTACAGATGACCACATTCATCCATCAGTCACAACTCCGCAGCACGCTGGGAATCCCGAGGTCCACTTCATTCCAGTGTTATCTTTCACTCCTCCTCCCCCTTGCTATTCTTCTTCGCAACGGATTTGAGTTTCTATTGTAAATATCCCTCCCGGCTCTCAGCGCCGTTCCGCGTGCGTGTTGCGCTCCAGCAGGGTTGCTTCTATTCCAACTCTGGCATGCTGCGTGGCCAGTGCGTAAAAACAACGTCTCCGCACCTTGTTTGTTGTTGCCGCTCAGACACAAAAAGTGCCGACGGAAGGTTATACCTGCGCACCAGCCCGCTCGGCGCCTCTAAATCCGCCTGCCAACGTTTCCATGCCGGTGTGTGTCTGTTTTTTCAAACCGTGAACAGTCTCCGCGCTCCGGTTAGTGCAGCAGCTCGAGCTCAACTGTAACCCGAGTCGAGCAAAGCTGAGGGGGGACAGCCCACAGTGAGAGCCGCGGCCAATCACAGCGCTCTGTCCGAAGCAGGAAGCAAAGGCATTTATGGGGACGTGGAGGGGTTGGTGGTGGTGGTTAGATGGAGGGAGGGGAGTGGAGTCTGTTATTGGGTTGACCCCACATCTCTGCTACCCCCCCACACACAACACCCTGCACGGCCCGAGCCATCGACCCAAATTGAAATGGACTTTGAAGTGATTCGTCATAGAGAGAGCTTTGGTGGGGGAAAGGAGCGTGATAGGCTATTGGAGCGTGTTTAAAAGTGTCAACAGGAGGAAAAGTTTGGCCCCTTTAAGTCCTGGACCTGCTTGTCCCTGAAGATCTTGCACTTAACATTTACGCCACAATAGATTATTATAATACATCTATAAGTCTCTGAGAATCTGAGATGTGTTCTATTTTTAACCAGGCTGTAATGTCAGTTTACCTCTCTATTTTTATTCACACTTTTTTTGCGACAATGTTTAGAATTTACGGTATTGGTTTACGTTACCTGTTATTTTAGTCTCTTCTTTCTTCCCCTCGAAAGGAATGATGATTAATGTTCTCTTTGGATCTCTCTCTAGCTGTCCCCGTTTGGGATAATGAACTGCATGAGAACTTAGTCTCCAGTGTCAGGAGACAATAGACGGCCGGTAGCCTATAGTCATTGGTCCATTCATTCATTGAGGAAGAAATGCTTGACACATAATTGATCATGTCCATGTCTGTGCCCCCTTTGTGTGCCTATGTGTGTGTGTGTGTGAGGGAGTGAGGGAGTGAGAAGAAAAAACCGGGGACTTTCTCTTCATTTTCTTGCATTTACTCAATCAATGCCGCCCCCTAATGGCTGTGATGGAATCGATTCCAGCATACAGGAGGGGAATTCAGTATAATTGGAAAGGAAGGATAACAGGCATTTAAAGACATGTCTGGTGTTTCCTGGAATTATTTTTATAACATCCTGTTGTGCCTTGACAGCCCATAAATCTTTGTAAAACAATAATCAACTTCACACCTGAATGATTATGTGCTCAGTTTATCTCAGTGAATGTGTGTGTGTGTGTGTGTGTGTGTGTGTGTGTGTGTGTGTGTGTGTGTGTGTGTGTGTGTGTGTGTGTGTGTGTGTGTGTGTGTGTGAGGTGGGGCACTGAAGTTTGAGTGCCACGGCTGCAGCGGAGTATGGATTTCTGGCACAGTGTCACTTATGTCCAAGGTGCAGGGAGAGAAGGAAAAGGTGTTAAGAGGTCATAAAGTTTTTCTTTGTACTACAACTGCTGCTGGAGTTTTGCCATTGCTGCATCCTCAGAAGCCAGCCCATAACCACAGAAGTGTTGTCACAGTAACAGCAAACACAGGCCAGTTGCCACAGAGCTGGCATGTCCCGTCTGACGGCCTGGACGTCTGGGATACCTGATACCTCGCTGACCAATCACATGGTCGGAGAGAGATACCTGATCTACTGTGAGCCAATGAGAAGCCTCATGGTTGGACTCTGCTGAATGCCACAGCTGCAGCCAAAATGAGTGGCCAATAAGGAGATGGCCCCAGGAGTATGACAGTGGACATACCATGCTGTTGTTGTAAAGTGCCATCAAACCACAGCCTGGACTCAGCAAAGCAACCTAACCCTACAGGTCCAGTGCCATGTAATACAGGGACTGCCTCAGGAAGGAATCACAACTAATCTTTAACGACACGCGACACACACGAAAGAGGAAAAACATCATGTAGAGCACAAGCGGATTATGAAGGATATGTAGGAGATAATGGACTTTTCACATGACACTACACAAACAGTACACACCAGCTTTACAGTAGATCTGTGTAGCCTACTTAAGCAGGGATCTTTGGCAAAGAGTGTATTCAGCCTCGCTTTTATGTTCAGCCTCACACATTGAAGAAGCCAATCTGATTTTCTTCACCCCCTCAGACAGCCACCTATGGAACAGGAGCATTTTCAAGAAATGAGGTCATCATGTTAATGTGTATATGTGGCTGTGATTAGAGCTTCTATTAATAGTCTAAATGTACTTTCATACCACTGAAGCTCAAACACATACTCACACAGTCTTCAGACCACTCAAAGTGGAGCAGGTCTGAGACCAAAGAATATGTTTCATTATTCATAAATGTTTTCAGCTCATTAATTAATCATTTTGGGTTTATGTTCAGAAAATGCTGAGCACCATCATCCCAAGGATGAGGAGTTTATGTTTTGTCTAACCAACATCTACAGACTCTCAAAAAACATAAAAGTGTTAGTGGTTGTATTGATGAGCAGTGAAGCTCTGAAACGAATGCTAATCTCAGCATGTTCAACGAAAAATGGCAAAGGAAGTGTCTTCACCATAGACTGTATGATACATACACACATAAACATATGCCATAAACTGTCCTCACCTACTCAGGAGTGGAGTGCCTTTAGTTCCTTGAGTAGTTACGCAAATAACCGTAGACGTTTACTTGAAACATCAAATGTCAACTCAATAGTGACAGAGAGGAATAAAGATATGTAACAAATAGTGATAAAGATGTATCCTCTGGAAACCATGAATTCATATTTGTGCAAGTTTACCTCCTGTTGCAGAGGTGTTTTACAAACAAGTTAAAACTTGAATTGTTGACTCTTAAGTAAATTTCAGAGAATAAGAAAAGATATTATTTATTCTGTGGGTACAATAATTGTCTATACATTGCTTACGGCCAAAAATATTCACAGGACTTGGCAGTGGAAGTGTTCCATTCATCTTGACAAGTTGGCAAGCTTTAAAATGTCTAGTTGTTACATGATCAGTAGTCAGACTCGTCATTTAAACCATGGACTGGGTTTCTACAAAATTCAGACTGGATCATAAATGTTTCAGAGCTGCCAGTGATTCAGTTTGAAGACTGTCCCTATTGCCTGGCATCTTCCTTTTGACACAGTAAAGAACAAATAGATCCTAGTTTTGTTTTGTTTTTGTTTTTTTTCCATGTGTCAAAATGTACTCATCAGACGTCTTTTATGTAAAAACTGAGTGTTCACTGTCGCCCATAAATTTTTCTCTACCTCTTTTAATGAAATGACTGTGACAATGGGAGTTATTCTTTATAGATAAAGTGTTTATCATTTCAAAATTTTATTGATCATTGGTCGACCTTTGCAAATCATAAGCACCTCATGAGAAGAGCTAAAGATATTTTATTTCAACTTCATGGGCAAGTGTATTTGAAAGAAATGCATTCAGCAAGAAGAGGCCAGTTTGCAGGGTCACTCTTAAGACCACAACACTAAATGTGTTGACTGTGTCTGACCTTGGTTCAATCAGGTTTTCACTGCAAATAAATATTAACTAATCGAATTCTTTGCACAACTGCAGCTGTGTTGATGAGAACAGTTGGTTTCACACCTTGATCATGAAGATTTTACATAGCATGGCCCAAATTCCACTGTGGTTGGGATGTTGTGTAAAACGTAAATAAAACAAAATACAATGATATTAAATCCTTTTTTAACCTATAACACACCTGCAACATGTCCCCAAAAAGCTGGGACAGGGTCATGTTTCCACTGTGTTCCATCATCTTTCGTTTTAACAACACTCATTAAGTGTTTGTGAACTGAGGAAACTTATTGTTGAAGCTTTGGAGGTGGAGTTCTTTACCATTCTTGATTGATGTACAACTTCAGCTGCTCAATAGTCGGGGGTCTCCGTTGTCGTGTTTTGCGCTTCATAAAGCTCCGCACATTTTCAATGGGAGACAGGTCTGGACTGCAGGCAGGCCAGTCTAGTACCTGCACTTTTTTACTACGAAGCCACACTTTTGTAACACATGCAGAATGTGTCTTGTCATTGTCTTGCTGAAATAAGCAGGGACGTCCCTGAAAAAGACGTGGCTTGGATGGCAGCATATGTTGCTCCAAAACCTGTATGTACCTTTCAGCATTAATGGAGCCTTCACAGATGGTCAAGTTAGCCATGCCATGGGCACTAACACACCCCCATACCATCACAGATGCTGGCTTTGAGACTTTGACTTGAGAACAATCCAGATTGTTCTTTTCCTCTTTAGCCTGGAGGACACCACATCCATGATTTCAAAAACAATCTGAAATGTGGACTCGTCAGACCACAGCACACTTTTCCACTTTGCGTCAGTCCATCTCAGATGAGCTCGGGTCCAGAGAAGCCTGCGGTGTTTCTGGGTGTTGTTGATATATGTCTTTGTCTTTGCATGGTAGAGTTTGAACTTGCACTTGTAGATGTAGTGATGAACCGTGTTAACTGACAATGGTTTTCTGAAGTCTTCCTGAGCCCACATGGGTCAAAGGTCATGGGCATCCAATGTTGGTTTTCAGCCTTGCTGCTTACATGCAGAGATTTCTCCAGATTCTCTGAATCTTTTGACGATATTTTGGACTGTAGATGAGGAAATCCATCAATTCTTTGCAATTGTATGTTGAGAGACATTGTTCTTAAACTGTTGGACTATTTGCTCACACAGTCGTTCACAAAGTGGTGAACTTCGCTCCATCCTTGCTTGTGAACCACTGAGCCTTTCAAGGATGCTTCTTTTATACCCAATCATGACTCTCACCTGTTTCCAACTAATCTGTTCATCTGTGGAATGTTCCAAACAGGTGTTTTTTGAGCATTCCTTAACTTTCCCAGTCTTTTGTTGCCCTGTTCCAGCTTTTTTTGAACGTGTTGCGGGCATCAAATTTAGTCGTACATCATCAATATTTACAAATTGTAAATACTGGTAGGTCTATAAAGTGTTCATTCAGAAATTATGGAGATCTTTCACACCAAAAATGATGACTAGGTGGTGGCACAAAGAGGAAAATTACAAGATCATAAAGGTATTAAGGTTCATCTTCTGATGATCCCAATTATCTTTACATCTGTAAAAAATGACAAATATCCAATAATAACATAGTTCTGTGGCGTACAGATATCATACACTGAAACCATGACTTCCTGGTGGCAGATAAGAAAAATGTTTAAAGGATTTATCCTCTTGGCACCATGAACGTCAGTACAAAGTTGAATCACAATCTGAGAAAGTCAGGATCCAAGTGGAAGAAAAACTGACAAATGTTCTCTTCAATGATACAAATCAGAGAGAAGCAAGATATCCTCTGATTTTGAGATATTTGATTTTGATATTTAGATTTCTTTCTTCATAAATGATGATTGTTAATAAAAAAAAGTAGTATTCTGTTAATCTTCTGATGATCTGTTTCAGCTCTGACATGGAGGATAGTTAGTCATTCCCAGCAGCTTTTGTTTTCCTCTCTCAAACTCTAAGATGAACTCTGCAGCTGAGGACAAAGTCCCTTCCCAATCTGATATTTACACTTAGCAAACACTGAAACCATGACATCATCATTCCAGGATGAAGCCACCGCGGGCCTCTAGTCAGCCCAGCAACCTCACAGTGGAAATAAATCACAGTTAAAGTGGACTCCTCTTGCTTTTAATCTGCCCTTAATGAAGTCTGGCACATCTCCCTCTAGTGTGGCTCCGTGACACAGCCGTGATCTACGGGCCAGACTAGAGACCAGAGGGCTGCGGCCTCAGTGGAGCTTTGAGAAATGTGGCCCCAGCCTCAGCGATGGATCCAGGTACAGCCCTTTTGGCATGCAAGGGTCAAGTGGTTAACCCCTGTTATCTGGAGGGGGACGAGGAACATGTGACTCGGACGTTCCAGCTGTAATCAATATCGAACAGCCATTAACCACTGAGATAACACACCCTTACAAACACACGCTTACAAACACACACACACATCCACAAGCACTTAGCAGCATGTTTTTTCCATCCGTCTCACGCACAGTGAAGTGTTCACTAAAAGTAACACAAGAGCATAAATGCAAACAACATGGGTTCACTCCAAACACTGGGCCGGCTGAAACAGTGGGAAAACTCGGTTAATGTAAACAGACTATTTTCAGAGGCTGACACTTGAAAGTTGTTGTATGAGCTTTTCATGCTGCTTTGATTTGACTGAAACAGCGCTGAGGCCAAACACAACAGCTGGGGCATCCGCAGACTTCCATTTCCTGTTTGTGGTACAGCTTGATTGCTGTCCAGACGTCTTCCTCCGCTCTCTTCTCTCTCTCTCGCTTCACCCTACCTCCTCTTCTTACTCATCTCAGCGATCGTGACTGACAGGGACGCACTGATTACAGACAAATAACAATCTGCGCTAAACAATGTCCTCCCCAATTTAACATCCCAGCAGGAGATGTAAGCTAAACCTCTTCTCTTTTCTCTTCTTGCCCCGCTCCTCATATCAGTAATTAAATCTAATAACAAGCCAAGACAATGGATGTTTCGTGTAACCATTTCTGTCTACATATAAACATCTTAGGATCTTGATAACAATCCTGATTAGTAGCTGGATGTGATCCTCCTATCTTAACTCCCCACAGCTCCCTCCATTATACCTTTTTAGCTTCTCAGATGAGATTAGAATTTGAAAAGGGAAATTGTTCTTTGATGCTAAATATCAAAGAACTCGGCGCTCAACAATTCCAGATGAAAACGGAGGGAGAAAGTTGGGACACACACGCTCACAAAGACACACACACACACACACACGTTATTAACTCTCTGTGATTATTTGTTAGCGTAAACTGGATTTTGTAGGCCCGTGGCCCAGAGGGTTTAGAGAAGAGCTAAATTGATGGAGAGAATATGCCAAATGGTGGCCTGGGGGGGATGTTCTGTCCATTCTAATAGAATTACAAGCCTCTGATAGATGAGTCTTTTCTCCAAGGCTACTTGTCTGTCAAACATTAGGTCACACTCAGCTTCCAGACTGGGTGGGAGGGTGGTGGGCGCACAGAGAGAAATTGCGAATAGAAGGGGGCTCAGAGAAGAAAACGTCTGAAGAGGTGCCTCGCTCCCTGCCAAGAAAAAGGAGGGCAACAAAAGTGAGAAAGGGTTAGGAGAGAGAGAGAGGAATGAGAGAAAAAGAGAGGGTGGGAGCTGTGAAAGTGAGTGAAATGAGTCAGGGTGGGGGTTAAAGAAAGAGGAGAGAGTGAGAAGGGTACAAAAGGGTGCATTCGAATCCACTCTAATTAAGGCCTGTGTGATGGACAGGACCTGCGGACGTGCCTTCTTTTCTTTCTGTGTGTGTGTGTGTGTGTGTGTGTGTGTGTGTGTGTGTGAGGGCACGGTGTGACGATGGGAGGGGCCGGGCCTCTAGTAGAGATGTCTACTGCCAGCAGCCTGAATGGGACAAAGACCTGAATAGAAACTTCAAAGCGACCTCTGAGCTCGGCGCCCCCCTCCTCCTCCTCTTCTTCACAGTGCCTTGGCTGTGTGATGGTCAACAAGCTCCTGCTCAAGTGCTGTGCGAGTGTGTGAGTGTGTGTGTGTGATTCTGTTCTCCAGCCTGTTATTTTCTGACTGCTACATGCGTTTCTTGGCAGCTATGCGTGCAGTGTGGATTTCAAAGTGTGTCTTTCTGCCTGTGTGTGTGTGTGTGTTTTTGTCTTCTGCGAGGATGTGTGTTTGTGTGTGTGTGTTTGCTTAAAAAGGGCAGACTGCAGGATGCAGATATAATTGGAGTAGAGGATCTGACTCATTGCTCTCCCCCTCTGAACTGAGCGCTTGCTCTCTTTGGTGGGATTGGAATTGAAACAAGTAGCCCACAGAGCTGACGGGTTGAAGAAATTATTGTTGCTAAATGACACAGAGGGATTTAGCGTCTAATTTGATCCCAGTGTCCTTACTGCTTTTGGCCTGGGTTATGATCTTGCGGCGTGCGTCATCTAATTTAGTTTGGCTCTGACTCAGGACCTTTAATGATCTTCCACTTATCACCCCTCTCCGTACAGAAGATACTCCTCAAAGTGTGCCTCAGAGTAGAGTTAATGGCCACATGCGACTCCGTTGAAGGCTGCAGAGTTTGGAATCTTTCAGGGCCCCCTGAGAAAAACAGGAAGACCCCGGGTGATGGCCAGGGCAGGCAGAAAGATAAGATTAGCGAGTGTATTGTGCGCTTAGGCATCTGTGTGATGGTGTGTGTGTGCGTGTACATGATATCAGCCCTGTCTGAGCCCACTTACAGCAGTCAAGAGTCAGGTCAGGCTCCAAATCCCAGAGGATCAACTTGTCATTGTTGCTGGCTGGTGTCACCGACAACTCCTCAGTGACATCATCACCTGGGGACACTGAGCACATGATTCATCTCTCCTCAGTGCTTAGCTGAAGAGCCATTAGTGTCCATCTCTAATCAGAGTACAGAATAAAAGCAGCTCCATACAGCCTAATCAGCTCTGCCTTGTTTCCTCTGGCAGGTGGAGTCTAACAGGGTAGCCCGCTCCAGCTTTGATCATGTATTTATATTTTAGGAGCTAACGCGGAAGCCATGCATCCAGGCCCGAGCCTAATTATGACCGCGCTGGGAGAGAAACATCCTCAGACTGTCTTTTATTTCAGATCTTGCTGTTGCTGTCATCTGTTTTCCAGGAAATACGCTCACGTTGGAACCAAAGAAAATCCCATTGAGATAACCTTATCTGCAGATAAAATGTTATCTGTCATCCTGATTATGTCATACGTTTTCAGCGGATCGCGATTGTGCATCTATAAACAAGTAGGCCAGAAAGTCCCGGAGGAGGTCTGCAGTCTTCAGAGTGATGCCCACACACAAACAAACGATGCTGAGATTGTGACACGCCTCAAAAAAAGAAAAAAAAGAATCACAGCTTTTGTGCAAAGTCAGAACCCAAAGGGAGCATTGCACCTTTGCATGCACTAATGCACAACCTCATCTTTGGCAACCCAGGATATACACCAAAAAAACACACTTTAAACCCACAGAGACAAACTCCTAAATCTGAGGATGTCCTTGTTAGTAAGCAGCCGAGGGTACACGAGTGCTCTCAGCCGCATCATCAAAGCCTCAGCAATTACTCCCATGCTCCCTCACTCTGGCATAAATCTGCTCTTATCTCAGCTCGCTGCAGGATCAGGGAATATCAGCTCCAGCATCTGCTCCATCTACAAACCCAGCCACTAAAAGCACAACAAAGTGGCTCTGCAGGCATAAATAAAGGAAGGAGGGGTACCGGAAGAACCGAAAGGGAGGCATATAGAGAAACAGAGAATGAAAGATAGGCGGAGGGCGACACGGGGGGTGTGTGTTCCTGCTTGTCTTGTTTGCCTGGAGCATTTGGGCCCATTCACATCGCAATCTGTCAATCAGCCAGACAAGAAAGAAAAAAAAACTGATTTACAAGCAGCTCTGCTTGGCTCACGATGAATTCTTCGCAGGAAATTAAGACATATGGTGAGAGGGGAGGTCAACAGCTCGGCTCGGGGTAGGAGGTCAGAGTTGAAGATTTAACAGTCAGCCAGATATGACTTTAAACCCAGCACGTCATATTTATTTGAAGGGTTAAGATAATCAGTGACTCTCCTTGTTGAAAAAGCCAATGAACTCCAAAGAGGACAGGATGTGGGCCCCAGGACGCATTTTTTTACCCAAGTTTTTGACAAGAAGTTGGCCACTTCCAGATCTGTAAACATAAAGGAAAGTTGTTCACACCTGGCTAAAGCAACGGCAATGAAAGATGAACAGGTCTCCTGACTATTTTTAGGGGGAGTGTTTATTTTCCTCGCGGCCAGACTGAAGCAACATCTTTCATTCTGACCTCTTTATCGCAGCTGTGACCCTGGCCTCCCTCCTCCACCTCCCCTTCTGTCTCCTGTACCTCCTTGTCCTCTCTGCATTTCCTCCTTCCTCTCTCTGTGCCGTCCACTCCCATGCGCCCTCCTGCAATCCAAATACGTCCTTGTGAGAGACCGGGAAAAAAGCTGGCTGGCTGGCGCATTTTTCCTGCGATGTAAAGTGGAGATACTGAAATTTACAGCCGTAAAAGGGCGGCTCAACGTGAGCTTAAAGGCCGCAGCCCCCTCCGGTCATGAAACGGTTATTGAGACAAAATGTAACAAGTTAATGTTATGAGGAAATACCTCAGCTCCAGGTGCTAGCTGAGGGTCAGGGGTGAGAGGTGATGGGTCGCCTGCCACCCCTCAGGGCTCTGTGACCTCACAAGACTGATGAATGGTGTGCTAACAAGGACCAGCTCTCTCTTACTGAGTCTGCACTCTCTCTTCTTGTCTTTGACTGCCTCCAATTTTTTTCCGTTTTCCCCGTCTCGCTCTCCTGGGGACTGATCTGGCAGCAGCGGAGTAGTAATACTTCTACCTGCTGAACCTTTAAAGTACCTCGCCATCTGTCGTCTCACTTGGATTTATAATTATCATCATATCACATTCAAACTAGGCACTGTCGCACTCTTACATAACCTAACCCCTATCTACCGGCGCATGCAATACTTAAGAATAGATTGAATAAATTATGATTGGGTGAGGTGTTAAATCTTGGCCAGCAGTAGAGGCGCTCTCTTTCTAATGAGGCTCCTCTACCTCATTGCTGGCTTGTAGCAGCACGGACGCAAGTGGATCAGCTAATCACAGGCACATGCGTGGGCAACACGCCCACACATACACACACAGACACACCCAATGCACTCCTTATTCACACACACGGACACAGATGTGGACATTTATCAGGCGCACACACACCCACACCTTGGCCATTTGCACAGCCACATCATAGAGCCAATTAAAGAGATGAGTCTTATTAGCAGAGGTGTCCTGGCCCTCGTTCATCACAAGGGTTTGCTGGCAGGGGCTGGTGACATGCAGGGCTCTTCGTCATCTTTATGAGGCCTGTCTCATCACGCCCTTATAAGACACTCATCCAAACTTTACTGAGACTCATGATTTAGCAGAGCTGGCTTGGCCCAGAAATACTTTCAGTCATCGGCAGGTCACCTTTGAATGAGCTTCAAGGGATTTGGAAGCGTAGAAATGTAGGCCCCGTGTGGCGCGCTGCTACCTCACAGGCTTGCATGTTGTCAGAGTTACCTCCTAATTGAGAAACCATAATCCTGTTTTCTCTTTCAGCAGGGGGAAAACCACTTTTCCTCCTCACTGCAGAGCGCAGGCCCTCTGGGACGAGAGAAAGTGGCTCCACGAACAAAGAGGTGAGGTGAGGAGAGAAGGTGTAGAGAATCAGATTCCAGGGTAACCCAGGGTAAATATCAGCCTGCTCCCTGCTGAAAACAAGTCTTGTTTTCTCGCTTCACAAGGTCCAATGCCCTGCCCAGACCTTTGGACCACCTGCAGCCCAGCTGATGACAGATTCCCTCCACACAGTGGACCATCTCAGCCCTCAGTGTCAGGGAGAGACTAATCCTCCCGCTTCTGTCCTGGAAGTACAATAGCCCTGTCACTCGTTCACTCATTCAGCATACCTTCAGCCGCCCTGCCTGTGTGTCAATACCAAGTTGGTTCTCACAGCGCTCTATTCATAGCTTTCCACAGGAATCTCGGACCTGTTCTGGCCTGTCTCATGAAACCTGCTCCTCATAATGAAGGCTATTGATCCTTTTCTCATTTCACATTCACCTTGACATCTCTGTTACGGCCCACGGAGCGTCTCCTTTTAATCCAGGGAAGATTCTTTCTGTTTATTTGGTTACCGGATATTTTATTGGATGTACGCCGCATTGTTGGGAGTGATACGACTCAGAAATGTCAAGGATGGAGTGTACTGTAGAGCCCCATGAGGCACTGGGAGATGGGTCTAGACATGTAAGCGTCAGTGGCCTGGAAGTTGCTGTGATCTGCGTGTGTGTGAGTGTGTGTGTTCCTAATCTGAAGTCCCGGTAAATGATTTTCCAGGGTCAGCTGCTTTTCTCTGCCCTTACAAGCCGAGGAGATTACAGCCTTTGCTCTCATTGATGATTTATCTGAGGAATTAAAATTCTGTGATTGAACTACTTGCAGCACTGGATAAGTCTTGTCATTCCTGTAAAAGGGCTCTTCTCAGAGTTCTAATCAATATCATGAAAGTCTGTCTGCTTTAAAAATAAAGATCTAAAGTTGTTTTAAACTGCCATGAGATTATTTTAAGATCCTGTTGGACTAGTTTCCAAAGTGAAGTCTGCACATGCATGTGTGAATCATGATTCCCAGTCCTCCTTGACCCTCTTTGAGGTCTCAACACCAGCTAAACTGATAGGGGCTGCAGGTTATCAGAGGTAAATACAAGCTTGAAGCCCTGCAGAGGCTGCGACTCTGATTTAAACCCTGCAGCCCTGACCCCTGCCTCACATCTTAACCTGGCTAAGCCCATGCAGATGCACCGCTATGGGAACAAGTTATAAGAGAGACAAGAAGAGGAAAATAATGCACAAGAGGTGGACGTAAAACATCCCCCATTCCTTCATAAAGCTGCTTTGACAACAGCTTTACATTAATCCAAATGCTCTTTGGTTTGTGTCTGCATGAACACCCCAAACAGCAGGCGACAGAAAAGGGCTGACAGCACAGAAGACGGTGAAGCAAGGCTGCCGAGGTAAGTGCTTTTCTGCACATTATTCTGACAGCCGACATGTGACGGGCAGACTGACGCAGTGAGTGATGAGCCTCTTCATGTACCACAGACCGGACATGAAGGGAAGCTCTCTGTAACGTCCTTTTCTAACACAGCCGCACTGATCTGAGCTGAGCTTTATTAATCAAGCACTTAACACAGAACTCTGTGATGCTTTCATCCTTTCTTCTGCTACCTCCTGTCCTCACTTTTATCATTACAGCAACTGTGGCGCGCTTTTGTCTCCACAGAACAAGACATTACTCTTGCCATAATGGGCCCTTTTGATAGTCAGCGCAAATGTAAGAGCTGTCACATACAGACGGATGTGTGCGCTGAAGCCGTGGAGGGCCTGAGAATACATATTCATGGACTTTTCAGCTGAAGTGTGACATGTACAGTTACAGCACTGCCTGTAAGGGGAGAAAGGAGGGTTGGCTTTGACTATACTGCCCCCTAGAGGCAGCAGAGTGACTAGCTGAAGTGTGGCCGGTGCTAGACTTCACATCAATCAACATTTAAAGTACACTGTATGCAGTCTTATTTGATGAATCTCTGATTTAGCTGCTTTGAGCTCATTGTGGCTAAAAGTAAAAAATTACCACAGATGAAATGTGTTGATTTTTATTCAAAAGTTACTGTCTCCAGACAAGTACAAATCAGAAAACAGAGTGACTGAAAGAGGATGGGATAATAGACAACAACTTAGAGTGTAGGCAAGAGTGCAGAAAAAAAAATAAAACACAGAAATGGCCAAAAGGAAGGAAAGGAAATTAAATTTTGTATATATACACATGATCTAATAAGAATTTATACCAATGTAGTGGTAAGTAACAAACAATAAACAGTACTTTTTCCTTAAAAGAATTTTCTTTTACTTACATAAAATAATTAGGCAAAACACATATAGGCTGTTCATCTACTTTATCACATTACATCTGACCACCTCATGTTTCATGTTCTAAAGAAGCCAATTATCCACCTTTAAACATGACTGATCCTCTGACATGGAAGATTACTGAGAGAAGGTGACTTTCACAAGCATGTTTAAGGCTTAAGCATGGAATGACTACAAAATAACGACCTCAGTAGACAAAACATTTCATTAAAACTTGTGTGTGACAAATATATGTCAAAATCTAAGCTTTGTCTAGCTGCCACAGCGCTGCTGAATAACTCATCTTCAGTATTGTCTGAATGACTACCTTTTGCGTTTAAACATTTGAAATCTTTAAGTGTTTTGTGACAGGACTTTTTTTTTTTCTGTTGAGAAAACCTTAAAGCTGAATTTCACAAGTCTTTTCATTAGTTTTATCCAAACTAATTTACATGTAGGAAAAAAGGTAGAAACCCGAAGACATTATCAAGACAAAAAGAAAAAAAAAAGGAACATAAAAATACAAATTTAAAAATCTTCCTTGATGCATGACTTTACATGCTTTCATTTTTTTTTTGTTTTACTTACACATTTCTCAAACTTTGTGACTGAAGGTTGAAAAGTTGAAAATAAGAAAACAAAAGCACAGATATAAAATCAGCACCGATTCATATATAACTTTTATTTAAAATGTAGAGATACCCATTTTAACATTATGCTGCTGGATTTTGAGAGAAAAAAAAAAAAAGATGTGTAATTTCATCCAAGCCGCTTTCTGCCAGAGCCCACACAGTGGCTCCACTGGGGTAAAAACCTGCTCTGAAGGAGACTGAAGGAGACGGATGGGGAGGGAGGGAGGGAGGGAGGGAGGGAGGGAGGGAGGGAGGGGGGAGCATTTCTCGACTACCATGGTGGTTAAGGAGCGGTCCAAATTTTGGGGTAAGCTTTGGGACTTACTGCTTAAACAGTGTGGAGCATTCAGTGGACTCTGGATATCTTCACAGCATAAAGGGATCATGACTGATTCTACATGACATCTCACCATCTTAACCACCAGTGGTTTCCAGGACCTCAAACTCGGTCCAACAACAGGGAAAAGAAACTTATGAGATAGAGGGAGAAAAAAACAAAAGGAGCACAGAAACATAAAGACCTCCATCCACTTGGCTAACACAGTACAAGCAAGCTACTACAGTCTGTTTATAAATTACTACTTCACACCTGGTAACTTACTACAATTGTAAAAAGGGTTAGACATGAACAAAAAAAAGGTTCTTAAGTTAAACACACCAATTCATCCCCGTTTAAAAAATAAGGAAAGGAGAAAAAAAAAAAGCTATTATGGATTTTTCTTCAGACACGTCTCATCTCTAATAGGTTTGGAAGTGGCCTGTTACACTATTTCTGAACAGGAAGAGCTTACCCAAGATTATAAAAGTAAATATTTGAAACAAAGTCCTCTCTGAGCAAGCAACACTGAGTGTGAGTTGTCGTTGGTCCACGTGGAGTACAAGCCAGAATTTTTTTTTGTTTTCTTTTTGTTTTTTTCTTACAGAAAACACTTCTGTTTTCGCATCTAAAATTCTCTTTAAATACAAAGCGCCTCTTCTGTTATCCCAGCGTCAAAATCATCTGGATATTAGCTTAAAACATGGACACTCCAAGGACCTGTGGGAGAGAAAAAACACAAAACAGAAGACGACATAAGTTTCAAGAACTCATTTTAAATATTTGATGTGGCAGTATTTAAAGAGAACATGTTTGTCTGCCAATAGTGAAACATTAATGGGATGATGTCTGACGCTCTGTTCAATCTGCATCACCAGCCCTGAGACACTTAACTCTAATTTAATGAAATCTCACCATCCTCTTCTGTGTGTGATTTTCAAAACACACTCTGCATCTGCTACTAACCCTGACAGTAAACACTTTGCAGTCCTGTTGACGGTCCAAACGTGTGCCCACGACAATAATGAGCACCGTGCAAAACACTGTTTTTATATCTCTCGCTTAATTAATCATTTGCCAAGCAATCTGTGAGAGCAGAACTTCAAAATAAAAGCCCTGTATGAAAACATGGAGTGTCTCTACGGAACAAACGGATCAGGGTTTGGCTTTGAAAAGTGCCCCCCTGCTGTATCCTGTGACAAAAAAAAGAAAAAATAGAAGAAACAAAAAGCCAAAACCGTGTCGGCTTTTTCAGAGCATTTAAAGATATGTGCAAAACACGTGGAAAGAAATCGACACGTCTCTTATTCTCTAGATTTCAAACAGTCTGATTGGCTCACATGCAGGCCGAGGTTTACCATGTTTAACTGAACCAAGCTGGACAGCTCAGTGGAAACACAAAACAGACTCATTCTACTGTCCGTCCACTGTTTGAAATAAAAACTCATTCACATGCACATCAACGCTAACACTGCTTCAGAGTGGAAAAAGGATCTGAGGCAGATCTGTTCAGAGCTGAGTGCAGAGTCGAGTCAAGAGGTAAAGTCTGAACAGCGAAGCGTTCTGAATCTCGTTTCTTTTTCTAGAACAAGTCTAATGGAACAAGACGTTGAGTGTTTGAAGAATAAACTGTTTTCTGGGGGGAAGATGACAATGAAATTATTTAAAGTTGACACCAAACACCCTCGCATTTTTCTGTGATCTATTCTGAGGTGGTGTCTGAGGAACCGTGCTTTTCAAAGCTGGGTGTAGGAACCAATCTCCAGGGTCATGACTGTGTCATGTTGAAACAAGAATTTACAGCGAGCAGAACATTCTGAAATATATTTTCTAGCTGTCGAGCCTACAAAAGCAAAGTGCTTCTCCGAATATAAAAAGACGTGTTGCTTTTGGCCTGAACCTGCGCCGGCTGGTCAGCTGCAGTCGGATTAATGTTTTAGACCTCGCTGAGTGCCCCAAATACAACACATTGGCTCGTGGACCATGCTGTGTGGTTGATCACAAGCCACCTGGTCTTGATTTAAGTCCACAGAGTGACACTAATTTTAGTGCTACTAGGTTTGCTCTGAGGAAATCACAAGTTGTGTCGGCTCTCGTGGTGCCTCACAGGCGTCTCCAGCTGGCCCTAACACAAACACACCTGCAGCCTCCGTGAGAACACTGGTGTCTGTTTGTGGCTCTACAGGAGCACACAATGGAGGAGACGGAGTGTGGTCGGCTGCTTACCGATTCATCCATGATCGAAGCTGGGTCAAAGTAGTCTGGCTTGAGTTCAGACCTCTCCCGGCGATTCTTTGAGGGTGGCTGAAATAAAAAAAAGCACAGAATGAGGACCAGGTTCATAAGCACGAATGACAACGGGAGAAAAACTGAGCTAATGTGCGATATTATGGACTTTAAAGACGTACTCTTTAATATAAACAGGAAACGATACATTCTTTATCATATCTGTAGCATTTGACTTCTGCAGCTCAATTTGGAAAGAGAAACATCCAAATCAGGAGAATGAATGTAGAGAAACTAGGCCAGTTGTTCATTCTCCTGGTTTATTCAACGTGACATGTGGAGCTATTTCATGGAGTGCAGCATGAATCCAAAATAGACATTTGTCTTTGATAAAACTTAGTTCTGGCTTTTAACTGGGGATTCTTGGATTTTTGGTGTTGGCCTAAATATTAGAATAAATTAGTCATGTTGCCTGATGCACCAATAGCTGCATTGCGCTGCTGACAGCACATCTTTAATCAGGTTTTATGAAAACAAAAATCCAGACGTGTTCTTCCACATTGCCAAAAAGTCTTTGATGATTTTCTTGTGTTTTCTGCATTTAAAGTTAATACAAATGATGCTCACAAGATGCTTGTTAGAGGCTGTTACATGTTTAACAAATAACTGGCTCAGTTCATCAAGCAGGCAGAGCTCATGCATGCCAGACAGCTGCCAAAGTGGATTTCAATCATGACATAGTCTGGCCTTAGTCATAAAAAGTTAAATTCAATTTGTTAAGTTAAAAAAATGAGACAAAAGAAACAAACAAAGTGCCTCTGGGGCTAAAACTATAGAAACTATCAAGACAAACAAAACAAAACAAAATTTAAAAAAGCTGTGACAGGCTGCTGCTTTAGCTAACGTTGATGAAAACTGACTTAATGAGCGGATTTAAACTACAAGTTGAAAAAAAAAACTTTAAAAAGCAAATCACATAAAATATTCTGATTGTTCTGTTGCTGAAACTTTGTTACGTTGCCATATTTGGACTATCTGCCTTGAAAAGGAGATCATTGATCTCAGTGAGACCGACCTGGCTAAATGAAGGTGAAATAAATAAATAATTTTTTACTGACAAATCTCCAGCGTCATCGCCTCTGAGGTAGTTAAAACCAGGACAGGCGAGCAGGATCTCTTTGGACTTTGGGTTCTTATCTGGCAGCGTTTGAAACTATGAAACCATGAGACGTTCTCAACCAGCAGAGCTTCGTGAGAGTTTGAGAATGACCAAAATGAAAGCTCTTTTAGAGTTTTCCAGAACATAATTAGATTTTGAGCAACATTAAAACAATCAGTCCACTTTGAGTGTGCAGATGTAGCATCTGGCCCTTTCAGCCCTCACACCAGATGTTACATTAGCAGAAACAGCAACAAATGTTTCCTAATAAAGGTGATTTTTACCAGGCGTGTTAAAGAAATGTGAAAAAAAACCCTGTTAGCTGGGTCACAGCATCTTCTGAAACACTCATTTTGCTGTGAGTAATAAAAACTTTTACGGTGGAAGGAAATTACAAGCACCATGAAGATGCTGTGTGCTAAAACGATCACTGTGATTAAAGCTGCATCTAATCAATAACACGTTCATTCAGTTCCATGTGATTCCTACCAGATCAATATCCATGGTGTCAAAGTCCATGCCTTCATTGAGATCATCCATACGACCCTCAGATGACATCATCACATCCTCCACAATCGGCTCTTCATCCTCCTCCATCAGCCCAGTGCCGCGACGACTGCAAAACAACAAAACAGTAAAGTAAACACAAAAACATCCCGTCAAGGAGCTCACAGGCGCCTCTGTCTGAGTGAGAGTGTGTGTCTCTTACATAGCATGCTGCAGATTGGTCCTGAGCTTGGCGTAGTTCATGGCTCTTTCCTGCTGCTGGCGTGCCTCTTCTTGCTGTCTCTGAGCTAACATCCACGTCACCTGGGAGCTACCATCACAAGAGGGCATCAGTTTAAGTTTCTGGACTCACAACAATATCGGACAACACGTCTGTGTAGAGTCGTACTGAATGTTCGGGCTGCTCAGTCACTGTCCCAGTGCGTTCAACACTTGGCAAAAGATTATTTGCTTCAGTTTGCTCCTCAAAATTAACAGCACACAAATGGAAAATCGCACTGAACCCTGTCCTGATGTATTCTGGCTCATACTCCTATCTTCTAAAGCCGTTCTTAAAGAAAACATGATCCACTGAAGCACGCGATGGGCCTGGATGAGCGCCTAAACATATCTTTAAAATCTTGTGGTTTGAATTACAGATCATAACTGGAGAAATCGCTCATCAAAGTCTTTTTGAAAGCTGGAGCAGTTTAGCAGCAGGGGAAGATAAAAGCTGCTCTTAACCTCTGAAGACTTAATGTGGGGAAATTACCTTGAATTAAATCTAGAGGTGAGTTTGATGATGCAAATCCTGGAGCTGACTTATTTAACTGAAATATGCATATTCATTCGCTTCCCTGGGAGAACATGCAAGCAAGAGCCAACATTAATAACTCAATGCTGGACAAGAATTTGTGAAAAATCTTCACCAAATCCATAAAAATAATGAGATTTAAGAAGATTAGTTGACATCTGTTTTTTAAAAAAAAATAATCAATAAAGGTTTTAATTATTCCAAAGTGAGGTTGTGTGTTTTTTATTCTCTTTTAAACATCCTGTACGGTCTGATCTTAATGTTTTCTGTAACAAACTGCGAACTGGCTGCTCAGTACACCTCAGGAATGCAACGGTCAAGCATACGTACTTGTAATCCATGGGTGTCTGGTGGTGCTGAGGCGTCTGTTGATGGTGCTGCGGGTGTTGGTGAGGCTGCTGCTGGTCGTGAGGGAGGGGGTAGACCCCCATGAAGCTGTCATCACGACCCCTCTTAGGGTCTCGCATGGCAGTGGAGGTGAGGTGGGGGGATGGCAACATGACTGGGGTCTGCATGCTCTGCTGCCACACCTCACTGCTGCTGCTCTCCTCTGCAAAGACAGAGACGCAGTGTTAGACCAACGTGCAACAAATGTGCACGCTGTTATTCAGAGAGTACTAAGAGACTTTCCTGTCATGAAATCTCCCCTTTCATTCCCTCACTTTAAAGGGTTTTAGGATTCAAAACTGTCTGACAAAGTAAGGCCTGCTACTGAGCACTCTCAGAACTTTTACTTCTTTCCATCTTAAAGACATTAAAAGATGTGTCAGGAAGCTGTGAAGTGTTTGTGGAGCAGGACTGGGTGGAAATAACTTTACAATGACAGTACTGCAGGGTCTTCCCTTACAGAGGGTCGAGTTTAAGGCATAACTAAAATAAGTACAAGGATTAAAAGGCCACCTAAATCAAGGATCTGTCTTCAGCGAAGGCTGTGACATATATCATGTATGGACAGATATAAATGTCATGTTGCTCTCTCTCACCATCTGCTGTTTAATCTCCTCGCTCACCCATCAAGCTTGTCTGGCTGATCCAGGCTGGTATGAATGCATTTGGGTTAATCTGGGCTCCATTTCTGCTGTGTGATGTATGTTTTTCTCATGAAGCTCTCACTCTCTGTGTTTGTGTGATGTTTTCAGGAGGATGAACTGATGGTGTTTCAAACTTTTACACAGGTTTTTAGCTGCCTGCACAGACTGAACTACATTGGAAACTTTAGTCAAGTCCAACTTTTCTCACTTGGGGAAAAAACAAGCCAGAAAAAAAAAAGCTACTGAGCCTCTCATTAATGATTCTGAGTGTTGGTACCTTCTGGTAACTTCCTCTTGGCTGCTGAAGTTCCAGCTGTAGCAGCAGGAGGCTTGGTCTTCTTGGAGCGGATCGAGGAGCCTCTGCTGGAGTAGCCGCTCATCACAGACATGGTGTCGTCATCACCACCCGCCTGTAGGGAATTCCTGTAGGAGATGAGGGGAAGCCAGCAGTCCTCTCGCTGCAGGGCCATCTGGAACGTCATGAAGCGCTCCAGGTACATGTGACTAAGGAAAGAAGGAGGTCACACAGAAACGATGAATAAACTGGTACATCAATGCATACAGAGGAGAAACTTTACATACAAAACCAGGTGCACATTCCAACTGGAGGCCACACATCCACCAATCACGCATCAGAAACACCAGTTGCACCAGTTGTCATAAACACCTGTTACACTGAGACACTGATGCCTCACACCTGTCAGCTCAGCAGAAAAAACTTACACTGTCCTCTTGTCTTGTCTCATAAGCTTGGAGGAAAACTCGCTGAGGATGTCCAAGAATGCCAGGTTGAGGGGAGGGCCTCCCTCTCCCTGGGGACTCGGGTCCTTAAACGCAAACTCGATACCGTCCCTAAAAAACGCAGAAAGACGAGGAGGAGGAGGAGAAACAAAAGCAGAGAAAGAGAAGTGATTTTATGTACTGTGTCAAAGCAAAACTCAGATCAGAGTACAAATCATGAAACACATGTAAATAAAATGACAACTTTGGCATAAATATACACGCGTATGTCCATGAACCACAGACACTAATCTCATAGAGCCTGTTTAAATTCTGGCTACGGAACAAAATGTTGTGCCATTTGTCAATAACTAACCGACAGCAAAATCAGCTCTTCAGACCCAAGCTGTTTTTAAACCAGACTGTTAATGTTTTTTAATGTCGTAAAAGTCTGTTTTGTTTTTGTTTTTGTTGGCTTGGTGTGTGTGAGACTTCCAAAACTGGATGTTGCCCCTTCTATAAACATCAACTCTACAAATGCTGCTCTTCAGAGAGAGAGAGAGCAAAAAAGAGAGAGTTCTGCAGAGCAGCTGATCACTTTAAGCTACAAGATCCAGCCTGAGTTTAATGGTGCCAATTCTCTAAACTTGGATAAAGCTACCAAGTTGTCACCCACACGATTACTGGCTGGGCCAGCTAGTGACATTTCGACACATATCGGCATCGGTCTTTTTAATCTGACAGCCGATAAGAGATCGATTCTGAACTGGGTTGTGTTGACTCTGATGTAGCTGCGCCTCTGCCTGCAGTCACGACTCCGTCTCCAGCATTGTCCCACTCACAGCTCCACTTAAATTTTCAGTTAACTAAAGCGGGGTTCACACATAACGATTGTCAGGCTGTTTCTGTCCTGACTTTCTTCTTTCCCAACTAAGGACGGCAAACACCTGATCATCTTATGTCTTATAAGATTATCCTATCAGATTATCCTGTGGTCTGAAGTGAGCTAAGAGTGAATTTGTCCAGATAATCGGCTTTGAAACAGGTCGGGCCGACGATCGTAAATATTAAACTTGTTCAATATTGAAGTTATTAAATATTTACAACCAAATTTTTTATGTGTGTGGAGAAAACCGACGACTCCAGAGTCACGACTGCATGAATTGTGATGTTGAATGGAATGTAGCTAATCAGGAGGCGAGCTGACTAAGAAAAAAGGACGACGGTGTAAACAAAAACATGGCTGACCTGACACAGAAAGTCTGTGTTCCTGCCGTCTCCAGGATTTTTTCCACAGTCCCTTTCTTTTGGGTTCAGGAATTTTCTGTTTAAAATAGTCTCAAGAACACCATCATTCCCCCTTCTATGTCCTCTTCCATGCTGTGTTCTGTGTTTACCGGTTGTTGCTATCTGTTGCTATGTTTCGTCTTCTACGTTTTTGTAGATCACGTTTGATCACACAAGATTTCTGTCTTGGAGGACGAGATTCTAGATGGTGGTGAGACAGAATCCTTATGTGTGTTTTGAGCTGTGTTGAGATTATCAGAGCACACCACACACAGTACGATCAAACTGTTCAATGCCTGATTTTTTTATCTTTATGTGTGAAAAATCTCCTCAGATTTAGAAAATCCTTATGTGTGTACCCCGCTTTAATAAGACATGCTGCTGACACTGGGAACTCCCTGCACTTTTTTTTTTTGTTTGAATTTAAAACAAAGATAAGTGAAAGATAAAATAATATTTCAGTCATCTTGAAATTTTGGAACACTTAATTTACTGAAGAAAACTTTGTGGAGTTATTTATTGAGACCATCATTTTCAATTCAACCTTAAATGAACATGTCTGTCTATCTCTGAAAAGTAGTGAAGTACAGTCAGCTGTCGTTATGCACACAATGAACAACAGGTGGAGTTCACAGACATCCGGGTGGATACTCTAAAGTGAGAAGTATCATCATTCACCTCATCATATTTTTGCCAGAACACGTCTTTTAACTCGCTGAATCTCTCAAAGTGTTTTATTATCCACTTCTTAAAAAACTCTAGAATTCCAATATAAATCCAGAAGGATCCCATTCCTCATGTATCTATATCAAACTTTTAGTAGATGGGAATAAGAAATGTGTCAGGGTTTCATTTAAGCCTCTTTAGAATCCAGGAACTCAAGGAAATTCCTGAGGACACGGAGCCTTAAAGGAGTAATTTGTCCAACATGACAGTTCCCACATTCAAGGCCAAAATGAAAGATGAGCGGTGCGGTGTGACCAGAGCGGCAGGAAAACTTACTTGTGAAGCATGGCGATGGCGTCTCTTGTCTTGACTTGGTCGAGGCCAAAGGTTAGAGAAAAACGACGAGCCAACTCTTTGATTCCACAGAACGCAGAGGAGGAGCGATCGAATCCATGACCCAGCTCAGACAGCATTTCATTGAAAAGCTAGCAGAAAGAGAGATGAGGAACAACAGGTCAACAGCCCATTAAAAATGAGACATCTACAAGATTACTCCATCAAATCTTTAAAGGAGCGCACACCGACCTGCTGCAGACTGAGGATGAGCGTCTTGGCACATTGAATTTTATCGATTTGCCGAGTCTTACTCATGGTCTCCTTAATGATGTCACCATAGTCATTGTAATACTGTCAAAGAGAGAAAATATAATGCAGACGTGAATTTCAATTCCTGTAGTAAAATAAAAGTGTTGTAACCATGTTTTCCTTCTGAGATAAAATACAGTTCAGCACATGTCTCACTCTTAATGAGTGAAGCTCATCTTACCCTCATGTACTGTTTGAAGATGTCAGCTCCAGTCTTCATTTCTACCACACAGTAGATGATCAGTTTACAGTAGGCAGCCAAGAGGTTTCTCCTCTTGTGCAGAGCTTCAATCTTTACCGCCTCGTCGTCCTGTTGCCCATCTGAGATGACAGAATAAGACTGAAGTAAGTTACTTGTTCTCTTTGTGTCCTCTTTGCCCACTGGAGCGGAGCAGAAAGTAAATGAGACCCTAAATCCATATTTGCATTTGTACCTGTGCTATTTGTGTCATCATCCTGGTCTATGAAGACATGATTTAGGATGAAGGAGAGTAGTTCAGACTGCAGCGAGTCCTCTGGGGAATAGACGAGGGGCTCCAGGTGCTCCCTGCCTCCGGACACCATCTGGTGACTGAAGATGAGCAGGAGATCACACAGGATGGTGAAGGCCTACGGAAGGGGAAAAAAAAGGGGGGGACAAAAAGTTAACTTTCAAGGTGCAACACAAAGGGTCGGCATTTAAATTTGGATGAAAAATCTGTTTTTAGGAATGGTCACACAGAGCACAGTGCAAAAAGTAAAATCTGATTTTTTTCCCCCCATTAGCTGTGAGGCACAGACAGCTTTAATACACTCTCATCAAAACCCTTTCAGCATACCAGTCCTTACAAAGAAGAGGCTCTGCACTGCAGTCACTTGTTAAAGCAATACAACCCTTCACAAAAACACTTTGGAGTCTTAAAATAATCTGTTGAGCTGTGAAGAACAGGAGCCTTTCTGCCTCTTATAGACTTAGTGCTTTATCAATCGCCTTGAATTTTAAGATGCCCCCCCATCCTGCCCACTGTTTTTTTTTTAAATATATTATGAAACATGAAGACGTTCTGTTCTCGTTTCTGTGTCACCTGTTCTTTGACGGCTGTGTTGACATTGGTGAGGTAGCGCTGGCACATCATACAGAATGCCCTCATCTGCTTCCTCAGGGTCACCAGGTCGTCCTGGTTCAAAATGCAGACAGAATTTTAACATCAAGCTCACAACAATCTAGTTCCTTACAGAACAGAGATGATGACACTGAAGGAGACCTCACCTTCCTGGAGCTGCCCTCAGATGATTTGGCCAGGTGCCATAAGATCACATAGTGGGTACACTGCAGCGAGTGGATGACTATCTGCTCAGAAGGAGAAAAAACAAAACAAAATACAATAACAGTTAATATTTACTAAGTACTCACAATTTCTTGAGTCATAATACTTCAACTGGTGCATGTGTGTGTGTCCATTAGTTCACCTGCTCAGGCATGTCCCCATTCTCTATGCCAGTGTTAAGAAGCTTGAAGTTGCTGGTAAAGAGGTCCCACCCTGACAGGTCATGAGCACTGGAACAGATTTAAGAGGCCAAGTTAGCGTCAGACACTTGTCGAGTCACACGTGAATGAATGTAATCCAGCGAGTGTGAATTTCATACTTATGAAATGCTGTGATCCTCTTGAGAGTTGACAAAACCTGATACGCATCATCTTCATCTGCATCTTCACCCTGGAGAAGAGATTATGTGCAACTGTTAAAATTTTAAAGATCTTTAACAATCACAGAATTATCTGGAATGAATACAAAGCCAAGATTTAAGATCTTGATCTAATCAGCTTTATCCCAGAGGTGTTGTCCTGAAACCGTTTCCTAGGATACTATCCCTGTAAGGAATGATCTGAACACTCAGGAGAAATCAGACTCATCACAATCCTCAATAAAAAACCTGTTAAGTCTGGAAGTAGCACCCATTTGCATACAAATTAAAGAGGAATTTACAGCCACATTGGGTTTCTGAACAACAAATATCAGCTTAAGACACTTTGTGGTAATATTCAGTAGTTCAGACTCTGGTGGGTAAGTGAGGCCTAAAAGGACTAAGGGAGTAATAATGGGTGTTAAAGACCGCTGCAGGGTCTGTGTTGTGTGCATCCTGTCCTCTACCTCTTGTAGAAAGTCCTCCAGTAGTCTGTTGAACTTGTCCACCAGCTCATCCAGCAGCTGGGAGCGAGCAATGTCCACTCTGTTAAAGATTGTGAACTCCTCGTTACAGAGGGCATGGTAAGTCTTAGAGCAGGCTTCCAAGACTTCAGTGTCTGTGTGCTTCTCCACAATTTCCCTGATCTGACGCAGCAGAGATTCCAGGTGCTGGATTAAGGAGACAGAGTGACAAGTCACGTATTATACAAGTTAATCAGGAAAACAAGTTATAAGGAGAAAAATGATGGATCTCCCTCACACGGATTCAAATGAAGCAGGTCATATCTAATCTGTTTCTCACCTTCTCCAGACGCCCTGTGGTATATATTTCCAAGTCAAAGAACTGAGGCAGCTGCAACAAGTTAGTCACCTTCTCGGCATCCACAGTGTACTGTTAAAAAAAAAAGGTTTAATTCAGTGATTTATGTGTGATTAACACTCCCTCTACCAGAATTCTGCAACTACTAGAACTACCATAGCAGTCATTTTGACTGTTCATATAGTATTTGCACATAATTTGGGTTGTCAATAAAATTTCCAAGAATAAATTGATGGAAACAGTAAAAAAAAATCATCAGGACACAAAACGAAAATGATAGGGAAAGAGATTTTTAGCAGACAGCTTGTAAAATCTTCCAAACATCAAGAAGCTGCTCCTCCTTCTGTCGTTTTTGACTCTTTTGGGTTTTGAGTGAAGCTATAGCTAGACTTTATCTTCACAGAGCATAAAAAACAATAACAAAAAATAGAACAGAAGAAAGAGTGTCATATTTTACTTTTTATTACATTTTCCCACCCCTTCACTCAAATTCTTCTATTCTATTGTATAAAGCCAGTAGTCAACTTGACTGCGATGGTAATTCAAGGTAGTGATGCTCAGATCTCTTTGTTGTGAAATTTAAGTGATAAAAGAATGTTAGAATAAAATGTACACAGATTCAGGAAAGGTCAGGGTCCACATAGGTTTTACTTAAAGTTATGATGTTGTAGTCAAAATGTTTGCCTTGGTAGTTTGAGTGTTAGGAAACAAACATCACAATCAGCTTTTCAAAAAGGCTTTTGTTGAGAACGTTACAAAGATGTTTCAAACCTTGGCCAGTAGAGGGGGCAAAGCCACAGCAAACAGCTCTGTCATTCTGGTTCTGTCATCCAGCTGAGTCTTCTTCTCCTTCGCTGTCATCACCTGATCAGAGACGACAGTTTTAACAAGTTTGTTGAAGCAAACTTTGTGCATTCAAAATGCAATAAAATCTTATTTGAACTATTTGCTTTTTTTAAGATTTACAACCTGACATCTGATATCATTCAAACCAGCTTTTACCTTTGAGGAACCCGCTTACTAAAAGAGCAACGGACACAATGTGCTTTAAAATGTGCATTTAAGGAGCACAGAAAAGAGTTACAGCAAATAAGTAAACCCCTGTCTATAAATACAAAAAACCTAAACATCAACCTTAAACTGTTAATAACCAACATTACTAGGATTTTTGGCAGCTTTTCACAAATGTTAAAGTTTTGTTAATAGCCAGAACCTTGCTGCACATTTCTCCATGTCAGCATGTTACAGTTTAAAATATCTAACAGACATCCACGCTTCCAAAACAATCTTTATCTGTGACCTCTCTGATATTAACTTTCTAGGTGCTGCTAAAAGAAGTTCATGAAAACTTTTGGGCTCAGTTTGTCTTGATTTCACACTCCTGCTTAGTTTGCATTGAACCCATCATCACACCAACCCCTGGATATTTAGCTGCTGGTGAAAGAAAACAGCTGAAATTTCCACAATGGAGTGTGTGAGCCTCTCTTACCCTCTTTCCTGTGCCTCTTCCAACAGGTGGGTGGCATTCAGCAGCCTGGCGTACAGTGCACAGCATGATCTCAATCAGAGCCGTCTCTTGTCTGTCTGTAAGAGCTGCAAACAGACACAAAACACTCAGCACAACTACTACTAATTCACATCTGTGGATCCAACTGTGAAGAAGTGACCTGGACCTGGACACGACTCAGGATCGTACCTTCTTCTCCTGGTAAAGGGTCATCTAGCAGCAAGCTGATCATACACTCCCAGTCCTTCAGTAGCTCTGGACCACATTCCCAGAGAGAGTCCACCAGGTACGCTGCATGCTCATGGAGCTGAGACGAGAAATTGGGGGGAAAAAAAGTTAATTAATTACTCAAAACAGTTTGAAAGCCTGTAACTGTCTGTAGACGTGTGACAGAAAAGGCAAACAGATGATTTACCTCACTCTCCAGGAAAAAGAAGACAGTGGTCTTGATGAGGTTGGCATTGGGACTTTGTCTGCCTCTCCTCTTGGGGGCACCTTCTTCTTCAGGCTCCCTCTGGCTGAACAATCTTGGAGAACAAACATTAATACATACATTAATATTCTCAAACTCACAGACACTCACAACTGTAGCTAGAAATGAATGAATTAGACTTCTAGAGGATCAGGATCTACAGGATCCATTCTGGGGAAAGTCTGCTGTCCTGAGTAACCATGTTAAAGACAAAGTTACAACGATTAAAAAGTTTCAAAGTATTTAGAGTTACACAGAGGATTGTATAACATTAATTTTCAAGTCTGCTTTTTTGATTTACACCCTGACAAGTTGACGGGCGTGATCTGGTGTAGTAAGATCTTTGTTGTGTCATTACTCTACCAAAGGAAACAGTCCTGAAAAGGAAAACTCATGTGATCTGGATGAAGTTTTCTGGTGGTGTTCAGACTCTTTCACCGCTCTTGATCTACCCGTCTATACCTCCTGTTCTTTAATCTCTTCTTGGACTCCTCTTTGTTACTTTTCAAAGTTTCATGGGCATATAAGATTTGACACTTCTCAAACACAATAAGAAATAAGTTTTTGTTCAACTTACTTCTTATAGAGGAACTCCCCAGCAGCAATGGCAACAGGTCTGTGTGCCGAGTAGACCAGATGATAGACACTCTCACAGTCCTCTGGGGTCAAAACCTCATCCGTACTACTGCAGAGACAAACCAAAAGACTCGATCAGCATTAGTCTCAAAAAAGATTCAAACAACACACAGACGAGATGCAATTCCCTGTGAGTGTAGATGAGTTTGTCCTTGATGAATGGACCATATCTTACTGATGAGCAGTTACATTTGGATTTCAGACAGAACTTCTCAAACAGTAGTGAGAACAGAACATCAACTTACTTCAGGACTAGAGTGAGTAGTTTGATAGCTTGTACTGCGACGTCGTACTCTTTGTCAAGGGTCATGGAGACGATACGATCCTGTACAAAGAGGGAGGATGAGGAATATAATGAGTCATTCTTTATAAGGAAAAAGTTAGTCATACGGTCAAAATTTCCCAAACTTAAAGTGTTTCCACAGAGCTCCAGACCAGTGGAGACTGATGAATAGGGCGATCGCTTTTTCAAAAAGTTAAGTTCGGATGAATTTTAAATGACCCAAAATTGGTTCCAAAATGTTCGAATAAAAAGTGACAGCCCTTCTTTTGCATGAGAGAGTTGAACACTGAAGTTGGAGGTGTTGTGCTGAAATTGTCCAGCAGGTGGTGCTGACCTTAAAGCGGCTGGTGAAGAGTTCCAGTCTTGCATTGAGTTCTCTGTTGTAGTAGAGACCCTGCAGAGCTGTCAGACACTTCAGACGAACTTCACCTTGCTGAAAAACAAACAGGAAAAACTGTCATTAAAAAACACAAAATCGTTCAGGTCTCAGCTTTAATTAAGAGCATGAGTCAGTAAAAAATACATTTTTACAAAGTCAATTCTTTTTATGCATGTGGAATAATTTTGACAGGGGTCGGTTAGATAAAAAAAGCTCATTTTCATCCCATTTTTGTACACAGTCTGTCTACTCTTTTATGGAGTCGTTTTTATGTAGCTGATCTTTTTACTTTTTTGACCTAATACTTGCTATGTAAGGTGACCTTGTGTGACATGAAAGGCGTCCACAAATAAAATGTATTATTGTTATTATTATTTTATGCAGACAGACATCCAGTTACGTTTACAAAACTAAGAGAGGAGAGGGGATGTAAATGTTTCACTAAGTGCATGTCACTGCAACCCTGAGAGGAGAAGTGTCTACAGAAAGCTTCATGTGACCCACCTTATCATGCATTGTCCATCCCACATACTTCAGATAGCTGTCGTTGAGGAAGGCATCGCTGTAGAGTTTCATCCAGACTCCAATCTCTTCTATACAGATTGCCCTGATTTCAGCGATTGAATCACTGTTGAAACAGTAGAGAAAGTTTTAGGGATAAATGATGTTTTTCCACTGCAGGACAAAATAAAGTATATTTTGACAATGGATTGATAACAAAATAAATACTGTCAGACTTTACCGATATCTGTGAACAAACACTCCTTTGAATATTGCGTTCATCATGTTTTCAATCTCATCCTGATTTTCTTGGAGCTGTAAAATAAGCAGAAGTGGGGAACATGAAAATACTACAGTGACTAGAAGTCAGTGTTGAATGGGATGAATTAACATAAGACATGTGACCACCAACTGCACCATAATGCTGCGGCGGGACTGCAAAGTGGAGTAACAGATGGATGCCCAGTGGGACCTGCTGTTACATAACCTGATAAACTGTCAACGCTGGCTGAACAACATGAAGTAATACCTCAGTCACTGCAGGTCTACCATCTACAGGTGCTGCATGTGTACAGATTCTGGATCAGATTCATTGTCACAAGCTGCTGCTGATCATTCAAAGTGTTCGATCAAACAATGATGAATCATTCCAGAGCGGCTGTGTGCAGAACATAGACTGTATAATAAATGGACGCCGTCTCCCTGACGTCACCTGTCTGTGTCTGAAACTGAGTTTTGGAGCAAGTAATCGACAGGCGCCATATTGGAAATGGAGAGGACGCCGAGCCTCCAGGACTAGAACGCACGTCTGTCAGTCAGCTGTGCCGTGCCTCTGATTGGGCAAACTCACGTTCTTAATATCTTCTAAAGTGCAGAGCTAGAAAAAATTTTTACCGCCCCGTACAGTGTGTGCTGTTAAGATAAATCAGTGATTCAGATGGGAGACGATTTTCATACCAGGCTGTAAATGTGTTTATTTCTCAGTGAAAATGGCTTTGTGTGCTTGTTGTGAATGTGGTTTCTGTTATTTCTGGAGCCTGCCTCAAGTGGACACACGACAAACTGCAGATTTTAGCACTTCTGCTCAACTAACTTCTTGCTAACTGTAAATAATCTGAGGGTTTAACATAAACAGGCTCAACATATCCAGGTTTCTCTGAGTAAGCTGGCTCATTAATGTCTCAAACTTTAGCAGGCAGTATCCAGTATCAACGCTGGCCATGAACTTTCTCTGCACTTACATGAAAGGTGATGTTTTGCCTGTCAGGCAGCTACATTTCTACATTAAATCCAACACACAATCATAAAGCTGCAGTCAGTGAGAACTGTCCAGTTTTTTACTGTCTGTTTGTAACAATGTTTTTAAACATGAAAAGAGAGGAAACAAAAGAAATTCCAGAAGCAACAAAATTTGGTTGCAATTTGAGGCAAACCACCATGTAACTCATCTACATCAAAGCACAACCTGACGATCCTTCATTCGAGTTAAGTGACTCTTCTTATACATGTGTATGTAAATGTATACCCATTGAATATCTGTTAAGAGATGTCCTGAGGAGAAATTCTTAACAGCCATATGGCCTATTTTACCTCTTTACGTTTCTGCAGGAGCAGCTCCAGCCTGTCGTTTGCCCTTTTGGCCACCATTTTATTCCTCTCTGCCTCATACTGGCGCTGGGTGTTGTCCATGTTGATGCTCAGGTTGAGAGCTACATTCACCAGGGCTGTCATCAGCTTCATTGCTACCAAAAACACAACAAGTAACATTAAGGGAAAAAAAAGGAATCAAAAATAACACAAAAAACAAGAGTAAGATAAGTTAGCCTGAAATGTAACTTTGTGTTTGTCTGTAGGTTCAAGGACGTGTAACATCCAGTGGAGCCGACTAAAATAAGACGGACTGTGGCACCATGCACACACATTTTCAGTGCTGTCCCTCTAAAAGACACAAAGTCAATGAAACTCTCAAAGCTTTATACTATTTGTTATGAAAAAAGAAACATTTTAAAGTATTTTCAAAACATTCATTCAAATATTTTTTTCTTGTTAGAACAAAAGTGGTAAATTATCTATAGGATCAAAAAACTTAATACACTGAGTATAGATATCAGCCCATTTTGGCTATTTCAGGTATTAAGTTAGCATATTTAGTCAAAAATAGCTCTGAAAGGCAATAGCCAACACAAGCATCACATAAAATTAAACCACATCAAAGGATCCAACATAAATGAGTTACCACGCCCCTCAAATACACAACAGATGAAGTTGTGCTGAGCAGAATGCTGCTGAGGATTCTGTTTGGGTGATCAGTGCAGAACCACAGGCTTCACCTACAGGAGGTGCTTTTTGCACATTACTTGAAGACGTAAAACAGCTTACATTACTCATTACTTTTACACAAGCACTCGATTCAATGGATTAACAAGATTTCAAACAGTAGTTGATTCTTTTTTTTTTTGTTAAAGGCTACTTAGTACTCCTCACACTGACCATGTGTTTTGACACATAAATCACAACGACAGGGTAAGTCCTCAGTGTGAATCATTTCATTTTTGCAACTTTTTCAACCCACTAAGCACTCCATAAATTCAAAGTCATGCACTTACCTGCCAGTGTAGAGGTGTGTCTGAAGGCTCGGACTTGGGAGTCCGATAAACCGGTGAGAAGGGAGATGACTGTGTCCATCATGTACTCATCATAGATGATACTGTATTGACACTGGCGCACGAGCACCGAAATGAATTCACAAAAGCTTGACTTGAATTTTTTCCACTGGGGTCCTGCTATGGTTAGAGGGTAGTCACCGCTGTCCTGTAGAAGCCAGACAGAGAACAACATTAGTAACAAGGTATGTGGATTTAATTATCAAACATGTCCTGTAATGGCAGTGACAATTCAGAATACTTTTTTATTACTAATTTCAACTGCTCTTTGATGCTTTTTAAAAACAGACATGTGGGTGAGTAACGATGCATATGATGACTGATTTAACCAAGAAAGAAAAGTTACCTCATCAAACTCCTCCGTCATTCGTCGGATGATCTCAGAGTTCTGCATGTTGCGAAACATTTCTCCACTGACCACACCTGATGACCACAGAGAGGTTAAGACAAGAGGCAATTTACTAAACCTTTATGAGCCATCCTTGACTGTATTCATTGTTACATCAAACAAAGAAATTCAGCAATAATTCACCATGAATAAAAGAGTTTGGAATAAAGTGACTAAAGAATAACAAACATGAAATAAGAAAAGATCTTAAAAGACACACATACCTTTACATCCTGAGCACTGGATAAAGAAATTGATGAGATCTAGTAGTGCAACATCTCTGTCATGTTTGTACGATTCAATCCAGTCATCAACGACAGACTGCAAAGAAAAAAATAAAGAAATGTTTGGGTCAACAGTCCATTTAGTAAATAAGGATCATCCTCTTTTTATGCGACTCAGAAAACAGAACATTACAATATGATTATATTGCATTAAATTATGCCATTTGTACCTGCATTGCACTCCTCCCCAGCTTCACCACCTCGAACAGCATCATGTTTTCCATGCCATTCTCCTGGTGGTGGCCATTTATACGGCCCATTCCCTTCCCACCTTTGCCTTTCTCCCCTGCTGCTTTCTTCCCCTTCTTCCCACCCTGAAACACATCAGAGGACCATCACAAACCATAACAGACCAGAACAGGTGACTCCAACATGAAATTTAACCCATTCAACTCATTCAAACTAATGTTAGAACAATTTAGACTTCTTTTACCTTTCCCTTGGCTGAACCTGCAATCCTTCCATCAGGATCCTCTGAGAAGTCTGTGTCTGAAGAGAAACGGGTGTCTGTGTCGCTGAAAACATAAACACATGTTAGAATAAGTTATCCCAGAATGAGAGACTCTTTGAGTATCAACTTGAAAATAAAATCATAAAGAGCACTTACTGAGTATAGGAATACTCTGATGGTATTTCTGGTGCTGCTATCATTTCTGTAACATCTTCTGGACAACTTCCACGTATGACTGGCTTTAGATCTTCAGGGAAATTTAACACAGAGACTCTTGCATGGGACCTGAAACATAATCAGTAATTTAGAGCACTGCACCTTCCCACTTACTCAGCATTTCAACACACAAGGGAGGTAAATTATACAAAGGCATACATCTACCCCACACATGTGGACAGTAATCCCACACTGTAGTGAGCAAATGTTTCTTTGATGCGTTCAGAAGAAAAAAAAAAGGGTTTCACATGGTAACAGGGGGCGGGCCGTGCTGCTGTCACGCTCTACTGCCTAACCATTGGCTCCCTCTCTTTCTCCGCTCCCCCTGATTTACAGACAACGTCATAGAAGAGTATTGAAGTGTCTTCCTCAATGGCCAAATATGGCGCTGCCCTATCCGCCCCATATATATCTCGGCCAATCAAAATGCAGTATCAACATCAACAAGATATTGCAGGCTACAGAGAAACTATGGCATGGTGGTGATGTGTAAATTAAGGCAAAATATATAACACGCGAGTACAGATATACATCCCTCGCTAGGTTTCATGCAAAGTGCACGATTAAGTAACAAATATTACAGATTCTTTCAGTCAGTAGAGTTTAAAGAAGAAATCCGTGCAAAACTCTCATAGGAAAACCACAACTCCACCCCTTATTTACCCCTTTGGGTGCAGTAGGTCGTCGCTCCGTACAGATGCACGCGATGGTTACTTATAAGAGTGGCGTTTTTAAATTACACGTAAAATTTAAGTAGTAAATATACCTCCAAGGTACTGGTGCAGCAATGATTAAAAACCATCACGCGACCCCTTTTCTGGAAATTCTAAACAATATGGCCCACATGTCCTGAATCAGGATCTTGCCAACCTCACACTTTAAGATTATGCATGTATACGCTCAGACGATCTATACACGGTCAATGCAGAGTTATGTAACATTGTAAGTATCAAAAATGCAAATAAGATTTATTGAGTTACAACTCAAATGGTATTTATGAGAGTAATTTTCTGATATTCTGCCGGTAATATTGACTGCAAAGGAAAACTGCACGGGAAGAAGGAGACATTCAAAGGGTGTAGACTGAGAAAGTGGCGCCAAATCTTCCAGAGTAACTTATAAACCTGTTCTCGCGAACTGACACATGCTCATTTTAAGTAACGAGAAATCCTGCACGTCATGAATAAGCAGACAGTAAAATAAACTATAGCACAATCTACCGGGTGCGCTCTCCCCTTCGACGCCGGCACGGCTGCGCTCTCCTTCGGTTCCTGTCAAAATTGACGCCGGTGCGCCGCTAGTGCTAGCAGCACAAGCTAACAACCGAGGAATTTGGCGTCTTTTCAACGGCGTCAGCTAGTTTGAATTTGATAAAGCAAGCATGCAGTCTATGGTGTAAACAAACGGTGTGTAGGCTGGTAGGAAGTACATCAAGCCTTTGCAATTGCTGTACCATTAAACATTTGAGAATATGCCAGCATTTGTTAACGCTATCGTACTGGGACCATAATAACAAAACAACGCAAGCCGTACTGTACCAACGCATGCTAATATTGGCATCTTGACAATAACGCGAGCCCCTCGCGAATACAAGCGCAATAGCTTTATACTGGTTGTATAACCACAGCAGTATCAAGTGGTTACTCGATGCTTAAGCTGTGATAAAATCTTTTTTGCAATGAACGAGCTGCGAATAACTCCCACTAGTTAGCCATGCTAACAGCTACTGCTAACGTTACCCAAAAAAAACATCACGTCCTTGCGTCCTCCATCTTGCCTCGGGAGTTCCAGTGCCGTATTGCATAAGCAACAAACACTTTGTTTACAAATATATAAAGTGCAACTTATCCACTTGAAACAATACAACGTTTTTATCAGCTACGAACTTTATATTTTGCGGTAATGTGCCAAAAATTCAGGTCGTTAGCTTGCTAACAACCGAAGTAGCAATGTACCGCGAGCTAGCGGAGCGACTTGGTGAGGCAGAGCTCCGCGCTCTGAGCTCATCCACAGCTAGCCAAGCTAGCAAAATACAAATCAACTAACTTCCAGATAGCTCTCCGCCATTTTACAGCTAACTTACCTTGTTGTGAAATGTAGTCCCGGCAGATTATCAACTTTAACGATTCTTATGTAGCCTCCGTCTGAATGTCTATACAATTGTGAAAAAAGAGTTTAAAAGTCGCGGTCAGAGGCGGTTTCGGACGTTCTCTCACCCCGCTTGCTCCGTAGTTCGGTTTGTTGTTTCGACGACCTGGGAGGAGGAAATCCTGGTGCAGAGCTACCACCTAGCGGCCACAATGCCCGCATTAGATATACCGTCATGAGCTGCCATCTAGTGGCAAAAGAAAATAACTACTGTACGTCTCTCGAGTGGTACATGCGAAGTGGTTTGTCTACTGGAAGCCACGCCAACAAAACTTACCATATTAGTTTAGCTCATGGATAAAAATTCAAGGATAAAACAACACACAAACAAAGGAAGAAAAATAATATTGAGAAAAATATGGACTACTTATTTTATATGAAAACCCCTTTGACTACATTGCTCGGAAAAGCTCACGTTTGACAATTCAGTTCTCACATTTTCTGTTACACTTCCCTTTCCTTGTATATCTAACATTGCTAATTAAAATAATAAAAAAAGGCTTTAGGTCAGAATTCTGACTTCAAAGTCTGAATTAATGAAAAGGAAAATAGTTCGGGGCCTCTACCACCCTCTGAAGACTGCTGTGGGCCTGATCTCAGGGCCAGAACCATTGCAGTTGAATTCAGACAAACAGTGACAGTAAAATAAACGTACTGTAGGTACAACCATTCAACATTAACCATTGATGACACATCACACTGACTGTGGGGACAATCAATTTATTTTACAACACAGATTATATGTAGGCTCTAAACCACAGAGGATTTTACAAGAGCAAACCAGAGTTAATCTGAATCTATAACAGAAACGTAAAACACATCAAACAGATAAGAGAGTTACATATGCCTATTGAACAGACTGATTTTATGTCCCAACCTCATTTTAATTAAATCAACTGATTTCACAAAAAAAGAAAAATAAAACAAACTGAGACAGGGCAATAGAAGGCACTTCTGGAAACAGTGTTTACAATAGGAACTGTCCATCAGTGTGTATTTACAAGTGGCAAAAGTCTGAGGGCCAAGGTTATTAACATTCACCTTTAATGATTACATGTCATCTCATTATCAACAGCCACTTAGGATTAAGTGATTGGAAAAAATAGTGTTTTCTTGTGACATGCACTCATTCTTTCATACTCATATAAACAATATGGTTTCCATTAATATATACATATATTACGAGTTATCTACATTTTTATTAAAATACACTATTACTGAGATAATAAGAAAGCAGCATTGAAATGGGGCAAGAGTCTGTGGTTCCCTTAAGCGATATAGGTCTTGATCTTCTGAGTGATGGCCCCACAGCAGATCGGACACTTTGTGAGAGACTTTGAACACTCCTGACAGGTGACGAGATGGCAACATGGCATGAGGACAATGCACATATCTCTGTCCATACAAATTTTGCACTGTTTCTCCCGTTGTAGCTTACGCAGTTTCTCCAGTGGGTCTTCATCTACAATAAAAAAAAAAGAACATTGTGATGTAGTTTCTCAGGAATAAATCATCGCCTTTCATTATTAGTTCATATGAAGACTCCAGCTCTGAACACAGGAGGAATAATACCTTGTTCTTGAGATTTTGCAGAATTGTTTTCCTGTGCGCCAAGATAATCCTCTACAAGTTCTCCAAGACTGGAGTACCCCACACCTGTTGTACCGATTTTGTCCAAGATGGTCTTTTCCACCACACTGGGCTCCAAACCCATGGCGATGGCCTTTTGAGCTATGGTGGAGTGAAGAACCTCTGAACAAAAGGAAAACACATCAGTGTACACAGCAGCCTGTTCCTTTCAAATACCTTATATGTGTATCCACACTGTTAAAATGCTAAAAGTGTTGGAACACAAACACCCTAACAAATGATGTCACATTTAAAAAAAATTATTTACCATTATTATCTCCTGAGAATCCATTCTGGTGACTTGGAGTCTGGAAGAAACATGGTTGTCATTTTCAAATTAGTTAAAAGCAAACACATAAATTATTTATATCAACACACATAACATTTTACACAAAGCAAAACAACATAAGAACAACACCAAAAAAACTTAATTGACAAATTCCAGAAAGGTCTGTATCTTTTCATAACTGTTGAAACAGTACGTGCAAATTGTTTTGAGTTATTTGTTGCCGTTAGTGGTCTTTCCATCCCACCTATTATTTCCCCCATCTTTTACAGAGGTAAGTTGTGGAAATTGGATAACTATTTCTGATTAAGCCATTTAAAAAAGTCGAGATTCTGTGTAAAATGCTGAAATAAAATCAGAATTTTATGGTAAGTTAATCAGTAAATCCCTGAATTAAGCTTGAAACAGTGCAAATCCATAACATCAAATGCTGAAAGTGAACATTTTTGTTGTTTTGTGCTTCAAAGCCATGCTGTTGTGATACATGCAGAATGTGGTTTGTGGATTACAAGCCAGCTGGCCCCTCTTTTTCAACGCAGAGGACGTAGGGTCTTTGATTTCTGAAAAGAATGTCAAATTTTGTTGTATCTGACCAAAGGACTTTTGATCTCAGTCCATCTTAAATGAGCTCAGGCTGAAGAAGTCACTGTTTATTTAGTGGATCGTATATTTTTAAATCTGCATTTGTTGTTGCAATAAAAACCGTGCTCACAGACAGTTTCTGGAAGTGATTTTGAGCTCATGTAGTGGTTTCATATTCTTACAGTATCATTTTTCAGTCTTGTCTCATTTGAACAGAGATTGCTCCTGTCTCTTTAAAGCTTTTATTGGTGTTATGAACAACAGATGTTGAAACACCCCCAGTTTATTTGCAAGTTTACAGAGGAACTATATTCTGAAACTGTTGAACTGTTTACTATGCAGACACTTTGCTTTGGTGCTGTTGCAGTGTGTAGGGGGCAACTGTGAGCATTGATACATACTTCTTTGCCCACGCTGTTGTCCTGAGACTGTCACTGCAATATGCTTCAAGAAAACACTTGACAGAAACTGAGTTAATCATAACCTTGGCCATAAAATCACTAGGTTTTTCCACTACCTTGATTCTGATGAAAGAATATTGTTCCTAGTTCACATGCCTTCTTCTAAATCTGGTCAGAAACATCCTTGTTAATTGTGTGTATGCAGAGGCACTGTATACTTACAGGTCTGTTTCCTCGTGGATCTTGCAGCTGGATGCTGTTTACAAATTCTTGTCCTTTTTCTGCCAACAGGAAGCTGCATCTAATTATAAAGAATAATGATACATATTACAAACAAAATCCAGTGTTACAGCATAAATGGAAGGAAGAGGGTGATTCTTGTTGTTCTTACCCAGGGTAGTATTTGGCGTGTTCTTCCCAAGGGTCCTCCTCAGGCTGCCAGCCTTTTAGACCTCCACCACAACGGAAACACATCACCTTGTCTCCTGTACCTGCAGGGATACATACGCATTTATCAGTGATCAAATATCACTGATAACATAGAATCCCTCAGTGTTCCTTAGGTCCATGACTGCTCCCTCTTCAGACTTAGTCTACCTGTGCTGTAAAAGCCGGCTCTGGCAAGCCTCTCATGGTCGACTGGGTGCTGGGAACTTGCAAAGCTGCCAAGCCTCTCATCAAAGCTCTCCATTGGAACATGATTGCTTGCACGTTGTCTACTGCTGCCCCCTTCCTCCTCTGCACCCACTTGTAATGGAATGTTGCCCACATCATGCCCGAGGATAAAGAAGCAGTTGGGGAAGTGATTGGTGTGCTCTCCCCAGGCAGTGTCTCCTGCTTCCCAGCCACGCAGCATGCCACCACAGCAGAAACACTGTACCCCGTCGTCCTTTCCTAAGTAGTAGAGGCCAGCTTCAGACAGTTGTCGGGGTCTCACAGGAGCTGTAGGGGGCCAAGATGAGAAGGTCTGAAGTCGAGCCTCCTCACTCTTCATGTGAGGCGCCATTGGATAAGTGGACTCATCAACCACTTCTCCCGTTCTTAGACGATATTCCATGTCTTCCGCTTCCTCGTTGTAGGTGGAACCGTTAGTCAGCATGGTATTGAAATTGGAGCCGATATTTTGGCCGTGAATGCAGTTCAGAAACTTGCATGTTGGAGAAACCTGTGAAAAGAGGGAACGTATGATTAATCTATTTAACAAAATAATACCAACCATAAAGAAGTTTATCACATATTTCATTTTAATAATGAGCACCTCTTTATGCCTCTCTATAGGTGTGTCTCCCCTGCACCAGTTCTCTACAGTCTTCTGGCAGCTGAAACATCGCACACGATCAGCTTGGCCTGTAAAATAAAAACCAGCTCGGGCTAATCGTTCCGCTGGAACCTGGTTGGCCAGGCTGGAGCCGTTGAAAGAATTCAGGCGACTGTTCATCATGGAGAAATCACGTAACTGATCAGTCTCCCAGCTGCCATCTTGTCCAAGATCATTCATGACTGCACCAGATGGGAAGAAAACAAAACAAAACGAACAAACAAAAAGAGCAATAAATTAAAAACTTAAATTTCAACTATATCTTTACTTTTGTTAAATATGAATGTCACTAACAACTTAAAATAAAAAATAACAATAAATATAATAAATAAAAAGAATGTCTGACAAAAAAAAGTTGGCCAATTTTTCACAGGCCTATATAGAGATGGAATGGTACTCTGCTAGAAAGCTAGATTATTGAGTCACTATGCCTTTAAGAGAGACCATCCCACTGTATCACATGGAAGCATTGAATATTCCATGTGAGGGATGGGCACCAGAGAGGGAGGACTGTCTACAGGCTTGGTACACTTCAGCATTACACAGGGTGTATCCACAACACACCCTGTGCCAAAGACAGAAATAATTAATCTTGTTCACTAAAGACAAAGATTAAGAAAATCCATACTGTTTGTCAGATAAGTCTGGTACCAGCTATATCGATCAAAAGTACTGGGAGTTATATAATTTTGTATAGGAAAGTGCATAGTGATTAATCAAAACAAGAGAAATGATGTTGTAACAAGTCATGGGGAGAACACCGCACCTCCATGTGTACATACTTTCCCAGAGGGTGGAACTTTTATGTTTTCTTACCGGTCACAACAGCCTCAGGTTTCTTAGTGTTTGTCTCCTAACTTAAAATCATTTGGAATATTCATAATTGGAGCACAATGGAGCACAAGTACAACAAACAAACTCATGGAGTGGAAAATAACTGACAGTTTTAATCAGTTTTTCCAGAAACTCTTTGGTGGTTTCAAAAACAGTTACCGTCAACACAAGGTCCTATACCCAAAACTGTTGCATTATAACTTCACATGAGAGTTACGTTGCAAACTTCTTATCGGCACCAGTTCATCAGGATGATCAGCTGCTGTCTGACAGTTTATTTACTTTACTGAACTTAACTTGTGACCTTTGGACCGAGAAACATGTCGGCAGTCTTTAAGAAAACGATCTCCAGATCAACAACACATTTCTGATGCAAAATTGCGTTAAAATTGCATTATGCCAAATAAATTAGTAAAGAAACCTCTTGCTTGTAAATTAATCACAAAAAGGGCCGCACACTGTTGTAAGCAGAAGAGGCGCTCAGCTCGGGTAACCATATGCTACCTGCACACTTGTTGTACTAAATGGTGACATGAATTCCAGAACAGTCGCAGAGCTTCGAGGTGAACAATTACAACACAAAAGCTTTTGGATCCATGGAGGCGACATCCATAGAGGGGCTCGGTTGTTGTCTCTGCGTCTGACAGCTGACACCTAACGTTTTGGCTCACTAAACCAAATCGCATACGGTGATACAGAAACATTTTGAGGAATAAACATACAAATCAATAATCTGTAGAGATACTAGTCTCGATTCTGACTGGAGCTTTTCTGTTGTTAATAAATAAAACAGGATTACGGACATGTAAACTTACACGAGCTTCAAGCGATTACTAGCCACGTTAGCTTAGCTATTTCCTAGAACGTCAGGTCAAAAGTTATTTGAGAAACATTCGTTGAAAAACGCCAATACTTACCGTTCGAGTTCTTTCAGTCACCTCTTCTGAATCTGATTTCACTCGCCCTTTGGTGTGTCCACGGCCCACAGGAAGATTGAGAGATTAGAGGGGACTATTTATTGGACGCGACCTCGTTTTGAGGAAATGAAAGCTGCTGGGTGTCACACTGCGCACCTCGCTGTGCGCTTCCGAGCTAACCAGTGACGTCACAAAAATTCAGCGATACAGCCCACACATCAGATACCAAGAGGGGGGGAGATCATGGGAGATTCTCAGGAAAAACGACAAGTTCAAATAAATAACTAGGAAGGGATTTTTTTTTTTTTGATTACTTGCGAGCATTTTCTGTTTTTGTCAGTTTGCATCAACGTATGTATTCACATTTGCTAAATGTGGTGTTGGGAGACCTTTCAGGCCTACTTAAACCTTCTAACTAAGCTAATTCAAAATCAACCAAGTAAAATTTTGTTATATGAGATTAAGAAAAAACGCACTTAAAGACAAGTAGACCCATAAGAAAATGTACAGGATAAATTTAAAGGACATCAAAATTCTGCATCTATTATAGACTTAAACTGTATTACCCCTTATTGCAATCAAACTTAGCCTTACTATGAAATAAATCAAAGTTAATTACAGTTTAAAGTTTGACACTCCTGTTATTTTAAGGGTCATATTGCCTATTTCAAAGATTTTTTGCTTGCCTTAATTAGTGTCATCAATATATTGAATGAAAATGGTTCATCTCGCATATTTGCAATATGCAACCACCCTTGCATGTTTTGTTACATAGATTCTGTTCAGGTTGGATTTTTTTAAAAATAATTTTCATTTTATTTTTTTACAGAAGGGTTAAAAAATAAATTTGTTTCAGTATTTCAATTCCAAAAGTGAAAGCCATTTATTATATAGACAGACAGAGTGAAGTATTTCAAGTATCTCTTTCTTGAGATAATTATGGATTTCAGTTAATGAAAACCCCAAATTTAATTATATTCTTTTATATGCACTGCTGAGGTTTTATGGAAGACCATGAGATGAGGTTTGGGTCTGACCTATTGGCTCACCTACTGAACACAGTAATATCATGGTCATTTGACAAGCTTTTGGTGATTTTGGCAGTGTGGGCAGGTGCCAAGTCCTATTGGAAAATGAAATCAGCATCTCCATAGAGCTTGTCAGCAGAAGAAGACATGGAGTACTCTAAAATGTACTTGCCCTAGACTTTAGAAAACACAGTGGACAGCAGCAGATGACAAAGCACCCCTAACCACCACTGACTAGGAAAACTTTGCTCTTGACTTCAAGCAGCTTGGGTCTACACCTCTCCAAATTCTTGAGACTCTTGGTCCTTAATTCCCAAATTTAATGCTAAAATTATCTGAATCTGAAGGGAGGACTTTGGACTTCTGAGCAACAGTCCAGATGTTTTCCTCCTTAGCCCAGGTCTGACACTTTTCATTGTGTGTCTGGTTCAGGAGTGGCTTGACATGAATATATGATACAGCCAAGTTCCTTGACAAATCTGCACATGGTGGCTCTAGATGCACTGACTCCAGTCTCAGACCACTTATTGTTAGTTTTTTTTTTAATGGGTCTTATTGCCAATCTTCTCAATGCTGCACTTATCCCTGTTGCTTGAAGTACTGAAATTAATTAACTTTCTCACAATACTCTAATTTGTTGAGATGACCCTGTATATTTACATTTACACCTCTTCTAACACCAAGAATGTACACCATGGTGTTCTTTAGCTGTAGATATTTCAATAAATATTCATTTGGTGTTCAAGTGGATTGGTAATTATATTCTCAACATAACTTTAATATTTTCTTGATGCTACAAGAATCTTTATTATAAGTACCAAGTTGTCCAAACAAACATGTTTTTACACAGTTACAGGCTTTACTGTTACTGGGTCATTAACAATATTTGAATACTGTTCAAACTCATAGAGAGCTTTACTAAACTTGATACTCTTTTTTTCCCCAGTTTTAGTTAAAAGGTTTAATAAGTTACTTTCCGTAGCTTTTCCATCCCAGGTTTGAGTCAAAATCTGTGCTGTCTTGCTACTTAGTTTACTGCTTAGTTATACCTGGTGTCTAGAAGTACTTTTCCATACTTTGACCAAAAGGCTGATTTTTTTCTTTCAGAAGTATTCACTGTGCTTTTCCTTTTCACAGATTACCTTTAATTTGTTAAATATCTTTTACAGTATAACCTTCCTCTCGCATAAACAATGCTTACTCAGTCCTATCAGTTTAGTCAAAGTGAATTACTAAAATTTATTCAAGTCTATACAACCTGTGGGTTCAGCATAACTAGTCTTACTAATTGCATTTTCAACATGTCTTTGTTGGTTTTGGTTGGTACCAAGCATATTACCCTCCAAAAAATCCCATACCAAAGCCAGCCGACACTCCTAACTTCCTTCTTTCATTGTAAAAGTAACTGTGGTGACTTTCTGTTCCTCCATGCCACCAATCAGTTCCTTTTTCCGGTTTGATCCTCTATGGGCAACGAAAATGCACCAGTTTCCCTGAATTTCCCCAGTGTCTATTTATGATTATTACAACTTTAGAAGTACATCATTTTCGTTTTCTAGAGTCATTCAGTTGTTGGCTGTTGAAATGTACCCTGGACCCTGGTAAATGATGAAAAAGCTAACGCACTCAGGGTAAGGTTGCACCGATCTGATCCTGGTACCATGTTGGTTCATATACATACATACATACAGATCTGTGACAAAGGGCGGATCCATGGAGCAGGTCTATTCAACTCAATCCAGTTCCCTTCTGTGTTTACAGCAATATGCATGTATTACGCCATCAACTCCAGTCAGTCTGAGCTATTTTAGTGCAGAGCTAAAACAACATGAAGGAATACAACTACAGCAGCTCAGGTGGGAGGTATTTCAGGCTCATTTTCTAATGTTGAGATTGTCCACCAGATTTATCATTTAAGCATTTCACAACTTTTACTTTTTTTTTTCAATGTTTTTCAACTTTTTTGACATACACTGTTCAATTCATAATGAGCACATAATTGTCCAAAAGCAATTACATTTCACAATTTCAACATGCCATCTTTTTTTAAACACACTGCTCTGTTTCTTTTCATATCAAACACATTGCCTCAGCTTTGGGTAATATCAATACACCGGTAATTGTCGGGACAAAAAACACACTTCATCTTTATACTTCTCTATTATCATAAAATTGAGCTTTCCTATGAATCGACTGGGTCATTAAATTCCCTTTTCGAGAGGGTGCGCTATGGAACATCTTTCTCTCTTTAGTTTAATAGCCTTAAAGAAAACACACTCTATAAACAAGCTGAACACTCAGTTTTATTTTGCCATTTAGGAATGATTCATCCTTCAAATAAACTAGTTTACAGCGTTGGGCGAACTGATCTTAGTGCGGGAGAGAGTTTCCGACCACACATTGAGGTCTGAGTGGTTTCCCTTCCCCATCTGAGAAGGATGTAGAACAGCTCTCCAACTATCCTTCAAAGTGTCTCACCTTCCACCTGTTTCACATCCAAATGTGTCACACCAGGCCTTTAGGGGGACTGACTGGGGTGAGAATCCTTATAAAGTACCTCCGCAATGGTGGGGATGTAAGAGTGGATGAAGTAAAGGAATCATCCTTCAACAATTCGACGCAGTAGGTTCCCCAGTCCACCCTTAGCTAACTGGAGGGGTGTTTTCTCCTCTTTGTTTTCAATGTAGATGCTGGCACCGTGTTCCACCAGCAACTTGGCTGCTTCCACACGCTCCTCATCACATGCCAGGTGCCTGTTGAAAACAGAATTTAAAATAAAGGTTTCCTCGCATCACCTCAAAACTGTAACAACAAACATCAAATTCTGTTCCCTTCCATGCTTTGCTATAACAGAGGGGTGCTCAGTGAAGAAAGCCTCTTGACTACATCCTTCTACTGATGGTTTAGTAACCTGCAACATGGTTCATCATTTCCCTGAAAACTCGAGATAAGCAAGTCAGAAAAGCAAAGAGAGCCAGTTTATCACTATGGTTATCAAGTGGGGACCTCACTTCAGTGATGTTTCACTAAGTTGTGACAACATCTTAGAGAGAATTAACAGTCAGCTCCATGCCCGCTCCTACCGTCAATCATTCATACACTGGCAGAACACCTCAGTATAACAACTCAACTTGTACGGTGTTACCACATTCAACAGACCCAGGCGCCTTACATGCTAGCTCCAGGCAGTGACAACACCAATACCACATGCCTACCAACACTCTGTGGCCCCCCATCACCTGAAACACTGTGAAAAGAAGAGTTTATAGCAAGATGATATGTTTTAGACTGGACTTCCTATTCACACATACAATGCTGTGTTTCCTTGTGAATCCTGGATGTTTGTTGAGGCACTCTGTTTGAGGAGCAGCTGGATGAGGCGGTAGTTGCCCTTAGCAGATGCTCTGTGGAGGGGAGTGGACTCCAACTTGTCAGTGGCATTTGGGTCAGCTCCATTTTCCAACAACATCAAAGCAATCTGAAATTGTAAGAGACTTTGTTAATAAATGTCATTAGCAAGTGTCCTTTTTATGGTATACTACATTTGTCACAGAATAGTGTTTTGCAGTAAATGCAGTGGAAACCTGTCTGCCTTAGAGTTATGGAAATACTACCACCATTACAAATTAAAATTATTATTTAGTTAAAGACTACAATTACAGGAACGAATACCTTTCAGTAGGACTAATCTTAAAATAAAAAGATGAACTATTCTGTACTTCAGAAGATAAATCAATGTTGATCCGAGGATCTAGGTCATGTGAGAAAAAACACCTAACATATTCCAGTTCATGTGGATTGTTGTTGCCAACTTCCTGCACATACTTTTACTCTTACTAATGGCATCTTAAGAAGTCGAAACCTGTCGTTGCTGTTGTTGTTTTTCTTAAAGTATGCACCTCTTTTAACAAATATTGCCAAGAAGCTGCTTATAGCAGGTATACATCCGCTCTCTCTAAATTACAAAGAGTACAGGCTACTCTTGACCTGAACCATGGTGATGATTTCTAGCTGTACAACCAGAAAGTAATAAATATTTTAATCGACAAGTCTAGAGAGCATATAACGAGAAGCATTTTCACAATTAAACACATTTTCTTTCATTGTTCATCACAAATCTTTTCACCTCTGTTTGAGAAGCTATTCCTCCTTCTTTAATATTGAATGAGTTGGACAGTACTCCCAACCTCATTATGAACTGTTAGAGATCAGTTTCCTTCTCAAAGACTCAACATAAAGATGGGACACCCCTTTTATTCTTAAAAATTGGTTATCGTTGTCATCATTTTCATGATCAACACTGTAATGTAGGATGTGATTTGGCTGTCAGTAAAAAAAGAGTGATGTAAACTAGCTAAAGTAGGCATCAGTGGACATTTTTTCCAGAGAGAAGCTTCTATTGCAGAAATAATAGTGTTATCTCTCTGTTTCTATGAAATCATGGAATTGATTTTGAGATAATGAAATTATTTTAAATATCAAATGAAGGAGGGAATGAAAACAAACTGTCTAGCACAGCATCCTATTCATCAAATTATCTTTGAAAGTCCAAACCACTTGGGCAACTCACCTCATATCTGTCTTTGGAAGCAGCATAGTGCAGAGGGGTGCATCCATTTTGATTTATTGAATTCAGCTGAGCTCCTTTGGAGATCAATGCTCTCACAATGTCTTCTCTGCCAGCAGATGCTGCAATGTGAAGGGGGGTCCACGAAGCCTGTGAAGCAACACGTCAGTGGTTGTCAATTCATCTCTCACTCCAACACTGTGTATGATAACATCTTGAAGTTATTCAGCATGTGTACAGTTTGAAAGATCAGGTGTTAATTAAAATCCAAAACGTCAGAGAACAGGTAGTTCATTGTAGGAAAGATTAAAGTTCTGTGTAAGTTTTACCTTGTCTATTCTTCTCCACCTTCTGTTGCTATAGTTAGACATCATATATTACAGAGTAAACTATATGGTAATAGCTATAATCCATCAACTTCATCAGAATACATTGATACTAAATGAGACTTTTTTTAAACAAATGAATATTATGAAATGTGTTTAAAAAACATTAGACGTACATCATCTTGCAGGTTCACTTCAGCTCCCAAATCAAGCAGAAACTCCACAATATTGGTGTGGCCCGCGGAACAAGCCCAGTGCAGAGCGGTTCTGTGGTCCTAAATGAACAAAAGAAGAAGATGAAAAGGCAAATAAACTTCAGCAGAGATATGTCATGATGTTAAATTACGCATTCTTACCTGGTCTGTTTTACAGGCAAGCGTTTTATCTGATAGGATGCACTGTCTTAACTTCTCAAACTGACCGGCGTACGCAAAATTACAGACCTCGACATTTGAGACCGATCCCTCCATAGTTAAATGAACTAAAAGTGAAAAGAAAAGAAATAAAGAATCAATACAGAGGATACTATGAGATGTTGAGTTAGAGATTTGAACCAGGGATGCAATGACTCAGGAAATTATGACTTTTACTTCCGCATAGGTCATTTGCTCCTTTCAACTTAAGATATACAGTGTAATCTATTGAAAATGGTTTTTTTTCCCAAGCCATAAACGATATTTAGTCTTTAATAATCTTGACTGAATCACAAAATATTTCAGAAAATATATGAAAATAAGAGGTAAAATGATTTAGTAACTGGGAAACGATGTTGTCTGTGGTACTCGTTGCTTTTAAAAACACAAAGGGACACTTTATTTTGGTAGGCAGCCCCAGGAAGTAATACACGCGGAGAAAAGTTTCTGAATAAACGAGGGGAGAAAACCTTTTAAAGGCGAAATTTAAATATTGTTCCTTTTTCTTTTAATAGTTTTGTACAAAAGCGTTCTTACATATATGTTTGTCTGCACATGGCGACCACGGTGGTAAGTAAGAAACACACGAACGCCTGTAGGCTAGGATGTAGCCGCTAGGGTAATGTCTAAGTTAGCTTGTTATCAATGTGCGCCTTTCTCGGTTAACATCGGATAGCTTCCTCTTGTTCTCCTCCAGTCAACTGTCGTCCCTTATCCTGATTAAAAGTTATTTTCTCTCTAGGATTTCAGGACCCATGTTGACCAGTCATGCAGATATTCAGAAGAATTCGTCAATATCTACTATGACTGCATGGATAAGAAAAGGAGGGTGAGTGGTGATGGTTTCACCTCCCGTAGAAGCTCGACCAATGACCTTTATCGGTATAACAGATCATGGTTTCATAAATCTACACCAGTTACTATACCAGCACATATAGTAACAGCCCTGTGGTACAATTACCAAAGACACGATACAGGTAAAAAGGTGTCGTAATGAAATGGTTTATCCACTAGAGAGCAGTGACATCTTCATATTTCATCTGTAGAGTTCCCCACCCTATAATATACAGTATAATATCTAGCTGATAGAAAAATTAATGACTCCTCATTGAAACCTGTTTCTGTTTTCAGTACAAAAAATCAAGACTATCATTCAACAATACTTTTCCCCTACAAGTGTAGACAACCCAAATGTTTGTGCTCATTTTATTTTATTATTTTCTCTTTATGTCATTGTTGGTGTATTAACTGTCTTTATTCCCTGGCCCATTTTTTAGAACCTGACACGGCTCTACCTGGACAAGGCAACTTTGGTGTGGAATGGTAATGCAGTGTCAGGACAGGATGCTCTGGGCGAGTTTTTTGAGGCTTTACCTTCAAGCGAGTTCCAAGTTCAAACACTGGATTGTCAGCCAGTTCATGGTAAGTGGGGAAATCTCAAAGTGCTTCTGGTGATTTCCAAATGTAATTCCAAGCATGTAGTACTATGAAAGTGTGATTGTGAGCATTTGGTGTGAGTCAATTCACAGTGATTAAGGTGTGAAACTATTTACGGGAGGTACCATACAACATGATGTTCTGTGTAAAGAATGTTAATTAAGGCATCAATTGAATCCTTTCTTCATTCTCAGAACAAGCAACCCAAGGCCAAACAACCCTGCTCGTGGTTACTGGTGGGACAGTAAAGTTTGAAGGGAACAAGCCGCGCTTCTTCAACCAGAACTTTCTTTTGACAGCTCAGGCTTCACCCAACAATGACCAGCCTGTTTGGAAGATTGCAAGTGACTGTTTCCGATTTCAAGACTGGAACAGCTGAGGCTCTCCTCATTTATGCTTTTCTGTTGTAAAAAGGAATGAATGATCATTGGTGAAAATTAATTATTCTGTTTGTTTTATAATAAAAATCAAAATCGAACAAGAGTGAATATGAAAAGACTTTTATTCCTAAAATGTTGAACAAGGCATGTGACCATAATGATGAAGTAATAAATAGAAATAGGTTCACCAAACAACCAACGGTAAAGTAAAAGTCAATGTCTGTTTCTTTAAGTTTTAATAATGCAAATCCAATAACATAACACCTGAAAAACATACAAAGCAAACAATCATATAACATTAAATGAAGACTAAGCTTCGGACAACCTTATACCAAATGTGCATTGACCTGTTAACTGAGGTATAACAGTATTACAGTGTGCCAGTTCTAACTAGCCTATGCAAATAAGCATTTTAGAAACAAAGCATGCTAGCTCCTATATAAATAAGGTGCCCACAAGAATATTAACTGCTCTGCTTTCTTAAAGAAGCAAAAACTATTTGACCATTTCATATATTAAAACATCAGCTTATCTTCCTGAGTAGTTAATGTTGCACATTTTGGTCTACTTTTGGAGAGGAAATAACAAAAGCATAAATAGAACAAAATGAGTCATATTATGGACTGGATAAGCAGACATGATCATTGGTTGTGATTCCCCATCTTTGATCCATATCAACGTTTCTCTTGGCGGGTAGTTTTTACCTGAAGCTGTAAACTTTACATGGCAGTGCAGCCATTTTTGTATCAAAAGCGTAAACTATTCTTTTAATCTAGATGCCACTTATTTCTGCTTCACTACACAAGTATTGCAGACTGAAGGCACGGTAACACCAGGACTCCAACTTTACAAAAGAGAATTTACAAGCCTCCATGATGATTACAGTTAACATTTTCAATGGCAGTAAAGTATCGGCAACATATGGAGAACAGTGGTACTTTTTAATACGCTACAAACTAAGAGCCAACGGATTCAAGTGGATGGCAGTCAGCTGCTTTCATGGTCTTGGACCCTTTCAGAGGTTAAGAGTTGCCACTTGAGTGCATCGTTCAGACAATCAAAACCACACAAAAGAAAAAGAAGCAGCACATGTGCAGGAACAGCTAGAACTATCTACAGCCTCGGCTCTTATTCAAAACATTTTCCTTTAGACACCCATGGTACACTAACAGCATCAAAATCCAATAAGGTACCAGAAGATTATTTACAGAACAAACAGTGGTTTGGTGGTAACAAACACTCTTGGGTGAAATTGTTAGGGACTTATTTACCCCCATACATTCTTTCTATGTGGTGGAGATAGTGGTTCTTCAGCTCTTTCCTCTTCAGCTTGAATGCATCTGTGACGAGACCCGTCTCAGGGGTCCATGGTTCTGGACTTAGATGAACCTTCATTGGAATCTCAAATCGCTGGAGTTTAACTGTGCAGATAAGCAGTGGAGAGAAAGATGATAATTATGCTCAATCATAGTTTTGACACACCAAGACATTTATCTTCAACTGAAATAGTTGAACAGAACAGACTCATCAAAAAAGTAAGAGATTAACATGTAGGCTAAGGATGTGTTGAATGAATAGCTGGTCCAGCCAAATCACAACATTATTAAAAGGCATGATCAGTTCTTACTGTTAGCTGCGACCTCCTTGATCTCCTTCAGAACTTCCCTTTCCATGTCGGGATGAGTGCAGATCTCCTCCCATGCCAGCTCTATGCCTCTCTGTTTGGCCAGTTCTGTCAACTTCTTTTGGTTAGGAACCACAAAGCTGATCACGTAGTTCTGTTCACTGTGAGGATGAAGGAGGGTAAAAACAGGGGTCAGATAAAGATCACTATGATACATAATTCAGTTATAATATAAGTACTGAGTAGATTGAAAAGGTCAGAGTTGAGGTGAGCAGGAAACCAGGAGAATGGGGGGAGTGAAATGGGCCACGTTGGAATTCAACCTGAGCTTCCCAATATGGGAATGCCATCCCCCTTGTTTCTGACTTTTGCGGTTGAACATTCTGTTTACGTCGCCATAAAGACCCCAAAGCTGATGATGTTAACAGAGCTGTCATAGTCGCTCCAATAACTGGCTTTTAACAGCAAGAAAGCGACAAAATGAACAAAAATGGGTGGTGGAGTCTTAGTGTGGATGCTTTAAAAACTTTACATTGAGCCCTGTCTAGCATTAATGATTTCACGTGAGTTATTCTGAGCTAGCTTGCCGGCGGTGGTCAGCCATATTGTTGCAAAGCAACCGCAAGTCAATAACGGCTGTTGGAAGTCAGCGTCCGTAGGCTCCTCAAGAAACAGGTGGAAATTCAATCATCAGGCCACACAGCTCCCCATGACTTTAAATGTGTTGTTTTTTCCTAAACTCCACTGCAGAGTATCAGAACAAATGAGAACATTTCAAAAGAAAGAGATTAGTTTTGCAAAAAATTATCTTACCAATGCACACAAGTATTTAAAGCAGAGGAACAGGATTTTGAAGTTTCAGCATTGTTAGGGTTTTCTTGGCACCAGTTCATACAGATGTCAACAAATAATTAACACTGCTGTCAGCCAATTTAATAACCCAGATGTGGTTGTCTTTATATCCTGCTTCAGACAGGTTTGGAACTAGTTTGCTTCGTCTGATTACATTCCATGTAGGAATCACTCCCATGGGGCATCTCTCCTCTGAGAGGTTACTGATTGTAATTAGGTTAATTCAACATTTGACAAGGCTGGTTTTGAGGAGGTGAAACATGAACATTGGAACATTTAAAAAAAACAAACAAACTAGCTGAGAGGACTTACTAACCTGTTTGCATACGCACAGATGTTGTCTATGAGGAGGCAGTTTTTCAGAGCAGACTCGACTTTACCAAGAGAGACGTATTCCCCGGCCTGAAGTTTCACCAAGTCCTTCTTGCGATCTTAAGAGAAATATATAAAAAAAAATCTGTTATCAAAAGTGCGCTGTTATCAAAAACAAACTGGTTGCCTTTTGGAAGTTCCAACCACAGTGACTGCAGATTAGTTCTACGAAATCAGGTATGAATAGTGTGTCTTCATAAACACCATCAGATGATAGCTTTGGGCCTTGTTAAAAGGGAAATTACCAAGAGCAACAAAATACTCACCGACTATTTGAAGACATCCATCTGGGTATATTTCTCCCACGTCGCCTGTGCAGAACCACCTCTGACCCTTCTCATCCACAAAAAAGTCTTGGTTGTTGCTCTCATTCCTGTAGTATCCCATGGTAACATTGGGACCACCGATCAGGATCTCCCCTCTTGGGTTTGGCTTGTCTTGGCTGGTGTATCCACCTGAGGAAAAGTGGAGTTTGAACAGTTGAATAAAGAATTTTCTTGTGGAAAAAAAGACTTTTCATTCTGCACCAAGTTTCAGCACGTATTTACCTTCAGCCCAGTCCCTGAGTTTGATCTCACAGCAGATAAGAGGCGCTCCAACACGGCCAGTGCTGATGTCCGCAACTGTATAATGACACACAATCCATTAACCACGAGGTCATTCTCATCTCTATTCTCTCTCTGCCTGCTCTAAACTTCATATTTAGTCTTACCCTCTGTGATGGTGCCTGCTCCACAGGTCTCAGTGAGCCCATATCCCTGACCCACAGGACAACAGAAACATACATTCATAAAACGCTGAGTGGCTGCGGACAGGGGAGCTCCTCCAGACAACATCATCCTCACTCGTCCTCCCAGGATTTTCTTCACCTTTTTGAACAACAGGCTGTGAAGACAGAGTGCTTTGTTTGATTTCAACTTAAGTCACCTCTGATGGATTTCTGAGAAAAACCTGAAGGAAATAGTGGTTTCTTACGCATTGCACAAGGGTGCGTCATAGCCTCTCTTTATCTGATCTAGTTTATAGTTGTAGCCCAGGATAAACAATTTCTTCTGGATGAAATTCATTTCCTGCACTCTGCTCATCACAGTCTTGTTGATGCGATCCATAATTTCCTTTTAAAAAGGAGAAAAACAGAATTTGTGCATCTGATAATGAATAGATTAAAATATAAAGCATGTACGGCTGAGCAAACAGGGGTGGAGAATCAGAGAAAAGAAGAACTCAGTGTCGAGTGAGAGACAAAGAGAATATAAAGCATGGTCCTTACTGGCACAGCTGCCATCAGGGTTGGTCTGAGCACAGAGCAGTCTCCTTTACTTCCTTTCTTTATCTTTGTAGACTGAAAGAAAAATAATAAAAACAAAAGTTTAAGACACAGATAACGAAATGCAAAAACAAAAATTAGGCTACTGACACCAGTTCTTACAAGTGCAGTCAACATACACACTCGGGTATGTGTGAAAGAATTCCAGACAAACATCGGTGAAAGACACAAAAAGGTGGTTGTTGAGTCTTACCTGGTCTGAAAGTGTCTGAGGGGATGAGTAGCCAATTCGACAACCATATGTGACACAGGAGATCTCTGCTGTCATTTCAAGAACATGTGCCAGGGGCAGATAGGCTATGTAGGTATCATCAGGCCTGTAAAAACACAGGGAAAAAACGTAGGGGTCACAGCTAGTTCTGTTCTTTTAAACACTTTGATGATGGATCAGCTGTTCAGTGTTAAATATAAAGAACATGTTCTAAAAAAATGTCAATATTACCCTTCTTTACACTTCAACAAAACTGACCGTTTCTGCCTATTCTGTGGAGCAGCTTGTAGAAGCTGACTCAGCTGGAGTTGTGACCATTATACAAATGAAAGCCTATATGATAACCAAGTTGAACTAACCCGAGTCCAGGGATGCGTTCACACTGGCCTGTCATTCCTGCAATCAGATTTCTGTGGACAATCATGACTCCTTTAGGTCTGCCTGTAGAGCCACTCGTGTACATCACCACAGCCAGATCAGAGGGCTGAGGCTTCACAATCGCCCTCCCCACTGAAAGACAAACAAACAGTTATTGACATGAACTGTATGTTTTCTCCACACCCACAGACAGATTCAATCAGCACAATCAATAGAAGAATTAACGTAATCAGAAGTAATCAGAGGGAATCAGAGAAATACACACTATTCTCCGGCAGTGAGCCCAGCTCTTGTACGGCCTGCATGCTGTGGACGGAGATTCCTGTTGGATAGCCTTCTGTGTTCACTTTCTTCTGGTCCACGTAGATCACATGCTTCAGTTTTGGGATCCTTGGAAGCACATTCTGAACGAAATAGAGGAGACAACTCTGCTTTCACAACAGGATGCACAAGCACATGATTTCCTTTTTACAAATAGGAAAGATGTGTCTTTCTGTTCTCTGATATTATCTTTAGAGCGAAGAGCAACTAAACCCTCTAAACTAACACAAAACAATCGACCAATGAAATACTGGAGGGTCAAGAATATGTAGACGGGGGTCATGTATTACAGATTTGCTTTAACTTTTTTTTATTCTAACAAACATTCCCACAGTTTGCTTTAAATAATTTGTGTTATATATCTAAGATATGGCTTTAATGGATGATTAAATCTGTACACAGAGCCTGTGTTTACATAATACTCAGCTTTCCAGCTTTATTCTCGTATCCTTCCTCACAATGATCGGTCCCAACATATTTTGTTGAATCATATTCAAAAATGATCCGGCAAGCACAGTATGTTTTAATTAATGCATATACGATGTTTGTTTATTTCAAAAAGTTTTAAAGACAGCCGTGATTTAGACCGAAAATATCTAGACAATTCATTCTCCACATTCAAACAGACTGTTAATTCATTCATTCATGTGGCTTAATCTACTTTTGATGTGAGGGACCTTCTATTTAGACCCTTGAATAGATATTCAATAACAGAAAGGAAGGATTTCAAAGTATGATCATTGCTCTTCTTTTGGCGTATGTGCTGTGACAGAGTAACTCACCTTCAGTTTATTTTCAAGCAGTTCCACACTGGTAACTAGATGTGTAACTTCAGTCTCATTAAGGCCATATGCAATCGCTTCATCTCCCAGAGTGGCATAAAATGTCACCACTACAATGAAACAAATTACAGAGCACACTTAAAAAAAATAGAACGAGGCTAACATTTTTTATGAAATCTTGTACTGTGACATACTTACATGGAAAGTTACGGCGGAAGCATGCCTGAGCAGTGATCATCCACTCTGCTCTGGTTTCACAAAAGATTGCAATACTGCTTTTAGGCTGTTGCCCCAGAGCCGCCAGTCCACTTCCAAACTGGCTGATGATAGAGTCCACATCATCATAGGAGAGCCATCTATACTCCCCCAGGATTAGCTAAGAGCAAAGATAAACATCAGATACATTTTTCCTCACATCTGTAAAATAAAAAAAAAGAAGTATTGGTAATCCTTACCTTTTTAAATACTTTTCCGTTGGGCTGAGTCTCATTCTCTTCGCTCAGAATATCTCGAGTACCGAGACAATGGCCTGGTCCGAAGCGCTGCACAGCATGGTCGAAGAGTTTATCCAGTGTGTCCTTGCCAGGGAAGTCCTCCGTGGCCAGGCATTCAAAGTGGTCCACAGAGCGATATGATCCCTCTGCTAGGCCTGTAGTCGAACGTGCCTTCACCCGCTTAGACTGAGCTTGTCTTTCACCAGCACCAGTGATAAAGTACCAAGGGACGAAGGACAGGACAGAGTACAGCCATACCAGCAGGTGGATTGGAAAAAGGAGGATAGATTGGAGGGCTGAGTCTGACTGGAGACCCATACTGTTCTCTGAAAAAAGTACTTCAGGAAAGGAAGGGAAACGAGCAGCAGTGGTGGTCAAACTAGTTTTATGATGTGCTGAGCTGGGGGATCTGAGAGGTGTGCTTGTTTCAAACAAGGAGCCACAGAACAGCCTTCTAGCAGATAATTAGAAGAATTCCACTGCGTTAAGAAAATACTAGGTCCACTGTACTCCTGATGTGACACCTAGAGTTGGGAAAGAGAAAAAGATGACAAAAAAGTGAACTCATTTTGCAAATGTTCAAAAAACTTCCACTGATCATACAATTTAAAAGGCTTCTTTTCTATCCTGTATATAAATCACATGCTAACAGCTCTCTGGTAAGAGGAAGTTGGTTTTCTGGTGGCACACTTCTTGAAAAAAACAAGATGTTTTCTGCGTGCTGCAGATAAACGAACACATTTGAAATACTTAGTTTCTCTCTTGATACAGGTTCAGAACTCTCTCTTCACAGACTTACCTCCTTTTTGCTCTGCGCCAAACAAGCTTCTGAGTATCTGTCAGCTTCAAAGCTGTTAAACAGGAGTCACCCTAAGAGGGTGTGTTTCAACATCACAAGATCCCTCCCTCTCTTAAAGTGTCAAAACTCTCCTTTTTAACAGGAAAGGGCAGGTTATCTGAGAGGTCATGGAGGGATGAAGCAGTGGTGAGACGTGACCTCTCCATCCAATGACCACAGCCCTGCCAGCTGTAATAGAGAGGATCGAGCTTGAGACAACCAATGACAATACTCTTGAAGCTCACCCCACTCAGTGGTCAGTGAAAAGGTCACTCCAGGACAAGCTTAGCTTGCTAATAACCTCAGAGTGAAGGGTAAGATGGAGAACTGACAGAATAAAGTGATTCTTTCCTCAGGATGAACAACCTCTGCAGTGACAGAAAACCACTGACAACTAGAAAATGAATAACATTACTGTAGCTCACAGACATCAAGCTAGACCTACTTTTCATATCATAAAGCAGGTACAAAAAGATCATTTTAAATTTTCTCTAAAGTTAGATAAAACACACGCTCTTCCTCTAGGTTTTGATGTGAATCAGTGTTTCCTCAGTTTATCCTATCAAATTTATGATAAACAAAAGTAGGTAACATACTGATGTAACACTGCCTCCCTGTCCTGAAGATCCCACATTACGCAGAGTGTGATTCAGATTTCAGTGAATCACACAGTTCAGATCTGCGTCATGTAACTGTCTGTATATCTTAAAGACTAAGCTCTGGCTACACTTAAGACTGGGAAAAAAAGTGAAGCAACTTTAGCAGGTCAGACTTTTTGCCTCAAGCTTTTAATAATTCCAGTTCATTCTTAAGAGCACTGGTGAACATTCCTAAGTAATAACAGCATACAGTGGCATACATTCCCTCCCAGCCAATAAAGACGCTGCAAAAACTGTGTTCATGCAGTGACTTTGAAAACACGTTTTTCGGGCTTTTTTTTTTATCTATGAGTCTTTAACTTACAGAATATTCAAATCAATTCAATTGCAGAATGTCATTTTGAAAGAAATGGCACAAAGACGGCAGATATAACACAGGAATAAAGACAGCATGGTGTAGAAGCATTCCAACTGAGATGATGTGTCATTCATTTCGTCAGACAGTTACATTTGGCTTGATTGCGCAAATTTCCTGTATTAAACTCATCACACACTTATAACATAACGTAGCCATCTGGACAGATATTGATAACGTAACGCATAAAACTTATAATGGCATTAATAGAGTGTTCATTTGAGTGAGGAGGATGTACTCGACTTAATAACTTAAAATCAACAAACTAAAAAAAAATTCAATAAGAATCTAAATATTAAATCTATATAAGTATGTTAAATTTATCCTTAAAGACACAAGTTTCTCACCGGTTATGTGACAATAGGAGAAGAGCGGCATGGCAGATGTAGTGATGACAAAAGCCGCCTCACGCTACAGCTTTCATTGAGCAACCGTTGGCATGCAAATTAACGTTAGCTTCTCAGGATGGTGCTAAACCTATTGAACAGTGCCCACACAAATTAAGTCAAACATAAACCCACAAACGGATAAAGGCGGTAATGGGATCAAATGAGCCAGGCTAGAGACTGATACCCTGCTTAGCTGGCAGGCAGGCGGGTTGTTTTCTTACCTTCAGCAGCAGCACACTGTCTGTGGTATTCCTACCACCATAGTCTGTCGAACTAGAGAATGACCGAGAGTTACCTTTACAAAGGGCCTAGAAACCCGGAACTACTACGTCATCTGATTCCATATTTCTGGACCAATGAGCGACCGAATAGAAGTCGGCGTCGTTTTTTCCCCCTTACGTCTGCTAAATGACAACTGTATTACAGGAAGTAAATGCCGCCTCTGTTCTCGGGTGTTATTGACATTGAAGGGTCTGTGTGTCTGTTCTCTTCTGTTTGTACTGGTAACATGAACATCTGACTGAAACAGATGTATGTTGTGTAAACATGTTTATCAGTAAATACAGTGAAAAGAATAGAATATTCGGCCCCTCTATTGTGGTGAATTGTTTTGTTACAGCAGCTTAATGAAAGAAAGAAACAAAATGAAAATTTATAATCAGAATAAGACATAGTTACAGAAACTACAAATTAAAAAATGTGCAACATGATCTAAATTTTAACAACTTTAAGATAAGAATAAGATGAATAAAAATAATAAATATGAAAAAAGACATGCAACAGTACTATGTATGATATGGTATGAGTCCAGTTATGTTATTATCAAGCATTGGGGCCAACAAGAAGGGAGGAATGACCCGCAGTAGCACTCCTTTTTGCAGGGAAGATGTCCTCTGTTGAAGGAGCTGCATAGGGCCCCAACAGTTCCATGTAGTGGGTGGGAGGGACTGTTAATACTGAATGCAACCTTTGCAAGTATCCTGATACTTCGAGGGAGTCCAAGGAGCTGTTGAGAACAGAGATGGCTGTGCTGACCAGTCAGTTTAGTTACTGTCCCTCTCTGTGCTCCCTGCTACCCAGCAGATCGTTGCTTTGAAAAGCACAGGACCCTGTACAATGGCATAAAATGTCCCAAGAAGAGTCCTGCACACTCCAAACGACTCATTTTCCTCAGCAGGTGGAGACGACTTCGGCCCTTCTTGTTCAGGATGTCTTTGTTGTGTGACCAGTCTAGTTTATTGTTAAAATGTACACCCACGGACCTGATGAATCTTGGACTAGATGCTACCACCCCCACCCCATGCTAAGTAATATGGAGTAGTTTAGGACATGTACTAAATTTATTTTCTTGCATGCGAAACACTGATGTTAAGGCATTAGACTTCTCATGCAAATTTATAAATATTTTGACAACATAGCCCTTTATGTCCATAACACTCTTGTTTTGCAATGTCCTGAATATCTCCGGGGGGTTTTGTAGGAAAGTAAGAAACTAACATCAAAAGAGAGGCCCACATCCAATTGTCTAGGTACTACTTCCTCTCAAGACAAATGTGAGATAACTGTTCAAATATCCATGTCCATGTGTGGCATACAAGACAGCTATTGGCCTCGAAACTAGTTCAGATTTGTCCAAATGCAACATGATAACAAACGTGGCCCATAAATACACTTGCAAAAACAAAGATGGACTGTAATCATAAAGAACACACTTTTGGTCATTAACACCTGTTATCATAAAATTATCTAAAATTGGACATTTAAGCCCCTGTTACAGTTTTTTTAAAATACAGAATGAAATGTTCAAAATAATTCATAATATCTCCTCTGATAAGGGTTGTCTGAAAAAAATAAATAAATAAATAAATAAACCAAACAAAAAACATTGAGATAAATGTCGCCCTCAAGTGGTTGAAAGATGGAGATAACTTTTCACAGAATGGAACAGGAATCAAAAGTGGATGTTGAAATCTCAATGAGTTTGGACTTTATGTTTACATTGACCATTCATTTGGCAGCAACTTCATCTATTTCTCTCTTATCATGCTTGCATGCTTGTTTGCATTATCAAACAATCACATAGACGAGGAGTTAAGTGAAAAAGTAGTTTAAATTTAGCGGAGTACACAAAACATGTATTTCTATATTTAAGAGAACTATTTAAGAAAATATCTGTACAGCTTTTGATAATGCATTCATGTTATCTTCTATATTTGTTTACTCATAAATAAATCTGAATGATATAAAAATTAAAAAGATAACAACGGTGTTCCATCAGATAATAATAATAATAATAATAATAATAATAATAATAATAATAATAATAATAATAATAATAATAATAATAATAATAATAATAATAATAATAATAATACTTTATTTGTATAGCCCTTTTTAATACAAGTAACAAAGTGCTTCACAATATCCAGTAAAAAAAGTTAAAAATGAACAGCAAAAAGTAAAAAGACATGAAAAGCAGACAAATAAAGGAAAAAAGAAATAGATCAATTAAAGCAAAACCAATAAAATCAAGATAAAAATAAAATGAAATCACAAAAATAAAAGCTCTTCTGTAAAAATAAGTCTTCAGTAATGAGATAAAACAGGGGACTGATTTTGCAAGTCTGATTTCCTCTGACAGGTTTTTTCAAAGTCTAGGGGCTCTTACAGAGAAAGCTCTATCACCCTTGGTCTTGAATCTAGACCTTGGAACAGCCAGTAGAGCACTACCAGAGGATCTCAGAGTCCATGCAGGTTCATAAGGGGTTAAAAACTCAGAAATAGAGTCCGTGTTTGGCTTTAAATGAGATTAAGAGAATCTTAAGATCAATTCTAAAGCAACAGGTAGCCAGTGTAGCTCAGCTAAAATTGGGGTGATATGGGCACATTTCCTAGTTTTAGTTAAAAGACGAGCTGTTGCATTTTAAACTGTTTGTAGACGGTGGATTAATTTTTGGCTGAGACATGCATAAAGGGAATTACAATAATCAAGACAGGAGGTGATGAAGTCATGAATGAGTTTTTCCAGATTTTGCGACGACATGATGGACTTGACCTTAACTATATTTTTGAGCTGATAAAAACATGACTGAACAACCTTTTCTACATGCTGCTCGAAGCACAAGTCCTGCTCAAATATGACACCTAGATTTTTGGCAGAAGGTTTGACATATTTAGACAAGGTACCCGGATTATTAATGATTAGCTCTCTTTTCACTGCGGGACCAAAAACAATGATTTCAGTTTTCATTTCATTAAGTTTTAAAAAGTTGTGTGACATCCAAGATTTTATTTCTGCTAGACAGTTTGAGAGATACTTAAAGTTTGGGGGACTTTCTGATTTAATTGGAATATAGAGTTGTGTGTCATCAGCTTAACAGTGATAGTGGACGTAGTATTTCCGGATTTTTTTTTACCAAGATAACACAAAAGGCCGAATAATTTTAGTTGAAGTGGTGTCAAAGGTCTGAAATTGTTGTGAGGAGCTGTTTGTGATGTACAGATGGGTAATAAAGTTGTGCGACATCTAACATTTTATTTCTGCTTGACAGTTTGAGAGATACTTAATGTTTGGGGGACTTTCTGATTTAATTGGAATATAGAGTTGTGTGTCATCAGCGTAACAGTGATAGTGGACATTGTATTTCCGGATTTTTTTTTTACCACGATAACACAAAAGGCCGAATAATTTTAGTTGAAGTGGTGCCAAAGGTCTGAAATTGTTGTGAGGAGCTGTTAGTGATGTACAGATGGGTCATAAAGTCAGGTGCCTGTAGAGGGCAATGTTGTCAAATTAGTAACTAACAATGTCAAGACCCTGCTCTTAAACATTAACACCCACTTACACAATTGTATCCTTATCCCCAAATTTTATGATAATTTTGGTCCCACATTGTAACATAAAAACGTCTTATAGCAGCAATACTTCTGTAGAATCCAGAAGCTATGATATGATATGTGGATAGAGATGTGCTTAGGGTGTTTGATTATGAATGCAATATCCAAAAAAATAGTAGGATCTTTGTAACATTAACTTTATAGAAAACTACTTTAACTTTACACTTCAATAACTGCATGTAAAGAGGTCATTTAAAGGCAATGAAAAGTTAAAAGTGGTATAAGAGAAATCACAGAAACCTACCCCAAGCCTATTAAACTTGTTGAAAATTAAGTGTTTTAGAATTTTCAAGTTTCATTTTCCTGGATGTTAGAGTTATTAAAGAGTACTGCATCATGCGGTGTTGTCACACATATGGTCTATATAGTGAATGCTGTTGAAAGGCAAACTATACAATGTGAAACATACTGTATTTAAACACCATACTGCACCCTTTCTGCAGAAAAAAAGAAAAGAAAGGGCCTGACTGAACATCCCATAATCTATATGTATTCGGATTTGGTTGCATGTTCCTGAAATAACAGGTCATAACATGAAAAATCTGTCTGTTCTGGGGGTGTTCATGTTGTACCTAGTAACATAATAATGGACCTAAAAAATAAAGACCCTTTTACAAGATTGAATGTTACCTTTTATATTCATACTCTGAACTGATAGGATTAGTCAGAATCTCTAAAACAGCATTCTGTAATCACTAAACCATAGATAGCTTTAAAGCTTAAAACAATTAAACCAGTCATGTTACTCATATAAATGAAATGTCTAGCAGCCCATATGCACTCAGCAAGTAGAAAGTTACTTGATATAGTAACTGCAAACTCAGACTTATTGACTCTAATTTATCCAACATTTATTTTTATTTTTCTGAAAGAAACAAAATATTTGATGAGAATGAAACTAGATAAAAAATAACTCATCATTAATAAGTTTGACTCCTTTCCCCTCCGTTTTGAGTATTAAAAGAAGTAAAATTTGTTATCTTCTTCTTTTGTTGTTGTTAGGGCCCAATCCTGAGAAGTGAAGGTCCTACTGGAAGCTTAAGGATTATTAGGGCCCGACCCCTAATCAGGGCAAAGGCCCTTCTTGAAACAAAAAAAGCAAATGCACCTAGCCGCAAAATTCAGCCCCGCAAGAAATTTTATACCTGCAGAGTGTTCATGCCAATACGTGCTCCACAGCGCCCCCTAGCCATCGAAAAATCAGTTAGGCCAGATGGTTTGAGCTACAGTTCTGATTTTCGGTGTTCATATCCATCATGCTGAGACAGAAAAAAGTTACTTACGACTATAGTGAATTCAAAACAGGAAGTTCAGATATTGGAGTTAAATGTCAGATTTTTGCGATTTCTTTGTTATGTATTTGATCAAACTTGTCCCAAAGTTTTTTTGCCCATCATCTTCAAAAAATTACTGTGTATACTAAACACATTGATGATTAAAAGTTATCAAACCATTTTTCGTAACTCAGTCGGTGTGGCCAGGGGTTTTGCCGAGGTTGACGATTTCTTCAGCTAAATGAAAAACCTCTGAAAATTCATGGTATTATCTTTCAAATATATAGACCCCTTTCCTGTTTGTAAACAGCTACAGCTGTGAGTGCATTTTGGCAACGGAAGTGCTGCGGAGTGCATGGCTGGTCAAGCGACGTGAGGATGTTACCCATCAAATTTTTCTTTTTTTTTTTTTTCTTTTCTTTTCTTTTTTTTTTTTTTTTACCTAAATAACATCATTTTGGAGGGATGGTAACTGACTCCTGGGTTTGTGAGAAATCACTGAGTGCATAGAAGACATCAACAAGTGGACAGACGTTCAGTGGACAGATGTTATTGGTGGAGAAATCCAGCATGTACCCCAGAGAGGAGTTTAAACAAACAGGTCACTCTATGCTTATGACTGTATTATCTGTTGACACTGACTAGACTGTAAAATGTAAAGACATAAACTTGTGTCAATAAAGTAGAAACCCTCCCAAACCAAAAAGAGCACAGAGAGAGCTGAGTCTGAGACCTGGGTCATAATAAGGGATCCAGAAAACTCTGTCCAGATGGGGAACTGCTCCAAATCCATCAGAATATTCATGGTTTGATATTTTCAGATTACTAATCATGATTCATAGTTTGATAATATACCGTAGTTTAACGTTGAATTTAAATCTGTTTCTGTTAATCATAATTTATAGGTTCACTTATTATTTCCTCTCCATAATGAGTCCATATTTGTCCATATGGTCCATATGGTCATAACCTCGGCTCCAATCCAACTTTTTCATTACACACACAAAGTAAAACCTTGATTTGATATATCAGCAGATAGTATTGATTATTTGTGGTCAAACCTGGTGAACTAAGGTTGGATAAAGAAGATGCATTGATTATCAGGGTCGCAGACGTCACTGGTGTTTCAGTGTAAAGTGTGACCCTGTTAACTGGTGACTGTCAGCCAACAATCACTGACATGTTCGGCTGAGAAACTCCAGTAAACACAGTCACTGTTCTCTCCAAAACTCTGTTGGAGTTACTCTGTAACTGTCTAAACTCAAAAGAAATTGACTATGGTATAGTATTGTTTCTGACAACGGACCACAGAACATCCGGACATTTTTATGCTCCTAACAGATTGATTTTAATGTTTAAAGAATGATAACTCATCTGAATGAATGGAGCTAACTGTTGCCAAAATATATGCACATTTGCAAGGGGTCTATTGTCTGATCTGTTCTGTTTCAGATATAACACAAATGATCACAGTCCCTCGCTGGATTCATATACACATTAGCGTTGCACCTCTTGCTGCACATGCAGCAGCTGCAACACGTCCTGACTGGTGCACATGGGCGAGGGCCCGCTTATCGCTGCTTGTGGCTTTAATTGTTGTTGTTAGGGTTAGGGGTTTGGGTTAGTTTGTTTGCAAATTTGTAGTTTTCTCTGTTATTACTTTTTTTGTAGGTTGTTTGAGTTTATTATTTTCTTTTGCATATTTAAAATAAACAATTTAAATTTAATTCAATCTAGTTTTTTATAATAATAATTCGAGTAAAAATGAAAATTTACTTGAAAAAAAAATCAAAAAGCAACTTTCTCTTTACATTTGATAAGGGAAGTGCCTCTCCTGCTAGTTATGTACCATTGCAGAAGGATAGTGACGAAATAAAAGGTTGATTAGCAAATACCAGAGCTTTAGACTAAAAAATGCTATATTTTAATTAATATAAAAACTCTTTACAAACTTAAATTGGTATTAAATACGTGCGCTTTACGTTATTGGTTAACACCGCCCCCGCGGGTTGTCTTTTTCAGTAAAACACTCGCACTACCTCGCCATTGCCCCACGTGTCTCATGGATCTTGCACAAAAACATCACGAGTGGTACCTGCAGCTGTGGGAGCTACGAGGACAGCACATGGTAGCTGCTTGTGGAGACGGACACCATCGAGCACTCAAACGTCAAGCTTCAGTAAACCCTAGGCCTAAAGTTAACGCTGCAGAACTTTAACTTTTTCAAGTGATTCCAAGACCCACAACTCTAAAATCATACGTCTCTTTAAGACTGCCAGGAGCGTGTCAGTGCGTCTTTGAGGACCTTTAAAGCAGTTGTCCCACTCTCCAGAAGCTAGCATGTCGACAGGCACGAAAGAAGTTAAAAGTTGCCCCATCCCCACCAGGGTCCTCACCCTGAAGGACTGGTCCCAGCTACCCGACTGTTATAGCCAGACACCCGGAGGGACCCTCTTCTCCACCACGCCTGGAGGTAAGTAATGTAGATGCTCTTTGTCTTGTTCTCTATCTCTCTATATTCTTGCTATATTTGTTTTGTATTGTGTACGATTTAGTTCTTTTTTAGTTCCCTTAGTTATACATAGCCAAAAGGGGAATTGGCACCATGTTACTTGTAGAAAAAGTTTTCTAACTGAAGTAGAGTTCAGATTTTGTTGCATACGTGCAAACACTCAGGGCTCAAAAACAAAGTCTCGCGAGATGTTGCTCTCGGTACAAACGTTAAAAACAGTTTCCAAAGTGTGTCGCGAAAATTACCCATGGCGTGATACATTAATTATATAAACCTGTAAATCATAAGAGATAGAAATAGAATAAATATGAAACGCTGCCTTGTTGCTCACAGTGTGCAGAGTGACAGTTGGCTGACCCCCACCCTAACCCGTTCCTCGTTGTCAACAAGTTTTCTGTTGCTTGTTTACATGACATTGGGGTCTATCTTCGAACCATTACAGCTTTCATGGAAGAATAAAGTGCGTTAATACCACATCTTAATTAAGTTTTCATTCGATTGTTTAGTAGTTTGGAATTAGAGTCAGGTCATCAATATTTCTCAAAGACAATGTGTGTTATGCTGATGGGCCAACCGGAGCAATGGTATTTGTAAAAAATCTTACACAAAGTGTGTTTTAACGCTGAAATGCACGAACTAGATCTAAAAAGCATCACTTTAAAAGTTCAAGACATCGTCACTTGTATCTGGATCAGAAACACTGAAAGACAACAACTAGTCAACATGTGTAACTTGTGACTTGTGATTTGAAGAGGGTGTATGTGTCCAGGACTGCAAAGTGATTGGCCTGTGCAGTGGTGGAGTTGGAGGCTGTCCTATCCCAGTTGCTCTTTGCTTTGCATTTCAGTAACAGCAGGGAACATTCTGTACAAGTTAAAAGGAGGAGGGAGAGGAAACGTCTACTGCATGCATAGTATGAGCAGTAGTTTTTATAATTTGGCAGCTCTGGTAAACAATAGAGTTGGAGGAAGTTGCAACACCGTTTACATTTCTTCTCCGTTTAGTCTGCAACATGTTTCAAGCTCATATGCTCATGCCATGTGTGACTGGACTGACCCCCTTTTTTCTTTTTTACATAACAGCTTTGAAGTCGAATGCTGCTTGCAATGCAAAGCTTGCGCTTTAGCTTAAATTCCAACCCCCTATCCCTCGCCCCAATTCTTTCTCTCTGCTTAACTTTCTTTTCTCCAGGACAAACTGCTCGCCCCTCAGTCATTACATAACATGTTTTCCTTCAAGAAATGCTGAAGAGATACTGTACTTAACAGTTCAAACTCCAATACAGAAGCACAGAGCATTCCTCGACTCAGTCATGTCTTGGTCAGACTTATCACAACACACCATTTATGACCCTGTTTTTGTTGGTATTTGGCCTTAGTCCAAATAGTGACATAATGAGACATGTTGAGTTGCTTTGAGATGTTGCAAGCTGCTGGGTTTCTGCAGACCTTTATACTTCAGTCCATCATCTGCAATCCTTTAGTTTCTGCCTGTTACACCTAGCCGTTGAAAACCTTATTACACTGTCAAAGAAACAGACATTTGGCTTTAATCCCGAGGCCCCATGCTTCAGAGAGAGAATGTTTTGTACTCTGATTTCCAAGAACTCTCTGCAGAGGTAACCCTTGTCCCTCCCTTCTGTGCAGATGTAAAACCTCCTTTCCCCCTCTTAAATTCACTCCAGTAGAGGCTGACAATTCTCGCTACATGTGCAACTTTCCAAGAATGAAATGTTCTGTACTAATAACATCTTTTATTTGAACTCGTGATATTTGAGCATCAGGCCTGCCATGTTTGTTTTTGGGGTGTTTACTCTCTTTATGGTTTTAAAATTGATAAGAAAACAAACATGAGTTTTTTTTCTTTTCTCCATCTTAAACACAGGTACTCGCATCATCTATGACAGAAAGTTTTTGTTGGATTGTCGGAACTCTCCTCTCGCCCGAACCCCCCCATGCTGTCTGCCCCAGATCCCAGGGGTAACAGTACCTGCCACACACCCCATGGGGAAACTGCAGGATCTGAAAGAGGAAGCGGAAGAGGATGAGAAGGATCTTGCAGGTACACAAACGTCTTTACAGTTCTGTTTGCTATGAGTGCGTGCCAATATATGCAAGTGTTTGTACAGTCAAAAGCCACATCTCTGCAGCTCCCTTTGAATCTGGCGCATGTTTTGATTAAAAGAAAACACTATTTGCATCCCCTGCAACCAATATGAGAACAACACAATCACTTTCATTTTGTATCAGTTCTGTTCCTGCGTAAATGAGTCTTCTTTTTACGTTTTCATGAGCATGCGTTTTGAGATACAAAGGGCATACAGATGCAGCGTGTGCCCCTGCAGTACCGTGTGTGTGTGTTCTGAAAATGTAGTAGTTGTGCTTTGTTAAGAACCGTGACAAGAGGGATCTGTGTTTTCCAGCATGTTCAAGTTAAGCTCTCACAAAGGGAGCCAGGCATGTAAAACTAGACCAGTGGCTTATAACTTAAGAACCACGATAATATTATTTACAGTCAAAGATGGCTCCCCTCATTGTTTTAGGCTTACTATCAGCTGGTATTTTGTTTTTGCTGAGAGGCAGAATGTATATCTTGCCAATCCTTTTTTTTTATCATTGCAAACGCAGTTCATAAGAGGATTTATTGACTTCTTGGAATTGGGACTTCATGTTGACAATGATTCTCTGGTGGGGTTTTTGACTGCGTGTGATTGAAGGTTTTTGCTCATGGGCAAGTTGAAACAGATATTTGTTATCATGCAAGTTCACTTAGCCATCAATCTATCACTCTCCATTCCTCCTGTCAAGCATAAGACCATGAGGATTAGGTTTGACCCTCTTTTTTCCTTTGCCCCAGTTGTCTGAATTAAACACAGAGCACATCTCATGGGGTATGGATTTTGTTGCAGTCCTCTTTTAAGTCAAGTGTTTTCAGTGTTTTCTTGCCAGTTATAAATGCAAGATAAGGTCTGTAGACTGTCGTCATCTCAGCAGACAGTTAAGGTGTGGTTATGCTTGTGGTGCAAACATGCATGATAACAACCAGCTGATTGGTAAATATCCCACCGTTTTAATCTCTAACTGTTTCTCCTGTCTCTTTTCAACAGATGACAACCAGTTTGAGATGGACATCTGAGCCCCAGTATTACCTCCTATGGAGAGTTATTAGTTAAAACAACTCCATGGTCATTAATGACTGTAATGCATTACATTTAAAGCTTATTTTCCATCTTTTTTTAATGAAAGCTTTTGAGAGGAACCAAAAAAGTATAACCATAGGGTGTTTTTGACCCTAAGTGTGTGAAGCACAGAGATGTTCTAAGATGGTTTGACTGGTTGCTCACTCATTTGGGAGCTGAGGCAGAATTTTGATTTAACTTTTTTATCTTTTGTAAATAATAAAATTGCACCATGTAGCCTATTTTTTAAGTTGGGGAATAGAAATGATTACATTACAACATGTAGAGTTTTTCACTGCAGGAGTCAGTTGTTTTGTTCTTTTTCCCCTAAAAGAGGGTGGCTTATTTTGTTTGTTCCAGGCAAACAAGTTTCTCCTAATATTGGAGGACAGGGCCTACTGAAAATCATCACCTGCTCTGTTTTTGTATGGAGAGAGATGAAATGTGTATAATTTCAAATAAAGGCTAATCAAACTGTCTGCAAACACCTGACTCTTTTTTTTTTAACCTAATGCGTTCCATATCCTGTAGAATTAGGTGTCTTTTTCATGTCGAAAAGTGCAACAGTACAAAACAACAAGTCAGCGTTGTACCAAGGTCATAAAAACCTAACACATTTTGTTTAGTGTATATAGGGCGGATGTGTCCAAGCATATCCATCTAACAGGTCTTGTTTGCAACACTCTAAAACCAGCTTGTGTAAAGGAAAAGCATGCAGCCACAGAAACCTACATGTTGGAGTGTTAATGAGTTGCATAACCACCTCATGTAAAGAGTGTTATGTATTCTGTGAACTCCTTTCACACTGATAGTTGGCCCATATAGGAAGAGTTGGTTCGAGAGTGAAGGGGTTGCTTAAGGCTGCTGGTATGAAGGTCAAACATGAGCACAACTTAAGCTTCTTAAAACAAAATGAGTAATAGAATTACCCCAATATGTATGTATTTGATCATCACTGCAATAAAGTGTCTAAAACAATATGTTGGTTAAAAATTATAATCCACTTGTTTGAATTACATCATATCATTAGCCTAATAGCATAAATACGCAAGTCATATTTAAAAGTTCTTAGAAAAGAGAAAAAAAAACAAATTTTAATGTATAGTTTATTTTATTTATAATATGCTTAGATTATTTTTAACTTATTTAATTTATTTAAATTTCTCTGACATAGATGTCTGTGCTATGGGGCTAAAATGTTTTAAATGTAGATAATATATGGCTTATGCTATTAGGCTAATGATATATAAAATATATAACTGCAACATTATCATTCAGTGCTGAGAGCTGCACAGACATTTGCACACTGTGTATTCGACCCCTCAAACCTTGAGCAGGACCAGGGAAAGGTGTGCCTGCCTGTTCCATACACTGTAGATTAGAAAGTTGACTGTATAGGTGTTGGCCTGGTCTTAAGGAATGAGGGCAGCTGAAGCCCAAAGGCCAGAGCACACTGAAACCACTCTGCTATGAGCAGGGTGTGGTGTCAAGCTTGCTGGTACTTTAGCAGGGAGTTTTCTCAAATATGAAATAAGAATAAAGTAACTGTGGGATTTTCAGCTATGGATGGAAACTAGTTTTAAGCAAGCTGAGCTTTTCTGCAGAATTCAGGTGAAAACAGATAAGAAGCAGACGATGTGTCATGTGAAAGTTTGTGATATAGGTCAGTCTGCTCAGCTGTTTTTTTCCCATGCCCTTGCAGATGGGACTTCTCATGAATTTTCAATGTATAGCAAACACCTGAGTTTTGGTTAACATGCCCAGATTATTCCCTGTTTTTTTGTACAAAGACTAAAAACAGGTTTGAACATGCCCAGAATTTGTCATTGTATTTCCTTGGTTTACATCATGTCCTTACAGGTTGCTGTGTCAAACGCTGTATTTTTGCTCCGATTAAAGAGTTAAGATAACTTTTTTTTTGCCATTTCCAAAAGTCAGGGCACTACTCCACCTGCTAACTGTTTGTATTCCCTCGACTCTTTTTGGAAAACATACCATTTGACCTGCATGTACTGTTTGAACAAGTGTGTCTGTGTGTGTGTGTTTGTGGAAAGTGCACGTGAGAAGAGGGCCAGGTGCCAGGTGACAATGGAGACTGCCACATACACCCATAAAGTAACTTTGTGGTATTTTATTTTCGGCAGGATGGTGAATATTACACTGAAACAGATACTCAGATGTTCTTTTATGGCTGTGCTTACACATGCCGACATGTAAGTTTTTAGAGACGGAAACTGGCATGTGCACCCATGTCATATACACTTAGAACAAATTACTCAACAGGCTGTCAACTATGATTTCCTCTACCTTGGATGACATTTGATGGCAAACGATTACAGCATAAGGTACATCATAAGGTGAAGGGAGTGTTGACTCTCAGGCTCAAAATATCTCTCACTTGACTAAAAGGTCAGATGGGAGGAGACAGATTCACACGTGTCCCTGTCTAAGTTTGAAGTTTCATTGTTTGGACAAAATCACGAGATTTATGCAATGAATAAATAAATACCCTTGGTCATTTGTCATGCAAATCAAATAGCATTTAGACATTACAAACATAAGCCAAAAAACTAGCTTGGTAGATCATCCATTTGTATTTATATCACTATGATTTATAACAGTGAGATGATATTGGAAGTCTATTATTTAAGTATGTACATATACTGAGATTAATGAGACTACATCACAGAATCCTATCCTAATCCAATAGCCATCCTTTTGTCAGAGAGGAGCCTCCCCCAGATAAGTTTGTGTGTTGGCATGTGACAGTGACACATTAGTCTGTCAGCAGCTTTATGGACATGATATCCTTAACTTAGCTACAGTTAAAACTTTTTTAAATGACAAACTGACATGTTTTAGATTCTGAAGCTGATAGGATTGAACTAGAAAAATTCTAGTAAAACAAGCACAAACCAAAGTAAAGGCCTTTTTCTTGGTCTGTAGAGAACCGTCTGCCATACATACATGAACCTGCCTTGTTGTACTGTAAACAGCTACACTAAGAGGACCCCCTGCTTCAATAAACCCTGATAAACTTGTGCTTCATTGCCCCTTTTCATCTCCCTCCCCCTCCTGTACTCCCTTCTGCTTTCCCTGTAAGAGGGTTGGGTTGCATTGGGCCGGTCGCTGAGGCTCTATTTTTGTCAGCTGCTCCTGTTGAAGCTGTTGGGGCAGGCTCAGGCTGTATTGCCAGAGTAACGGTGTAAACAGACACTCAAACACAGGGTCTGCTTTGTGACATGTATCATGACAGGGAGGACACAGGAGCATTAAAAATTAAACAATAAAATGAAGAATTGAATACTGAAAACTTGGATCACTGCTGCATCAGTAAGAGGAATAATTAGTTTAAAACACATCATACTCCATTGGTATTAAAGTCTGTAAGCAAAGCTTGCAATGAAGGACTGAGGGATCCTGAAGCTTTGAAAATTACAAGATTTAAATTTAAGTTGATGTTGATTCTGTAATTAAAACAAGCTGTGGCCTTATTCACTCACACATGCTTTTATTTAATTTGAAAGTACAAATGTACTGGGTAACAATGATAAATACGGGGCCCAAATTTTGAATGAAATTTTTATTTGTCTGCCGTTTGTTGCAGAAACTCTGACTGCCCCTGCAAAATATGTCACCAGACAGTCTCTGTCACCAGCATCTTTTCCCATTCATAACTCTGTACACATTGTAAAAATAGCCTAATGTGTGTATGTCAGAGGTCAGGTCCTTGTTTTGGGGGGGTCACCACTGGTCCACACACCTGTCTGTTTAGTGTAAGCTATTGTATCAATTCATTCGTCAAGCCTTTTTTTATTTAAATGCCACAGGGTCTCGTATCACATTACAGAAAGGGCACAAATTCATAAGTTCCACTGTTTGTGGCAGCTGTTATGCTGGCTGACTTCTGGTATGTTACTATATTCATGTCATGTCTGATGGAGGAACTGAGATGATGTTTCACAACTCCGTCCCCCAACCCAACCAGCCCTTCTGTCTTTGTGTAATGCATGTGCAGAAATGCAGGACATTTGCTTTTATTGCTCAAGTTGGGGTCTTGTTTCCATTATTTATGAGGATGGTCAAGGCATTTCCTCCACCGCTGTCCCTCATGAACTCAAAATGTTCATGAACTCAATATATTAAGTATGCATGTGTTAATACTTGTGCACACATGATCTTCACTCTGTGCACTTGGTGTTTTTATCAGTGTCCACCAAAACAAATACAGACTGAGTTAAACTATGTCATGTGCAGAGCAAACCAGAACTAGAACTCTGCCCTGTTTTAGGAGAAACCGAACACACAAGCTTTCCATTATAAGAAAACTGAACGTTGTTTCGTAATAAGTCAAATCACTTAAAATAATTTACGTTAAATTTAAATTAATCCAGAAAAAAACATTTTGCAAATCTCAAAAACAAATATTTTATCATGATAGATAGTAGATGACATGTTAGACGTTTAAATTGATACGTTTTACTATTTCAAGCAAAATATTTGCCCATTTTGAATTTGATGGCAGCAACACCACTGAAAAAAGTTGGGACAGGCACAACAAAGGCTGAAATTTTAAGTTATCCTGATAACAAACAGTCTGAGGAGCATTGTGCAACTAATTAGTTTCACTGGCAACAGTAGAGAGACTGAGTATAAAAAGAGCATCTTAGACAGGCTGAGTCTCTCAGAATTAAAATGAAGAGAGGTTCACAAACCGTTATGTAAAATGGACAAAGATATATTGAATGTACATGATCTTCTGGCACTTGGGCATAACTGAATTAAAACAGGCATGATTCTGTTCCGGATATCACTGAGTGGGCTAAGGAACACTTCCACAAAGCATCTGTAAACACAATTCATTGTGCCATTCACAATTGTAAGTTAAATCTCTATCATGCAAAGAAGAGGACAATTGTGAGCTCTATCCAACAAATGCTGCTGTCATCTCTGGGCCAAAGGACTACAACAGACTGTGGGAGAGTGGGAATTTGTCCTGGAGTCAGACAAATGGAAATTTGGGATTTTTTTTTTTTTTTTTTAAACCAACTATCATCTACTGGTCTCCTTAGTCCCCAGATGTTTACAGACTGTTGTTAAAACAAGAGGGAGTGCTACACAGTAGTAAACACAACCCTGTCCCAACTTTTTGAGAGGTGTGCCAGCCATCAAAATCACTCTATATTTTTCCTTGGAGTGGCGCAGTTTTGTAGTTTGAATATTGGATATGAGCTTTATGTTCTATTGTGAATCATTACGGGTTTATAAGATTTGAAAATCATTGCTTTCTGGGTTTTTTTTTTTTTTTTCCTTTTTTTATTACAACAGCATCACATTTTTTTTTTGAGCTGGAGATGAAACCTTAGTACTGATAAAAAAAAAAAAAAAAAGGTTATTGGATTCTCTTGTGCTCAGTGGCATATATTGTCGGTGAGTTTGTTTCTGAAGACAAAAAAACAATGGTCTGCATTAAAATAATTAACTCATTGCCCACTCAAGAGAAAAAGATATCAAAGACGAAGACTTTGACTAGTCTGACACCTGGTGGTTGAAAACCAGTAATGCATCCTAACAAAAAGATCTGCCGTTACAACCTGTATACAAAACATAGTTGATTTTGTCCTTTAAAGATCTCCAAAAGACTGGACGGATTCAAAATCCACATGTCATAATTTATAAGTAGAGGCATATGAGCTTTTTGAATGGAAAAAAAAAATCTAAACAAGAGTGCGGCTAGATTGCTAATTAATGATTAACAGTGAGTGACTTAGTCACCCTTCTTCCCTGTATTTATTCCGTCAGTGACTCGGTAATGCAGTCATTTTAATCATTAATTCAGTCAGATGATCAGGAGTCACTGCTTCTCCCCGACCCCTCGCTGCTTATCTTTCTGGATCATGATTGGACGCTGAAAGCAGCGGGCCGTCGAAAGAGCCAATCATACCTTGTATCGCTTCCCATGACGTACCCCGCTAGTGACGTAAGGTCGCACGGACTCTCCACGCACTGGGTTTCATACACAGCCAATGGTTTCTGCGGACAAGAGGGTCGCTCATTGCGGTATAAAATATTAGTAATAAACACTGAAGACTAGAGTAGTTTCTGTCCGAGCCGACGCCGCTGTTCTCCACAACAGACCGGAACATTTTCACTGAAAGGTGAGTGGTCCACACTTGGTCGTCATTCTTATTTTTGTGTTCAAGAGCCTAGTCATCATGAACTTAGGGGGCTAGGAAATTGGACAGTGCCGTGGAGGGTTGTGGCCTGTAGGTTCCGCGTCTTGTCGGGCCGTGTTAGTGGTAGTTAATGAATGCGAAATTTAAACAGATGTGAAAATAATTAATATTTACACTGTATGCAGTTACAGTTTATACTGTATATCACTGTATATACTGTGTATTTTTATTGTATAGAATATGGTAAAACTAAGCTAAAACGATACTGGTTTAAACTCAGAGTCGTATACACGTTTTCCAAGTCAGTTGACTGTTTTTTCCCCAAAATAATAATTTGGGAAAAGCTTTAAATATTATATGAAATAATATTATATTGTTGCACTTGTTTCCATGACTTGATACAGCTGTGCTTTAGATGCTTTCTAATTAGGTCCAGTGGGGTGTTCTGGTATCCAGCCTCTTTGTCTTGTGATGTCTCCAGGCATAGGGGGAGTAAACAGGTTGCTTGGCTACGAGGTTTCTGCTGTTCAGCACTGATAACTTAGTCTGCATTTATGCTCTAAGCCTGACTGTTCAGGCCACAAGATAGACAAAATAGCACTAGAAATTTGTGTGAAATTTGTCTCATGATATGTCAAAATGGATGAATTTCCTGTTTTAACTTATATGTGAAAGACAACTTCCTTATTATCTAAGTTTATTATTATTGTATCGTTTTTTTCAGAGTTCTCTCATTTTTTTATGTTGGATCAGGATGCTAAATGAGAATGAAAACATTTATTGGCACAAGTTTCACAACAGCCCATACACTCAGCCCTGAATAAGCTTTACAGTGTTTAAATCTGTTTGATTCGGTGCCTTGTTTTGCATCTGCTCTAATTGTAAGAGGCCTTAAGGATATTAGGTTATTAACTTCCACCTGCTTAGCAGCTTTTAATGAAATGTGTAAGGCTGCCCTTTGTATTACAACTTTGTGAGAGAACTGAGTATGGCTTTGTCAACACATATTGTACAATGCCATGACTTTTTTTTTTTTTATGTTTTTGAGTAAGTCCATATCCCAGCCTTGTGTCAGGTGACAGGTGTGTGAGTCTGTCTGTGATATCATCAGTGTGTTACTGTTGTGGAAACACTGTCTGAGCTCACTGCCTATTCTTGTAGGAAAAAACAAATGAAGCACATGCAAATGAACATACAGCAAACATATACACACCCACACACCCACTGTGTGTTCAAGTTAAGATGAAATGTTAACTGGTTTTAAACACTGCTTTGGATTTATGCTGGTATAATAAAGACAAGGTTACCTACATGGTGAACTTTGCTGCTGTAGAATGGCCATTCAGTGTCAGATTACAAATTATTTGTTTGCTCCCTTTGAAAGAAACCTTTTCTCAGCCATTACTCAGTAACGCAACACCATTTAGGCACAGATGAGCTTGAGCAAGAGTCCAACAGCCAACACCAGTTGCCTCCGTGTGAGAAAGAGATCTGGTAATTGCTTTATTCTACTACTCACACTGCCTGAAGGTACAACAGAAACAAATCATCAGGGACCACTCTGTTCCTCCTGGTGCATGGTAACCATAGTTACTGAGACTTGGCCATCTGTCAGTAGTCTTAAGAACACATTCAGGTGGTGAATGTCCAGCCATCTTGTGAAAAAAAGCAGTGTACAGAGGAGCTCAATGCTGATATGAAACGGGGAGTGGTGGTTTGACAGTGTTATCGCTGATATCTGCAACCTTGTTGTTTTTCTTTTTATTGGCCCGGTCATTCGAAATCTAAATGACACATAGCTGGTATCTTATGAGTCATAATATTACATAAGAGCTAATGTTAAGGGTTGTAGCCAAATTGGCACAATCACTTAAATGTTTGGATTGCTGTACAATGATCTTGAGATTAGGTGTGGAAAGAGAAGCTGAGCTGTTTAGCTGTTTATAGTGTACATACACAACGTGACGGAGGAATCCTTGGAGGCCTGGAGGAGTTGCTGTTTTCCATCTGGCCCCTTGTAGTTTGTTATGGCTGTTCTACCTGAGCAAACCCACAAGCGATGGCTTGCATAAGGGCTGTGATGGACCCTGATCTGCTCCTTTAGAGGCCATTGGTTCCTGCATGGGTAATGAACTGTGTTCTCATGAGAGGACTAATGGGAAATCACCTTTTGGCACACTGCTGAAAACAAACACTTCTTGCGTTGTCTAAAAGGGCTTAATCATAAAACACTTGCGGGGGAAGAACCAGCATTAAAGCGGTGGTTACAAACATCATACTGAAACTAGAAATGTGTGATGTTGAGAATCTGACATGTCACTTCTGTTATTCTCCTGTTTCTGAGTGAAGAAGAAAACCAAGTGTGAAGGTATGACCAGTGCAGGGCTTTCCTCCCTTTCCCATGTTTGAGCTGATTGTCCTCAGCCTGCACTCCGTGACGATGACTCCTCCATTAGTAACGTCTGTGTGTGAACAGTAGCAGAATGGTGCTTATCTCTGGTGGGCCTGATGTGGGTTGTGATTGACCGGTGACTCACAAGACACCCTCAACAAATAATGAAGTCTTATGCTGTGCTTTTCTTTGCTGTTTTTCTTTAGAGACTATTATTGTTTTTTTTTTTTTTTATGAGACTGAAAATCCAAGAAATAGCAGGAAATGTGCTGAGGACAAATAGACATCTCTTTGCTGTGTCCTAATTTTTTTCTGAGAAACAGTTGCTTCATTCTCATGGCTGGCAGAAAAGGTTGTGCTCTCACATCAGGACTTGGAGGAATTCAATGCCTCATGTGACTCTCGTGGCTGATTAACTCATACTTACTCAATTACATTCTCTACATACCTTACTCAACTTATTCAGGTTTCCACTTAGTTCCGCAGAATAACACAGCACTCACAGCTATGGAGACATTTACATCATTTGGCTTCATTTTATAATCAAATGTGTTTTTTTTTTAACTCTGTGTTTCAGGTGATTTGTCAACGTGAAGATGAATTTTGAGCAGCCTCCTCCATACCCAGGCGGTGGCCCCTCAGCTCCAGGCTACCCAGCCCAGGGCCCACCACCACAGGGCTACCCTGCTCAGGGTTATCCTCCACAGGGATACCCTGTCAACATGGAGCAGCCTAATCCAGCCTACCCAAACTACGGTGCAGGTCCAATGGGACCTGCAGGTCCCTATCCTGGCCCAGGTCCTTATCAAGGATACCCCGGACAACCACAGTTCGGTTGGCAGGGTGGTCCCCCTCCTGGGCCTATGTATGGTGAAGCACCCAAAAACACAGGTGAGTGGGAACCAAGCAGCAACCCCCTTTAAACATGAAGCCCACAAGGGAGTACTTAAACCTGCGGGTCTTTGGGAGTCCACTTTAGGCTGGCTGCAGAAACACCTTAAACCACATACACACCAAGCCAGAAAAGACAGTCTTATACCATTGTTTACGGTGGCTCTGAGAGCTCACAGCACTGCAGCTTAAGAAAACACATGCAAAAAAGACAACACACAAGCAAATTAAGAAAACATCGTCATCAATTTGACAAAACCTGCAAAGCATTTAGAAAACATGCTGCAGAGACTGCAACATGATGGAAGTGTTTCCAGAGGACATTTAAAAGTGATGCACATGTCCAGGCTAATTACAAGCAAAAGGCTAATGATAGTTTAACGACAGATCACTGCAATTGGCCAATATCTGAATCATGTGATCACAAATAAAAAATAAAATAAATAAATCAAAAGCACTTACTTTTTATCAAATTTTTCAACACTACTGATGGAAAGAGAACCTTAATAGGACTGAGACCAAGCGGCAAACAACATCTGAAAATATGAGACAAGTGCTAAAATCTGTCTGGCTCCAGAAGTACCGGAAGTCACATACACATAAAGCCAAAATCTTGGCAGTTTAGAAGATGTTAAGATCGCCAGTTTGTCCAATCAGAGGCACAGCTCAGCTCACGTGACTGAAGGGCGCCCTATAGCTGTTACTGTGGAGACTCAACGCCTGCCTCATTTCCAATATGGCCGTGCCGGCCGTTTTGCTTCAAAAATCTGTTTCAGAAACAGACGGGTGACGTCGCGGAGACTACTTCCATTAATTATACAGTCTATGGCTATGACTCAAAACACGGACGTGTGCATCACTTTTAAGTGTACTCTGGAAACTCTTTGTTATGTTGTGGTCTTTGGAGTGTGTTTCTAAATGCTGTGTATGTGTTGTCAAATTGATGAAGATGCTTTGTTAGTTTGCTTGTGTTTTGCTTTTTTGCATGTGTTTTCTTAAGCTGCAGTGCTGTGAGCTCTCAGGGCCACCGTAATTATTCAACATATTTACAGCCTGGTTCAAAAAATGGTTAGGGTCTGAATAACTTATTTCTGTATTATCACACAATGTAGGGGGGGGGGGGGGGGGGGTTGAATTCAGCATATCAGTATTGGCCCCTAGAGATGATGGGTTGAAACTCCATATCAAAAACAGATGAGTGATGTCATGGACACTACGTCCATACATTGCACAGTCTATGGTGATAAAAAGGTGTTTGCTTAAAAGGTGTTTTTCCTGAAAGTCAGTTGTTGACATCAAATCTAAAATGTCAGCAGTGTTGAAACTATTTCTGCTCTCTGGTTTTTAAACAGCTTTTGGTGCATTTAGCAGTCAGCGACCCAATTCTGTAAAAACGTTGACAGAATTTAGGAGAAGAGAGGAAAGCTTTGTTTACTTTTAGTCAATGTGCAAGATGACTTTCTGCAGAACTGGACTGATGGCTGTAGGGTTGTGCTGGGGGAGTAACAGCTGACGGATGAGCCGTTTGACAGTGTTTGTATGCAAATTCAGGATAATGGAGTTTAACGTAAAGTCTGTAGTGTACGTTTACAACTCCAATGAAAAATATGTCAGAATTATTTTATTTAATCTCTAATAAAGGTGAAAAATGGCAAACAGGTGATTAAATGCTTTTCTGATGATACCTTTAACGTGCTCTATGATGCCTTTCTGGTCTTCTTTTAAAGTTTCACAGTTGTGGAAAAAAAGCCTAAGTTTTAATAATGGAATGAATGATGGCTGAATTCCATTTAGCTTTTCCAATAAAAAAAAAAAAACCAAAAACCCAGAAACCATGAAATGTCTGTCTTTTTTCCCCACAAAATATTAAGAGTTTAATCTTTTTCAATAGGTTTCCCGGCACTTTCTGTCTTTATTGAATGAACGGTTCCAACCGCTTATACTGGAAACATGCACAAGCTGTTAGTTTGAAGAGAAAGCATTAAGTAAGGATTAGATTGTGTGAAGTCAAGCAGGGTTTAAGAGAAAAGGTGTGTTAATGCAGTCACCCCTCAAACTGAGCATCCATGATAAAAGGCAGAAGTTATGAAGCTAAAAGCACACATGCCTTTGCAAAATAAATTAATAGGCAAAGAAAAGCTTCCAGAGAAGCTGGTTAACACCTTTAAGGAGAAAGCAGTGCGGCGTTACTGCTTTGTGTTACTGAATTTAGATAAGCCTCTGATCAAAAGAGACTGTTCTGCTTTCAGGAGTCTTTCTCTGAATCATTTGATGGAGCTATTCATTAATAATGCAGACGTTTATATTAACCTGGTGTTTGTCCTTCTATTATCACTGTCCGGTTTGTTTAGTAGGCAGCTAGCTTGACTTTATCTCTTGACTCAGAGCTGGTCACTGTGGTAACACACTCACCTGTCATGAGTCAGTGCACATGGTTGTTAAAAGCGAGCTGAGTGTTTCCCTCCACATGAATGATTAATCACAAACACGAGGAGGGGGAGATGTGTTTATTCAGTTCTGTTGTGTGGCTTGTCTTGTCTGGAGCAGATGGTAAAGCTAACATATGGGGAACATAATCCTTTATATTACAAGCCTTATAAGGACGCATTGGCTTTATATCCACTGCTGCACATGGGCAGTAAAGTAAAAGGCTTTGTTGGAGGCACATCATTAGGAATCCTCTCGATTCATTGGTTTAATAGTGATGTGTCTCACAAAATGAACGTAAATTAGAGGAAAGTCAGCAGCACAGGCCACACTCCAGTTCACAGTTTGAGACCTGGTGGTGTGATTCTGTGGTCTTATGCAGCTTTGTGGGAGGTTTCACTAAACTCTTTCTTTTAATTGTCCTCTTTTTTCCCCTTCTTTGTACGACCTTGTAATTTTATCTCCTCCCTCCTGCTCCTCTCTCTCTCTCTATCTATTTTTCTCTCCAGTGTACGTGGTGGAGGACAGGAGAAGAGACGACACAGCCGACACATGCCTGACAGCCTGCTGGACAGCTCTGTGTTGCTGCTGTCTGTGGGACATGCTGACATAACGTATATCCTGAATGTCTGCTCCCATTACCCTCTTATCCCCCATTTCTGTGCCTGGAGCCCCATCACCCTGACCCCCATCTGCCTTACACTCCATTAAAAAAAAAAAAAAAACTCCCACCTATTTCCTCTCCAAGTCTTATGCTCGTGTATAAAAAAGCCTTGATCCCATATGGACGTCTCCTGAAAAAGCCACACACTCCTCCTTAATGTGAAGCCCTCAGACTGACTGACTGACTGACCCTGTACAGGGAAACACTGTAGCAGCTTGTAACTGAGCTTCAACGCATAACCTGAATCTCAGGCTCCTCGCTGTAATCTTATACCAACACGCACGCACGCACACACAAACACGTACACCAACTTGGTTACACAATAACGCACACACACAATAAAACACACACATACAGTGTACTTGGATCTCAGGCTCATCTAGTGTGAGGCTCTTTGGCACTTTATGATGATTACCTCTGTAAAATATTACTCCTGCCTTCCCTCACAGCCATCGCCAACCTTCCCTAACCCCACATTAAGCTAGTCCCTTTCGCCAAGGACAACCCTGTGTTCCAAACCCTCCATTTCCCAGAAGCCACCTAGACCCTGGCTACTAATCAGCCACGGTGCACTCTTCAGATGCTGATGCTTGAAATGTATCCCCCTCATTTGCACAGAAGCCGTTTATGCAGACGTCTGTCTTAAAGTGAAATCATGACAATAAATGGAATGCATTTTTTGATGACGACAGTGATTTCTGTTTGATTACTGTTCACACGTGAAGGCCTCGATTGTTCCTTATTTTCACAATAACCTTCATATATATATTAAAAAATATTCCAATATTATTTTTACTGAATACCTTGGAGATAAAGCTGAAAATGTGAAAAAAGTTGTTGCAGAAGAAACCAAGTGACTTGTAAATGCCTTTATGCTTTGGATGAGAATCTTGCATTAAAATTATTTATTCCCATTAATTTAAAGGCTTTAATTTGTGTTTATTTTGGGAAAATAAGAGTGTGAGTGGTGTGTGGGTGGTTCAAAGGAAATGGGAAGTATGGATCAGTGTACTGTAGCTGCCTGGGGCCTGGCCGGATCCATTCAACTATTTATAACAGCTGCTGGAGCAGGATGTTTGTTGCAACATGGCTCCCTGCCTGATGCACTGACAATATGCTTTACTAAAGGGAAGGGAAAACTGTTTTTTAGTGTAACTTTTATACCTTTTGCTGATTCAGATTTTACATTTTAACATTTTGCTCTGGGTTCAGTGACTTTTTTCTTCTCATATCAAGTTTGAAATAAAATCTAAAGATCCTTTTCTTATAGTTTTAACCACCCAGTAATATATAAAGCAATCCCACCTCCACTGACAATAAAGCACTGCTCATTTCTTACATTACAATATTAATTGTGCTAAACGATGGCTTTTATTTTTGAGACTAACTAGTTTTAATTTCTGATGCATATGGGACCTTAGAAGGATGGTGCCACATTCAAAGAAAGCTGCATTTACTTATTTTAATTGGCCACTTGGGGGCACCGGAAACACTCCGCATAAAAGCCAGCGTTCACAGCTTTTACATTAATGAAGGTGTTCATGGTAGTTGTTGATAGCAGGTTTATATTTACACATTCAGCAGGAAGTGAGCAACACAAACACGAATCCTGTCGGTGTCCTGTGTTAAATGCTCCACTTTATTCCCGCTGTTTGCTGCTGCAGGTGAGTTTTATGTTGAAAACAAACGCTGCCTGACAGCTGACAGTCAGACTATCGGCTTCCAAAGCGATGAGTTCACGGAGTTACAAGAGAGCTGTGGGGAACTGCGAGGATTGTGATAACACTCAGCGGGGCTCCTTGAAAATAGCATTCAAAGCTGTATAATTCTATGTTGCTGGAGAAGCATTTTCTATTACATTAACTTCTTACTTCTTCTGCAACACTGAAAGGAGGAGAGTAACCTCATAATCGATGGAGCAGAGTTAAATGATCCAGGGAATCATGGTTATCTCAAAGCACTTCACAGAGCTAATTGTAAAGGCTGCTTAAGAATCAGTTAAACAGACAGCCTCAAAAATATTTGTTCCTTTGAATGTGTGTTAAGTCGACACTCTTCTATCATTAAATGTTTGAAAGAAGAATGTTTAAAACAAAATCTGGGGCACATACAGACTTAATCTGTGAGGCTGATGCATAATCAACAAAGAAGAACTACAGCTCCTTCAATCAGTGGATCATTTCAGAGCTAATGCTAATGCTAATGCCTGCCTCGTCGTCTGGTGAAAGTTACTGCTGGGACAGAAACATCAGAACCCTCAGACATAAACCAGATGAAAGTGAAGAACACGTTGCTCAGTCGAAGTAAACAATTATGTTTTATTGATAAGGTTCTCAGAAGAGTCTCGTTTCAGTGAATGTATAAGAATCATCCTTTGATAATACTGATTTGGTACATAATGACATCCAGCACGAGTCTCTTCACAGTGAGAGGGATCCATTACTGCTACTGCTGTCGGGATCTAGGACAGAAACATCTCTGCTTCCAACAAAAAACAGTCAAAACAACAAACTGGGGATTGATATTGTAGATATGGAATATTAGAGTGCCACAAAACTCTAGAATAGTAAGACCAGCTAAAGATTTTGCACATTACAAGCCACTTCCTCTTAGAAATATAAAACTCGATATTCTTGACAATATTCTACTGTGCTGCATAAAGGTAGGTCTATACACTGTACATCGAAATATATTTCGAAAAAACAGATTTCACAGTTTTAAAGACTTTATTTAAAGTATAAACCGTTTTTTTTTTTTAAAACACTTTATTACATAAATTATTCTTTTTGAGAGTGACTATTATTTGCCCTGGCAGCAAACTGAAAATAATACAAAAACAAAATGAACATTTCATACATATTTTACAAAAGAAAATAAACTCATCCATTATGTTCATTTGGAACTGGTGACTCATTCATGATTGTCATATAGTACTAAGAATAAATAAATAAAAAAAGATTAAAATAAAATAAATACTAACTTAGCATGATTTCCGGACTCTGTGAGTTGTGTGTTTGATCGTTCTGTACAGAAGTGCCTTGGTGAAAGTCTCACAATTCTACCGCGACTGAAACGTACAAAACTACGGCATCTACAGTATACGCAACATCCTGAAATTTAGTGTAGGCGGACACATATGTAGTAATATGACTCTTCTCCCCACTGCAAAATAAACAATGCTGTGTGATACCACTGTCCACAAATATAGCCATCACTTTTTTTGACTTTGTTTTTTTTAAAAAGTTTATTGTCTAGTTCATGAACAGCTCGGATTTCTTCGTGATGCCGTTAGCTTGTGTGTGTGTGTGTGTGTTGCTTGGTTGGATGTGTGCTGCCTCGGCAGCAGCGGGCTGGTCCGTGGTGGACGATGGGAGGCCTGAGACAGGGAGACGACTCATAGTATTGGACGACCTTTAACATTGCCTTGTCTGTCGCTGTTTACGATGTCCTCTGGTGACGTGAAGTTGTAATGCCTGCACTCTGGAGTGGCTCTGTCTCCACTTTGGTCCCTGTGCCTTCAGTGTTTCTTAGAGACAGAGAAGTCTTTACTGCAGAAAGCCAGCGCAGCACAACTCCACTGTGTGATCAGTAGCTGTCATGGCCGCTCTCAGTGTGACCCAAAAAATATGGGTGAAAATATCACTATCTTTTTTAAAAAGGGGAATCTTCTTATTCGCTAAGCAACAGTTCTTAAAGTTCTTCAGTGCTTTTTCAGGTTTTCAAAGTTTTTCAAAAAAAGAGCCATTTGACCAAACGTTAAATTTTTTGCCAGTGGCAGTAAAATTAACAATATGTTTTCTGATAAGTCATTCTTTTCAAAAGTCCCTGCAGCGTTCCGTGAGTAACCCCATTAGTTGGTTAAATCTCCGTGGGTTTTTAAAGGAGAAGGGTTGAGGAGGCTGGGAAGGAATAAGGAGCAGGATCTAAAGAAGTGAGAGTGGGAGAGGGAAGAGTCTGCTCCTCAGGGCTGTTACCTTTTACCCATCTCGTTCTGTCTGAGGAACTGGATGTTGTTGCTGCTGTCAGCCAGTTCAGGGTACTGCTCTACAGGCAGTACATAGTAGCCATCATAGCCTTGTACCCTGCCCGTTGTTAAGAGCTGTTGTCTCTCCCCCTCCGTCCACAGGCGGCTGCCCCCCTTCCCATCCCGGCACCTCTGCTGCTCCTTGGCCCAAGCCCCGGCCAGGGCTCTCTGCCGGGCCAGCTCCAACAGTCTTACCTTCTCTTCATCCACCACATCTACGGCGAGCCCGTACCGAACGCTCAGTACTAATGACGGAACTGCGAACTCCACAGTCACTCCTCTCCTCGAGCGGCCACTCACCGTCACGTTGATACCGCTCTCCAGAGACTTACGCCCATTTGTAAGCCCCAAGGCCAACAGGTCGCTGTCAGCAGAGCCCACCTTCACAAAGTAGTGACAGTCCTTCCCATCCTGGGTGTAATGGGTGCCTTCAAGATACTGAGCTCCATTAAGCACCAGAGCCACTTTACGGCTGTCGTCGCTAGCTAAAGCTGACACTCCGGCCACCACGCGGCCTTCCTTCAGAGCCAGCATCACTCCTCGGCCTATTATTGGAGTGCTGGTGCCAAACCAGTGTCCGGGTTTGTCCTTTCGCCGTCTGCGCTCTTTGTTAAGGAGACGACCCTCGAGAGCCATGAAAGCCTGGTTGTGACGTTCTGCTGCCTGCTGCACACCAGTGATGAGCTACATGAGAAAAAGGAAACAGAGGTGAACGGTACGTTAATGTAGTGACACAAAAGTCAGGAACATTTTAGGATGCTGCTTTGAAAAATATCTGGTATTTGTCTGAACAAAAACATTCGCGAGAAAAGCTGAATCACAACCGTGGGATTCATATTGGCTTTGATTCTGTTGACAACAAATCCAGCACGCTGTCTCATACCTGTCCGTTCTCACAGTGCTGCGTGGCCTGCAGCTCGTACGGTGGCTCCACAAAGTAGAGCGAGTGTCGAGGGAACCCTGGGATTATGTTACTGAGCTGGAAGCCAAACATCACCAGCCAGCTCTTCACATCTAGAGCAGACAGGATGAAAAATTCATTTGCTGAGTAACAAAGTTAAACAAGGTTGCAAATGAATCGTTTTTCATAGAGAAGTGAAAGTGTGTTTCTGCCTGTGACTCATTTGGTGTTATGCAAAGCTAGCAGCAAGCATGCCATCTGTAGTACAGTGTAACCAGTTCAAACTAGCTTGTCTATAACAATCTGTTTTTTTTTTTTTTTTCTGTACGCTGGAGATGTCAGAGTCAACATGAGCACACAAGGGCTGTCCCAAAAAAAGAGACTTAAATGATTAATGAAAACAACTCTTAAAAAAATGTCTTCCAAGTATTTCAATTTTTAAATGCTGACAGTTTTTCAGTGTATGCACTGTATAAATTCTTTACCTGTGACATAGTTTTTGACATCCAGCATGTCACTGAGAGGGTTGTTGTTTTTAAACATGTACAAATTGAACGGTGAGGGATCCTTCCCTATCTTGGGCCAGATGCTGTAGTCCGGTGAAGTCCAGCGCCCCGCCAACACGTCGTAATCTCTCTGAGTGAAGTGGACCAGCTTAGTCAGGGGGTCGTAGAGACCGCCGTGGAAGCCGACCACCAGCTGGAACTCAGGGTTGGAGTCCAGGTACACTTCTCCGTAAGCTGTGTACTGCACCTGGGTGACACAAGCAGAATCAATGTGCTTCTGGTTATTCTTCGCTCTGTCAGCGACAGGAAGGCTTCTCTGGGGAGGATTTTCTGACTTCTTACTTTTGTAGAAATTTATTAGCAGTGACGGAAAACATTATCTTTTACCTGTTTGATCATTTGTCCGTTGCTGCTGAAGACAGCCAGCGGTGTTCCAGTGTTGTCTGAGGCTATGTAGTATTCCTCTCCACTGCTCACCTCCATGGCAAACAAATGGCCCTGATTGGAGACAAAGCATCAGTCAAATTATAGGATGTTGCAGGATTAGAGTTTTCTTGACACAGTTGCATCTTTATTTGCTCTAAAAAAACTTTTTGATAGCCTGTTTAGCCACTAAGAAAAGCAAATTCTGTATCGAATTCTAAAGAAAAGCAGATATAGCTTCAAGCGGAGCGCTTCTCTGTACCTGCAGGTCATAATAGAGAGACGAGATGTCTGAGCTGGAGTGGTTGAAGATGTGTGTGACCCTGGTTGGGTGGTTGAGGTCAGCATAGAAGAACTGAAGATGCTGTCCCAGGCTGTTCCTCGTGGACACTCTGCGTCCCAGCCCGTCGTAGTGATACACGACACTCCAGCCACCTGGGCCCCGGTTGTAGGCTCTCAGCAGCTGACCTTTGGAGTTATAGTCAAAGACATCTGAACCTCGCTGGCTGAGGTAGCCGTCCTCATCCAGGCGGTACTGGACATCTCCCAGGCGAGTGATGCGGTCTCTGAGGTCATAGCGGAGCGGCAGGATGCGGGCGCTGTTCCCAGGGTTTAACAGATGGAGGTTACCGTTCAGGTCATAGCTGTAGCGCCAGGTGGACCAGTCATTCACCTGGCAGAAAAAAAGAATGTTTGCATGAAGGATCCAATCTGCAGAGAAATCTGGTGTTTAGACAAAACAGAGTTTCTGAGTCTTAACAGGTGTTAGAAATACTGCTGAGTCTGAATTTTCACCTTCACTCCGCTGAGCTGTCCATCTCCATCATAATCATAGCGGTACTGAGTGGTGTTGGCATACGGCCCAATTTTGAGCTCTCTTTTCACCACTCGTCCCATGCTGTCATACTGCACCGTCATCCAGTACATGAGTGACCGGAAGATCTCATACTGAACCTCCTTGATGCGACCGTGGGTGTCGAAATGCTTGCTCAGCGTCATAACAGCTGTGGTGATAATCTGATTGATGTCGTAGTAAATGACCCCGAACTTTCCAAAGTGTTCCACCTACAGGAGGGGCAGAGAGGATTTGGAGGAAGGGTGAGTTCATTAGCAGCCAAAAGATACACTGATAGATGAAAAGACATCAAGATCAACATTTCTGCACCTTTCCAGAGATCTCGTCATATCTGTAGAGGTCTACAGGCAGCGGAGTCTCACTGATGACCGGTTTCATGCTGGCAATGCGGAAGCTGTTGTCATGGTAGGTGTAGTCAAACCTGGCATTGACCATTCCCTCCTCGCTGAAGCGGTAGATCTGCTTGTCAATAAGCGGACCCATCTTGCGATAACGAATGGTGCATGAAAAGCCCCCGCTCTGCAGGTTGACCATCTTCAGCACACCAGCTGTCTCGTCGTAGCCGAAGGTGACGGCTGTGCTGTCGTACACTATCTCTGACAGCTTCGCCAGCTTGCCATACTTGTAGAGGACACGACGGCCAGTGCCCAGGAAGTGTGAGGCCTGAGGTCTGCCATCCTCGCTGAAGTCATGGATGATGGAAGCGTTGCTCTCTGGAGGGTTGTAAGTGTTGCGGATGTATCCGACTGATACGTGTGTGAACATGGTGTGGCGGGCGACGCTGGGCATGGTGACAGCTGTGACCCGACCTGAAGCGTCAAACTCAAAGACGTACTGTCTCTGGCTCTGCAGGAGCAGCACCATGGACTGCGAGCAGAAAGGAAAGCAGAATATGGATTAATTTAATCACATTATCATGGATGACTTGAGTACTGGGAGGCAGAGCAAGAAATAATGTTTTCTCAGCTGACAAATTTGAATCTTCATAAGCGTAAAAATGATAAATTATTTCACTCAATTCCTGCATTCCAGTTATTATCCCGGCTTGCTTTTGCTGTTTCTTGGCCAGATTTGACACCTGGATGACAATATGAAAGATGAATGAACTTACTTTGTCGAGGTAGCTGTAGCTCCAGACTTTTCCATCCACAAAGGAACGAGACAGAATGCGTCCCTGGGGGTCAAACTCGGTCCTCTCACTCATGCTCCCTCTCTGCAGTCCGACAAGCTGTCCAGTGGTGGAATACGACACGTTGACCACTGCCAGGCTGCTGCTGGGCAGCCACATAGCTGGTCGACCCTGAGCGTCATACATGATGCGCAGCGTGAACTTCCTGTGGTCATCATAAATCTTCTCCGTGCGTGTGTTGCGGTCAAAGTCGATGGAGAGAAGATTGCGACCATGAGCCTGAGGAGAGGGGGAACAAACAAGAGGATAGTTGAAGTGCAGATTTTGTTAAAATATCTGATGTGATGATATCAAAGCTGTCGGAAGGAGAACTCACTCTCAGCTTCCTCCCAAACACAGTGATCTTGCCCTTGGTCTGCTCTTTACGTAGACGCCATTCGATGGAATTGAGGCCGTTGTCGGTCGGCAGGGTGATGTTCCTGCGACCGATGGTCGGGCTGACAGAGCCTGCCAGGATGTGTGGCTCTGTGTGAAAGCTGATGCCCATGCCGTTGGCATACATCACCCTCAGGGTCCCATTGTTACACAGCTGGTAGCTGTTCCTCACCTGGTCTGTGGAGGGAGACACACAGGTGAAAGGTGAGCATGGGAGGCAGCCATTAGCATCCAAATCAAACTCACTTAAGAAAAACTGTCAGGCTCCAGTAAATTTACACCCTGAGGCTTTTTTCATTAGTTTTCCCTCAGTTTTGGGGCTGCACTTTTAAAAAGGTCTCTGCAGCGCTGACGCTTTCTAACTTAATTGACTGACCTTTGGTCATTAATGTGGCAGAAAAGACAAGAGAGTCTGAAGGAGGATACTGACTCCAGGAGCGGGTTCACGGGTGCTGGACTAAGGGATTCATCATGTATGTGGCTGCTTGGTGCTTTTTTTTTTTTTTTTTTTGAGGGAAAAAAAAAGATGTGATGAGATTTCTAAAGAAATTATAATAGCTTGTCAAAACCTCCTGATCCAGAAGAAAAGGCTTGGTACAGAATTAATATTGCCAACCCACAATTTGAACCGGACAGCCTTATATTTTAAACATAACAAGGAGCTCATTTCTCCGTTCGAACGACACTGAATGAGATTTTTAATTTAGGTTAAATTTAACCCCATCAGTGCCAAAGCCATGCAAGTGTCACCTCAATCTACATCTCGACACATCCACATAAACTCACACATGCTTTGAACCGTGTACTTTAATGTCCCTTTAAACAATGAAACTTTTAAGTATTCATTTCTGCCTGAAATTAAATTAACTAAAAAGGAGGCCTTGAGACTCTGCAGAATGAACTAGAACATGCCCATAAAATATTAAAGGACTTCATTCTTTCTTTAACAAACTCCAAAATATTCAGAGTAAAAAAACGTTTTGGACTAACTATCTTCAATTCTTCCATCTTCACAGTTTTATAAATCGGTTTCTAACACAAGAATAGAAAGAGATAAGCCCGTGCCTAATGCTGAGGCTAATGTTTCCTCTGATGTCTGAAAACAGACGTCCTGATCACAATGATATGATTGAAAGCAAGATTAAATTGTTTTTGACGCAGACGTTTCGAGCATGAGCAGCGTGGGATCTTTTTTTAATTCATTTACAAAAGGTGAGGGGATCAGATGGCGCCCTCCTTTGAAGCCTCGCCATAAATGACGGTAATCCATAAGGCCAATTTGTAATAAAGCTCCAGGCACATTTTAACAATGCCTCAAACAGACAAGTGAAGCTTTTTCCATTGACTTGGCAGCAACAGCCTTTAGATAAATCTTCCCTGCTCTCTCTTGTCTGAACAACCGCGTAATAAAACCGAAGCGAGGGAGAAGGCAAGAGAGGGAGAGGAACGGGGAGCTCGAGGGCCACAGAGAATTCACTGTGCAGGAGTTAATGAAGAGAGCGAGAAAGAGCGGAAAGAGAGGGAGATGGTTAAGTGAGTATGTCAGCAGAGAGCTGTGCTGAAACCCACACAGTGCGCTGGTAACCTTAAACGACTTACAGCTCTGCGAACAACTCTCGTGTATTCCTCCGCATCGCAGGTGGATCACTGAATACAGCCACAACTCATTCTCTCTGAGGCCTTCAGTCTCATATCGCATATCACAGCTTGCATACACACTTCTGTCACGCCACTCGCACTGGTCAAGGGAAGAAAGGCAATTACTCTCCTTCTTCTTGTTCCTCTCTAAACAGACCGAATAAGCTCAGGGATCATGGGAGCTGTTTGAGAGCTGTATTTGTATGACAGTGTAAGTGTGTGTGTGTGTGTGTGTGAGAGAGAGAGGAGGAAGCTTGAGGGATGAGGAGGATTCACTCTACATGAGTTAATGAATTTTTCTGTGATGATATTCAAAAGCAGGATGATCCCAGCTGGGATTAACAACTATATATTGGTAATTTTACTCCATGAGAAGGAGTGAGAGAGGGCTGGGTGCGGGTACGTATGAAAATAATCTCCTGGAGCATTCGCATAACTGAGTGAAAATTACAAGACTTTCAATTAGAGGCGGCAGACCAGCGCATATTCAGCACCACAGAGGGCGGCAATGTTTTTGGAATACTAAGATTAAGAAGTTCTGGAGTCTGTGTGCATCTCATCAATATATCAATAAGATATGAAAAGACCCACTTACACTTCTAACGGATTTTATGCATCTTTATAAAAAAAAAGCTCAGAATGGTTGAGGAAAGTAATTAATTCAAAACCCTTTAAAATTAATTTGATTTATTTTGCCCTCTGGTGGAGATTTGTGCCCGGCGTCTGTCCACCTTTGTGCCTTGTGCTCCGCATTTGCGAAACCTTGTTTAAAAATTCACGAGTGGCCTCTTTTCAACCGCGAGTCCTGCATGTGCTGAGTGTGTCTCTACCTTGCACCACAGTGTACGAGGCTTCAACCGAGGACAGATTGGTGATGACAGTGACATCGTCGTCCCTGCTGGAGCTTTCAATGTCGATGTTGATGGAGCGTTCAATCTCGCGGTGGAGGCTGGTCACCATGCCTGTGGGGTATGTGACGTTGGTCAGGCGACCCTCGCTGTCATACCTAGGGGGAAGGAAAATGGGATTTATAGATGGGTGTTTTCTAATAATTTAACAATCGAGCATTTTCTTGACCAGAGTTAGCACAAGAATACACCAAATTTAGACTTTAAATACATCGTCAACATATGTAAACCAACGTGGATTAAAATGCAGCTTCTCCAGTAGTAAGAAGATAAATAAATAACACATTAAAACTCAACCTGAGTACTCAAAATGTATTATAAAATCCAAAACATACAAATACAAGGCAGTGAGTGTGGATTTGTGCACACACTTGTACAAATACTGCCAAAGCAAGCAGACGATCGTCATTCAGGGATTGGCTGTAGTTATAAAAATCACCACTGGGGGGCAGCAGCACACCATCTAAGGTATCACAGGAATAAATGGGAATGCACTGGAACGTGATCAACATAAAAGCTGTGAAACTCATTCACTTTGCATTTCAGATGTGAGGAAAGGGGGCTGAACAACACAAACACATTTCCAGACACTTTCACAAACACTCACTGGTAAAATGTGGTCCATCCAGTCTCATCAGCTTTGGTGGCCAGAAGGCCTGAGTTGCCACTGTAACCCATTAAAGCCACCTCCTGGCCCATGGCTGACACGCTGCGAAGCCCCCCAGTTGGATCCAAGCCGAGGGTCACCACTTGATTCTCAGGCAGCAGCACCAGTCTGAGCAGGCCGGCCCCCGCTCCCTGGCCCTGGCCGTCCCTCCTCACCTTCACTGTGTTGTTGCAGTTATCAATCAGCATGGCCAGCTCTCCGTCAGGACCATAGGTGAAGTTGAAGAGTGGCTCGCCAGTCACCAGGCTTACTGTCTGGATGTGAAGCCCCTCCCCGTTGAAGACGTACAGCTCCTGTTCTCTTGGCGACGCAACCTCGTACTGTGCGGATCCCGCAAAGCCCACGCTTGAGACGGCGGGGCCAGGCCGGTTGGCTCGCACGGCTCTGATGCGAATGTTGTTGAGGTCTGCGATGAAGACCGTCCCATCAGGGGACACGGCCAAGGATGTCGGGGAGTTCAAGCCAGCATCAGGGGCATAGCCGTCATCACCGTAGAAGCAGTTGCAGTTGACGTCGTTCTTGCAGTCGCAGTCGGAGGCAACACCGGCCAGGAGCGAGATTTCTCCATTTGTGCTTACCTAGAGAAACACAGGGGCAGAAAATGGAAAAAGGAATGATGAGACTGCAAAAAAGTTACCACTCAGTAAAAGAAGATGTATTATCAAAGTCGTTTTAAGTTATCTCAACTGAGAAAAGGGAAAAGTCAAAGTCTCTTCACTGAATGTGGTGTCTGGAGATCTGAAACAATCTCACAAAATCTTAAAAAATACACCCACATGGCCTGACCAGCTGTGCTGTCATCTCTGCTAACCAACAAAATACTTCATTCAAATATTAAAAAAATAACACTCCAACAACTACACAGTGCAGCACTTCTTTATTTCCTACCTGTCTCACTCTGTTGATCTTCTTCTCGTCCGTCTCTGCGATGTACAGGATGCCGGTGTGAGACAGGGCGATGGCTGTGGCGCTCTCCAGGGCAGCGTGTATAGCTAGCTTGCTCAGGCTGTAGTCAATACCTGGAACCTGGCAATGCATGGGCCGACCTGCGATGATGCTCACCTGCAGAAAACAGTAGAACATGTTTCACTCTGAAAAGCAAAGATGATAAAAAGAGTTTTGCAGTTCAAATTGTAGGAATAAAACTTTCCATAACGAAGACAGACTCCAGAAAGTGGAGTATTCCTGGAGCTAATTAAGTAGTAATAGTGCCACCACTGCAAAACTTCAGGAAATATGCAAGAACTTCAACTTACACTTCCAAATTGGACCAAGAAAGACTAATTAGGACTAAATCCTGTCAAAAGCTCACAGTGGGTGTCCACTCTAAGGATTGTGCAGTGGCCACTCAGCCATGTGTTACAGACCTGGTGGTTCTCAGTGATGCGCAGGATAACATTGTTTTCCAGGACATAGAGAGAGTTGTCCATGGGGTTCACTGCTAAGTCCGTAGGCCACTCCAAACGCACCTGATGGGCAGAGCAAAGTTAAACATGAGAGGATATCTGTGTGTGCGGGGGTATTTTGACAGATCGCCAAGCTTTGTTCTCGTCTCTTCTTCATTTTTTTAAGTGACTTCAGTCCTAACTCTCTTTGGATCCATTAATGTATCAATGGACTCTTTTATCCCACCCTAAATCAGTCCCTCCTCGACCTCCTGGCTGGCGTGCGTCCACACAGTCGTCATAGCTCAGCACTCACAGTGGCCGTTAGATCATCATCTATCACACCATCACCTCTCGTCTCTCCTGCACTTCCTCCTAAACGTCGTACCTGGCTGACGTCCATGCTGTTGTCACAGCTCAGCGGACGAACGGCAGTGAGATCATTGGCTCCAAGCAGAGTGGAGATGATGCCGTTCTGGTCCACCTTTCGGATCATGGTGGCATCCACAAAGTACATCAGGCCATTTTTATCCACCGCGATACCTGTCAAAGCATGGATGAAGATTGTGAGTGACGACTCATAACTCAAACGCTGTGGGCAAACCGTAGACGTTTTTAGTCAATTAAACTTCACAGTTTCCACCGGCCGAAAACAGATAGCAGCCCTGACAGCTGAATAGCTCAATGCTTCACTGAACGAGAGCAGACAAAGTGATGGAGCGGGCATTGAACTGTTAGAGATGTGTTAGTTTTTGGGATGAGTCATCAGGCTGAGCTCATGCTCCTCCCAGAGGGCGCCTGTAGACTGCAAGCTGCTTCTTTACAAAGGCAAGTGATCTGATGCACCCTACTTCCTTAGTTTCTCCCGCCTGCTTTTCTTGTCGCCCCAACCTTTCTTCTCTTTCATTTGTTTCACTTCTTCCAGCGTTTACCAGCGGTGCAGTGTCGGGCTTATCAGTCTAACAGGCAGCAGGATTTGAGACAGGTGTGTGTTTGTTTGAGGCAACTGTGCCCCAAAATAACTCCTAGACGCACTGAGACACACAACAACAGATGGAGGATAGAGAAAAGGGCACAGAGCAAATGAGAGAGGAAGAGAGACAGAGAGAAGAAGGGAGGAGGAGGAGAGACGGAGAGGACAACAGGCTGACAGAGGGTGAGCTGATGTGTGCTGGCGGGTTTTTCTTGTGACAAGGAAGAGAGAACCAGTGGCTCATTGTCTTCTTTCTCTGCAATCCTCTCTCTCTCTCCCTCACACACACACACACATACACACACACACACACACACACACACACACACACACACACACACACACACATACAAATACTGTATAAACTAACATCTGCAGTCCCACATGTGCACACATTTGTGTCACTGACTGAGAAATGTGACAGTGTGACATCCTTGACAGTTTGGTGTCACGCTGTTCTAAGAGCCGATGATCCACAAAAGAAAACCCATTAATAAGTTTAACATTAACCTGCTTTATAACCTCCTTCTGTGTTTGGCCCGCTTTAGTTGAGTCACACGGTTGGTTTATTGTAAAAGAAATCAGACGAGTCAAAGAAAAAATAAAAGCGCATTAAGCTTTCATGCCTGTGCTGAATTACAGATCATTAAGCTTAAGTCAGACAAAGAAAACTCAAGTTTTTAAAAATTAACACCCAGAACAAACATTTTCATCAGATATTGTTTGGGGATCAAAATGTAGAGACACTGATTACATTTAATAAATGATGCAATGATGTGTTCAAGTGTTCATGTACCTATCAAAGACTGAATACTAAAACATTCAGGATTGAATTCAACCAACAATTTTTTTTGGTGTTTGGAGGTGTTAAAGATATAAAATGCTCAAACAACTTAGTTCCTGTGTCCACTGACGGTTTGTTTTGTTTCAGCAGAGCCAACAATCTCACTTTAAGAATGTTTTCAACCGGCTGCCTTATAGATCACTGTTGACAAAGTTGGTATCAGAAGCTCCACCCCTTCTTGACTTGTCTTTTTCAAGAAGCAACCTCCGGTTTGAAAATATGAGACGATGCGGAAGAGCTAAAGTCTGCTGTTCCTTGAGTGTCTGCTTGAGGCTGGCTCTGTAAGTACCAGAAGTCACAAACACACCAAGCAAAAAAAAAAGGTGTTTTTAGGGCCAAAATAAGCATATTTACATCCTGGTACAAAGAATGTCTCCTGTCTGAATTGCTAATTTCACTAATGACACACACTGCATGGGGGGTGAAATTTTTTCTAACTCAGCAGTTTAGAAGATATTAAGATCACCACTTCGTCCAATCAGAGGCACAGCTCAGCTCATGTGACTGCCAGGCGCCCTATGGTTGTTACTGTGAGACTCACAGCCCGCCTCATTTCCAATATGGCCACGCCGGCCGTTTTGCTTCAAAAATCTGTTTCAGAAACAGACGGGTGACGTCGCGGGGACAACAATCTTTTTACCTTCCTGTCAAAACACAACAGGTGCTGTGAGTGAAACAATATGCTGTCAGTGGACACAGATCCTAAGTGTCAGAAGATAGTTCCCTTCAAATTGTCTAGCTGCTACTGGAAACATCTTTGTCCTTTTTTCTTGGTTTGCCTGAATAACAAAATGATCATTTTTAACTCTCAGTTAAATATTTTAACAGAGTTAAGAAACAATCAATCTTAGTTTAGGAGGTGCTACAGAAGACAAATATTTTAGCTTTCTCGCTGATTTAAGGACATATAAACATGAAAATATTACATGATCAAACAGTTTTCTTTCGGCTCACCTTTCGGGCTCATGAGCGTAGCTTCAGTGGCTTTACCGCCATCTCCGCAGCGTTCATCAAAGGGCAAACACTGCTCCCCTGTCCCAGCCACCACCTCTGCATTGTCCGACAGTAACCGACCTCCAGTTAAAGATCGTACTCTGTAAATTCTGCGGGAGTTGGTGTCTGAGATGAACAAAGCTCCAGAGACTGGATCCACAGCCAGGAAATACTTATGAGTGGGGTTGTTACTGCAGTGAGGTAAAAAAAAAAAGAATTAAAAAAAAGACATAATTGTAAGGTTACTCGACATGTTATTTAGTGGTGTTTGAAAATGATTTCAGGTAACTTTAATTCATCCTAATAAAGATCTTACCTGTGTCTGAAATCTTTGTTCCTTCAAGGGAGGAATAGAGAGAAAAGAACAACAAAACAAATGTTAATTCACACAGTCTGTGGAGAGCAACACAAAGCAGGCTGTGGTGTGAACAGCAGAATTTAACCATGGGTAAAACACTCAGGAGAAACAGAATCTAGTTCAGTGTATTATTCTTCTTCCATGGCATCATCCCCAGTGTCTCACCTTATTCTTCTGTTTAAGGTGAGGATTATGTGCATTTCTATGCACTAAAAGCTTCTTTTCTCTCTGATCTAAATCTTGCCATTTCTTCTTGTGTCTTTTGAAGAGTTATACTTGCAATATAAGAAAACCTTTAAAATCTAATTGCTTCTTAATTGATAATTCTCAGTCTTTCATTTCTTTTGTAATCATTTGGGTTTCTCTTTTACCTGAGTTCCAGGATGCCAGTGGTGTTCATAGAGGGGTAGACCCGGCGTACAAAGTTGAGATCCCCGACATACAGACTGCCATCGGTGCCCATGGCTAAGGCGACCGGTGCCAGCAGCTTGTTGCCGTCTGCCAGGCCGTTGCAGCTGGGGCAGGAGATACTGCGCCTCCGGCCGTTTCCCATAACACTGGTAATTACAGGGGGCTGCTCCGTCACAAAGACATTCTCACCACTTCCCTTATGTAAAATGCCTGGACAGGAAAAATGATAAACAACAAACTAAATAAAGATAACTGCACAATCCGAGAATTATATTGTAGGTCGTCTGGTCTGCCCCTTTCAGGTTTACAGGTTTTGAAATTACAACATAAGAATTGTAAGTTTGTCAAACTTGTCAAACTCTTGTTGCTTTTTGGGGTCAAAAAGAGGCAACATCATTGATTTCAGTCATTTTCATGACCTGTTAAAATCCTGGCATGAGCCTCTAAAGGTTGCCTGGGGATGAAATCTATAGACTTTTATTAATAATATATATAACCAGCATCATCATGAGGTTTGTGTTTGCACAAGTGAGTAAAGTAGCTTGGACTGCCTGTCATGAAATCTGGTACAGATTAATTTAAACTCTCTGAAAATGAAGACTAACATCACAGCTAATCCCTAAACTCTAACACATCAGGTCAATATTTGAACTAAACCAGTAAAAGACTAATGGACTCCCATCATTTATTGTTCTATGCTATAATAGTGTTATAGCGTTAGCAGCATGGCGCACTAATATGTCTACAGAAACACATTTCTAAGTCTGGGGGTCAAAGCCAAAGAAGAAAAAATATCTTTTAAGTTGTGGTTTAAACTGTTTTAAAGTTAGAGACATTGTAGAGTGAAGAGGTGACTTGTTTCATAATTTTAGATGCGGTCACTCCTGGTTTTCAGCCTGGTCTGAGGGCCGAGGAGAAGCAGCTTCCAAGCAGACTTCAAAGATTTTGAGTGGGTATAGAGTGGCAGGAGGTCAGAGATGTATTAATGTGATTCAGTCTTTACTGAGTGAATCCAGAGTCCAACAGAGACGATGAGTGCCTGTGAAGACGAGCAGCAGCGTTTTGGACTGACTGTAGGTATACGAGAGGAGCTTGTTGAACAGCAACATTTTGGACACTTTGAGTCCAAAGTGTGAATAACTTGCACAAAACCCCTAAAAGACGAGAGGACGTGATCATCCTGATGACAGAAATTAGTGCTAAAAAAAAAAAAACTTTTATACATGAAGTAACCGAGTCAAATCTTCAAGAACACCCCCAAAGCTCATCCTCTGTGTGTTGTTTATCAGTGAACTTCACAAACAGCTGCTTTGAGTAACATTTTGTTATTGTCAGAGTAACATTAAGTCTCTCTGATGGCTAGAGTTTAACTCTGTATCATTTCATTACATCCAGGAGAAACATTACTGCAGTGTACAGGTGTGATACAGTCCCTCACTTCTAAAAATACCTCCACACACCCCTGGGTCTCCACTTGTACCCGTTCCATTAGTACATTGATTGTCCCTGCAGGTGAACATCAGAGCATCAGCCGTTTTATATTTTCATGCGTTTTAGTGCACAGAGTGTAGATAATGGTATAGCAGATGACGCATCAAGAATGACTCCCCCCTCCTGATCCAGCGCCTGGTAAATGTACCTCTGGCCTTCTCTGGACCCCCTCTGTTTGAGTACCTGCTGCTGATTGGTCGGTGCCCGTGTTTACACAGTAGGGCTGGTGTGAGCGGAGAAGGGAGTCAAACTAGGCGAGAAAACTCAAACGCTTCCTGTGAAGCCACACTGACAGGTAAAAAGAGACACCTGGCGGCTCCATGTGAACCACAGGAAGCACGGTGTGGTTTCCAGCCTCCCCAAGACAATAACAGGATCGCTGTGACATACAGTACTGTAAACCTGCTACACATGGGGAACAGACTAGGCTGAAACAATACAGAACAGAGCCTGTGTATACATACCACTGCGTGTGTTTAGTATATGATGCTTGTTTAAAGACCAGCCACCCAGACTGGTTGGATCCAGCTCGTAGCCTTGCAGAATAGTCGTCCTCTTCTCCCAGAGGATGAGACTGGCGCAGGATTCATACTCATAGCCGACAGACACTACATGAAGAAGAGGAAAAGAAGAAGGAAAGAAGTGATGAAACAAATCCTTACAACAGAAAAACAAAAGAAAGAACAGCAGGAAGAGACTTCATGAGATCATAACCCTGGAACTTTACTGAAGTTGTGAAAAGTGTGATATACAGAGAATCTAGTTAGCACCTGAACCAAAATCTGCACTCACACCTACATAACACCTTCACACGCGCTGCTAAATCAATTAGAAGCCTTGTTAATTGGACAGATTACCCAGGCGGCCTTTAAAACGTAAAGGCAGAACTGGATGCCTCTGTGAGAACACAGCGAGTGGAATCATTACTCACACTGATGTTGATTTGGTGAAATGTAGAAACGATAGCGGCAAGTAAAGTGAAATGAAAAAAAAAACACGGTTTTTGAGCCCGTGCTGTATATAATGCATGTGTGAATGCATGCGTGTGCTGTTGTCTACTTCCTTGTTAAAGGAGGAGTGTTAACACATCAGCTCCACTTTATTCACAGTGAAAGTAGTGTCGGCAGCACCTTTTCAAATGGGTTGTAAGGAAAAATGTAATACACCTACAGCTGGATACACGCTCAACACCACAGACAGCTATGGTAAAAATGAAGACACCCCTGGAAATATACGTTATTCAAGCAGTTCAGCTTTGTTCCACAGCTCGGCTGATGATCACCAGATTGGTATCTTATCAAGAAAATGAAATGAAACATACACCCTAACAGAATTGCTCCCGCGCATGCAGACGTGCTGATTTAAGGGGAACATTTGGAGTGAGGATTTTTTTCCGGAGCTGTGATAGTTCATTAAGAAGGTGCAAAATTAAAGCCAGTCCAGTAAACAATGGGATCTTTCTGTACCCAAACCTCACATTCCCAATGCCCCTCATGATTCCAGTCCACGCAGAAACCCCAGATGTCCACTGCATCTGTGGCCTGACAGCCGTGTTTGCCTGACAGCATCTGTGAGCGACTGTGACAGCAGAGTGTAATGGCACTGCGGCTCCCCTGGACTCTGCTTGCTGCTCCAGTAGCTACCAGCTAACTCACCCTGATGGCTAATAACCCTTCACCAAAGTTACGGCTGGCTGACTGAGGCACACGCGGCTCCAGTGAAAAATAGACGTATGCATGACAAAAAAAAAGCACTTAACTGTGGCTGTGCTGTGTAGTGGATTGGGGCTGGGTTTCTGCTGTATTATCTCTTCTCAAGCTCCCTAATTAACACTCTCTTCCTCTGTCATAGCTCGTGCTGCATTACTGGTGGACCGTCCAACCCAGAGGGGAAAAAATGCCCCTAACACTCACACAGCTCCTCTTCAGTCAGTCCCTTCCACTCACCAACAGCTTCAGAAAGCCCGTAGACCCTCTGCCCATAGGCATCCGTCTTATCCCAGATGTAGGTGTAGGCCAAATTAGGGGAGGCGTGGAACCACTTCTGGAAGAGGTGTCCCTCCACGGCTACCATCAGGTGAACCTTCAGCAGGCCCATGGACACCACGGCTGGAGTCATGGTCACCTTGAGCAGGGAGCGGTAACCCTGCGTCCTTGAGCTTAGGTAGCACAGCTTTAGACTAGTGCCAGGAACCTCGATCTGCTCATGCAGCACCTGGAAGACAATGAAAGGAGATGACAGGAGAGAGGGATTAAGGGGGATTAGAGGGAGAGGGAGTAATGGGGGTCACGCTTCCACTGACGGCTGAAGGACAAAAGAGGGAAAAACAAAGAGGGAAATAAAGAAGGAGAGAAAGAGGGAACAAATGGGGGGAAAAGCTACAAAGGGGAAAGGAGAAAGAAAGCTACAGGAGGCAGGGATACAGGAGAGTGTCAAGAGAGCGAGGGAACCAGAAGGGAGATTAGCTGGCTGCCAGAGGTCAGTGGTACTGCACCTGTGTCTCCGGTATGATGGGTTTCTCCCCCGGCTTGGAGCTGAAGAAGGAGGAGAGAGGGGATGCAATCACAAGAGGGTCAGGCCTGACGAAGCCGCTCAGGTCACAGCCCGGGATCGTGTTCTCTTCTGTCTTAAGCACCAGAGTGTCCATGGCATAGAACTGGCTCCAGGGCAGCCACACTGTGCGCTCCTGGCTCAGGAAGGGGGCGCGCTCAAACCGCAGAGTCAGAGATGCACCGCCGTTAGCTATCAGGTCAAACCTGGGGAAGTTTGTGAGAAGAGGGTGGGAATGAGGCACAGATGGGTGCTGTGGCTGACTGTCAGATAGACTCACAGTGTCAGTGCTGGTTTCTATGTGAAAAATAATTACTGCACAGCTTTAGCAGTATGTCATTACAAAGCCAAAAAAAACAAAACCTGTAAACAAAGAACACCTTAAAAATCATTTAATTATGATACAACAGACTCTTACAACTTTCAGTCAAGACAGACTGTCCGGACAACATTTAAGGGTCTAAAATACAAAATAACAGTTGTTAGGTCGGAGAAAATCCTTAAAAATAAATAAATAAATATTTAATGTCCATCATCAACCTTTTGCCACAGTTGAAGGTTAATGACTATCAAAGTGAGAGTGAGGAGCTGCTGTGGGCTGGAGCTAACAACTGGGAGAAAATGACATTCATCAGAGCTTAACAAAGTCAGACACGGACATCAGGACATGTTCTTCAAGTAACAGGCTCATAAAACTGGAAAGTAACTGCCCCCTGAAACACAAGGTCAATTAAATGTTACAAGACGCTTTAGTGTCAGCCGGGCCTGACTGGAGGAAAGTAGTGCAGAGGAATCAATGGTAAGAGGAGGAGAGGAGTGCTTAAAGAACCTGAGACTGGAGACACAGAAGTTGCACATTTACAAGAGGTCAGTATCAGACTTTGAAATTACATGTTACGAATGTCAGCCAGACTGAAATTCAATATAACTCGTTGGAGGGAAATTGGACAGAAAAGTCAAATTGATGCAGCCTGAGTCTTTCAGGATACCGGTGTTCCTGCAGAGATAGAAAGATGTCAGGTGAGTTAACCAAATGCATTCAACAGGAGACTATCCAAGCAGTGGGTTCAATGTTTTTTTTAAGGAATCTGCTTTAAAAGTTTTCGAAATGATTTGGTTTGATTTAATTTGTTTTTCACACTCTGAAGCATCTAGAGTGAAACTTTGACTTAAATGACCCCACATACAAGGACACCTGTTATTAAAAAAAATGTTTTTATCTCCAGCATTTTCTCTTATTTTACTGGAACTGTGTAGTGCGTTTTATAAAGATGTTTTTATCCATTTGTTTTTCATTTAATTCTGATCTCGGTTATCACTTTTTAATTTATTTTCACTTAGGAGATTGCGTTGCTTTAATTCCCAGCTGTGTTCTTGTAAATAGGTTTACTCTGCTTTTGTACAAAACCCCCTCTCTTTGCGATATCTGATTATTTTTGACTTAGACTTCCTACTTTCCTCATGGGATCATTACAGTTTTCTAAATTAATCTAATCTGATTTAATCTAATCCAATGTGATCTAATCTAATCCATGTAATCTAATAAAACAGCCTATGTGGTGAGGTAGTCTCAGATACTCAGGGTGATACTGGGTAACTGTTGTACATACATTCCGTCCTGACGTGTCAGCGTGTATCCGTAGTGGGGATATTTGACAAAAGACACATTCACCCCAACCAGAGGAGTTCCATCTGTAGTCAACACCTGACCCCGGATCAGCGACACCAAACTGCAAGAGAAGACAGGAGAGGCAGAGTGAGAGGGTGATAATCTACGTATGAGCTGAACCTTTCTCATCATCAATCATCGAGTTTGATTAATCTTTCCATCTCTCAATCATCCAATTTAGCTGATCATTTATTGCTCTGGTCCTCCACCACTCTTTAATTAGAAGCAATCAGCAGGCCCCACCAGTGACATTAGCTCATGTCAATCACGTAAACAAAACATGACAATGTGGATAGATGGGTGTGTGTGTGCCAGTAGGTGTGACCTAGAAAACTGTTACTCACAGGAAAGCATTTAAACATTTAAGAGGGTCATCTCTTTAATAAGTGATTTCCTTTTTTCTGAGGTCAGCTTGTCCAAATGTATGCAGATGAGAATCAGCACCTTGGACAGCGCTTTTCAGCATCCACTAAATCTAACAAGAATCCTGGCGCTGGCTTTGGTTCTGGGGATTTTTTTTTTAAAGGTCTCTGGGACTCTGTGAGGTGATATGAAAACTATTCAAAATGAGCTTTACTGAATCTTCAGTTTGTACCATCCAAAACCTATCATGAATGTTAAACCTCTTTGAGCATTAACTGTGGTAATAACCTCGTGAGCACAAAAGCACTTGAATGAATGTGCTCCATGTTGCTTCAGTTTTAAATTAACGCTTCAAGTAGATGACAAATATGTCTGGCAAATATTTTACGATCCAATAAAAGGTGGTGCTGAAAGGAATCCAGTAAAAGATGCTTCGTCTTGACAAATGAACCCTTAAACAGGTTAGCATGTGAGTGAAGTATCTAATGAAGCATTTTTTTGGGGTTGGTAGTGTTTATGGAACTTTTTTTTTCAAAACATTTCCTCTCATTTGTTAATTCCTCCATTAAATATCTTTGTAACTAATGTAAAGGCAATGTAAATGGAGGTTAATTCTTTTCTGAAGCTCCATGTAAAGTTTGTCCTCCTCAGACCCAAAGCTCATTAAGTCACGTTGAATTCCTCTTGAAATTATACCTTAACTATATACCCCTTTAACTTTTATATGTCAGCTATAATCTTAATGCTGTACACCTTTATCAAACAATGGTAAAACCTCAAACAGTGTGGATTAGATGCATTTTCTGTGCACTGATGCAACTGATTATAGAGTTTTTAATTAAGAAATGTGTCCTCAAAGTCTGTGCTTGTCCACAGTTTTATTTGCACTAACAAATACCAGCTGTGATCAGAGTCTGTACCTCGAGTTGAATGGGTTTTCTCCAGGGAGGATATGGGTGCTGTCCCGCCCCACGAGCATCTTGACTCGATCGTAGAATGAGCGGACACGGAGTTGGGGTGCAGGGCTCTGCTGGATGACCAGGAGAGGGTCCCTGGAGCCCCGACACAGTGGGCTGTTCTGACAGGGACTCTGGATGCAGCAGTCTGGGTCCATGCAGTCCGTCAGTCCATCTGAGGGTAAGACGGAGGAAATGTAAGGCAGCTACCCTCACTTCTTTCATTATTGTTCATGTTTTGATAATCTTGGCTTTTCCTTCAAAGGGAAGTTTAATTTCACCACCAGTACAAGGGCTCCTCTCATGAGACCTCTATCTTAATTCTCTCTCCTCTTCTAATTGATTATTTTTCTCTCACATCCACCAGAAATTCTCCAAGAGTCATTTTTTGATTCATTTTTATATATTCCACACCAAATCCCCCCCCCCCCCCCACTTCACCTCCTTCGTTGTCCTTGTTATCTGCGCAGGAGGTCTCCATGGCAACACTGCAGCCGGGGCCCCTCCAGCCTGTCTGACATTCACAATGCCAACTCTGCTGCCCCATGGTACACTGTCCGTTCCCGTTACACAGGTTAGGGCATCCGTCTGCGAGGAGAGGACGGAAAGAGGGAGGGGGTGGAGAAGGAATAAAAGAGGTCAGGACGGAAGAAAAGGGAAGGATTCGTGTTTGTTTTATCATCAGTGATACAAAGACGAACACACACTTTCTGAAACACACACACACACACGCACACACACACACACACACACACAAACACACACTCATGCTCATATGGTTATGATAGACCAATAAGGGCAGTCACTTTATTAAACCACATGGCAGCGCAGCGTACGTATTGACTGTTCAGGAATCAGTTTGATGCAGCAGGTCAATTTCCATATACACAGTCCTATCTTGTCTTTGCACCTTTGGGATCACTGCAGACTTGATTGTGTGTGTGTGTGTGTGTGTGTGTGTGTGTGTGTGTGTGTGTGTGTGTGTGTGTGTGTGTGTGTGTGTGTGTGTGTATGTGTGTGTGTGTGGCTACAGTTGGGGAGATCATTTGATTGACTTACTTGATATAACCTCACCAGATTCTCGCCCCACTTCTCTCTCTCGCTCTCTCTCTCTCTCTTGCCCCACCTCTCTCTCTTACTTATAATTCAGTGTAGGTAATGGGATTCTGATGGCCTGAGAGTAACGCTTTCTCATGAGAGAATGAGATTATGTTCAACCGTGTGTGTGTGTGTGTGTGTGTGTGTGTGCGTGCGTGCGTGTGTATGCATGTCTATGAACTAATAAACCTTCACTTTAGCTTATGCAAAAAGCCCCACCAGAATCTGAGGGCCTGGAGCCAAAAAAGTTCTTTAACTAGCATAGCAAGGCCACCCTCAACTCAAGAGTGACTTAAAGGCAGAGAAAAGCAGACATTTTGAGGGAGTGTGGATAAGGAAATTTGCAATTACAGAAGGCAGCACCATTTTGCCACAAGACATATCTAGTAACTTTTCACTGGGTGTAATCTCAGAGGAAACTTAAAGGAACAGTTTGACATTTAAAAAAAGAAAGAAAGAAAAAGCTAATTTTCTTTTTGTGCAGTTAAACGAAGAGATCCACACCACTCTACTCTCTCTTGTGTCACATTAAACTACAGAATGTGTTTAGTTTAGCTTAGCTTAGCAAATTTAGGCTGGAAACAGCTAGCTCTGCTAGCTCTGCTCTTCAGTGCGAGGGGGAAAAGAATCTGTCTTCCAGCTTTGAAGCTCGACTGATGAAATGTTTGGTTAACTGGCGATGATGTGCAGACCTGTACCTGGGTGTGTGCTTTTTTTTTCTTTTGGTCTTGTGGCTAAGAAACCAAGAAAAAGTTGTGCATGTAAACCCCTCGTGTAACCTCATATATGAATTTGCATTTAGACAGAAAAAAAAATAAACCGGCTTCTTCTCTCTTATCGTTTTCAGTATTTATGCTATGATAAGCTAACTGGCCATTGACTCCTATTTAATCTCTAACAGACTGATATCAGATGATATTCATTTTCTTGCATCACAACAAATTCCAGGTCTCAAATTTTCAAAAATCTCAGACTACTCCGGGAATATTGCTTCGAGATTTGAAGTAATTGCACCAAACTGTGGGGGAAGTAGCATCCTCTAAATGCCCAGAAATACATGTTTTTAGTTCTGAAATCTTTGCTGTTTAAAATTCTGTCTGGTAGTTTGCATCAACAATGAGACAAAGTTCCCACCTGTGTCTCTTTTTTATTTAGAAAAGGTTTTTTACATTCCTGGCCTGTCTTTCCATTCTCCCCTGCCGCTCTAAATCGAACCTTAGCTCCAACACAAGCCTGTGTGTTCTTCGTATTATAATCTATCAGGGAGAGGGGAAAAGGCATGATGACACACAATGACAATGTTTTCTCCTGCAGCACAAAGAGCCCCAAACAAACTTGTCACAGTGATTTCCTCTTCAATAAATGAGGGAGCAGGATGAGACACTTTTAAGTCTACCCACGGGAGATGGAGGCAAAGACAGGGCTGACTGATAAAACAATACGTGCATGCACGCCATGGCACTTAGTCACACACCACGCACACACGCACACACACACACACACACATACACACACAGCACGACACACCCTGGAGATATAACCTGACATTTCCCACTCGGTAGCGGTGTGCCAGCACAGGGTGAGGAAGGACAAAATAACCCAGTAAGAGATTATGAATATGAAATGCTTTTCATTGAGTCCTGCTCGGCAGATTAATGAACATATTTTCACTCAAGTTGCTCTGTAGGATTTTGCCCTCTAACAAATCGCTTCATCAATAAAGCCATGCATTATGAATACAAATAATGCAATCTAAAGCGTGGCAGCAGCTAAATTAACAGGCATTTCACCCCGATTGGCATTTTATCATATGTCTCAAACACCAGGCGACGAGGGAAAGTCAACAAAGGACTTTGAAAAAGACAGCATGCCAACTTGTTTGAACTCTAAATAAGAGGCGAGGGGAGGGACGGAGGAGACACAGAGAAGCTTAACCACGTTTTTCAGCTCAACAAGAGGAATCAGATCAAAGGTTTTTATCTTTAATTATTACCATTTTCTGCATCAGGGGACTGCTCATGACGCTGTATTAACAGTCGGGCTGGAATAGATTGTCCCTTAGTATTGAGCTCAGGGAACAAAGGCAGTTAGCAGTGATTGCCTGTTAAATGGAGTTGCCATTTAAAGCAGCCAAATACTTATGAAGCACCCGGACAGGACAATCCATAGCGGGCATTGATCGGCTTGCCTGGGCAGGCCTGCATGAGGCTCCTCTCTCTTTAATGCCATGGCCTAGTCGATACCCCCTCATACTAACTAGAATAAAGTGGGATTTCAGAAACTATTAAGTCCACCCTCCCCACTAATGTGGTTGGACTCTGATGAAATCCCCTTAAAAAGGAGAAGAAATTGCCTTGGGTTATGGGTCAGCACACACACCCTCTTTTGTGGTGAGCGGTATGTGTGTGTGTGTATATGTGTGTGTGGCTGAGGGATGTCTGAGAATATGACTAGATGGAGAAAAATACTTTGTAAAACTTCACGGAAAAAAAGAGAGAAACAGCGAGTGAAAGACAGAGACAGGGAAAAAAAATACGAGAACAAAGTGCGCAAAGAAAACTGAGTCAAGACTTTGTCCTAAAATCTCGCCACATTCCCAGTTTCCAGCTCTGTCTCCTCTAAAGGTCATAAAGTAAAGGGCACTGCCATAAATCCAAGACCCCAGCTTACTGATGAACCAGATAATTTTGCACTTTCTGAGATAAACCTCCACTCATGTGCTCCTCTTATTCCTAATAAGCTACCTGAGAAATAATACTGATTGCTTAAGTCCACATGTGCTTTGACCTGCTTCCTTCTGACTCCATCTGTTTCGTCTTTGCTCTCCCTCTCCGTTCTGCTCTCTTTAACCCTGCGATTTACCTTTTCTCTGAGCCGGCTCTTCATAAAACAATGAGAGCTATTCCATTAAGCGTAGAGGGTGAGAGGACACTCTGAACGGTGCTCCTGGGACCTGTACTGTCAGGCAATCTGCGCCGCTCCGACAGCGGTTCAGCTGCGGGGCTATCTATTAAGCATTCTCGCCGTGCATGTGAGACAACTCACCCTGGACCTGCAGCCTTCTCAGTTTGCAGTGACGTCTTAACCTTCGCCATGATTCTGTTTATCTGTGTGTGATCTGACTTAACTGTTTTCTAGGCTTTTAGGCTGCAGGGGATTGGTTTGATGAAAAGATATAAAATCTGGAATTAATCGCTGAGTCACACACGCCCAATCAAACACCAACATATGCACACAATATAAATTTATTAGCCGCTCTACCATGGCTGCAGCTATTACCACAAACACCCAGACGTGAACACTCACACACTCAACAGATCTGTGTTTTCTGATGACACTTTGCAGCCTTGCATCAGTGGCCTATGAAATTCACCAATTACCTCAAAAGTTCTTTATGGCTTCCATCGTTTTCCCCTCATGTGTAGCAGCTGTGTTTATGCAATACATGACTAGAATACCTGAGCAGAAGTATGTGTGGCATGGAGAGGGACACACTCACACACATGCACTCACACACACGCACACACACACACACACATTCACAGCACAGCCCCTCGACACTGCTGATGTCACACTCGGCTCTACGGTACCCCACAACACATCTAGGCTCAATGACAGCTGGCCCCTGCTGTAGCGCACTGCTGTAAATGGGAGTGCGCTACACGTAGGGAGTTATCATTGAGGCTGGCACCCTAATCTACAGACAGATAGCACCACAGAGTCTACAGAGCCAAGCCAGGCCATAAAACCCACAAATGCAGCAGCTAGCTTCTACCACCACAGGCTAAGAAACAAAACACCAGAGTCAGATACGGTACCTGCTTTGTCAACCATGCTCCCATGGTCTGCAGTGGGAGAAAACGTGCAGAAGGTAAGAGATGGGGAGAGGATTTCTTTTTAAAATAAATGCAAGCAACATCATGCAGAGCTGAAATGAACAACAGGCAAGCTGGGATAAGCTAACACTGAGAGTGTCTGGTGCGAGTGATGTGTGCTTTGCGCCAAGCTGAGGCCTGACAACTCTTTCATCTCGGGCTGATGCTGCAGTCAAAGCTGCCCTACTTTCTGATGGGGGAAATGCGGAGATCATAAACTGTTATTCCCCCGCGCATACGTATGTGTTGGCTTGTGTCTGCGTGCATGCATATACGTGTTGCCTGGTGTGTGTGTGTTTTAGTGAGTGTGTGTCTGTGTATCAGTTTGCAATCACAGTGCTTGTGGTGACAAGAAAGTCAGACTTTGTTTATATCTAAAGGCACTGTGGGTGAATCAAAGAAATCTGGCAGTCATCTGTCCAAAATGACAGTGATGGCAGAATGAGACAGTGATTGACTGACACACACACACACACACACACACACACACACACACACACACACACACACACACACACACACAAACAATGTAAAAGAGGTATGTTTTGGATCACAGTGAGGTGAAAAGTTTTATCTTTCATCTTATAACTTTGGTGTTTCAAAGGCCACAAAAACTAAGACTCCTGGGTCTCAAGTTGAGAGGCAACCTAAAAAACGGCTAAATCATGTTCCTCTGTAATCCTCCCACCCCCACTTCTAAGGAGTTTGCTCCTCTTTTCTCTGTTTCACCTTCCTCCTACGTCAGCCCCCTCTTCAGATTCCCCAAGGTCTGCCTTTTGCCTCCATTTCTGATTTCAAGAGGAGATGTGTCTTTACGTCTAACTGGGTGCTGGTGTTTCTGTGCACACCCACGTGTTGACACGCAGACACACATCAAACACACAGTTCCCCACGCACACACAAATACACAGAAGCACTTACCAATGGTGCAGTGCTCTCCGTTCCAGCCCTGGTGACACTGGCACTTCCCATCTTTGCAGGTCCCATGTTTGATGCAAAGCGGGTTGCACACACGCTGATCACAGCCGGCGCCGGTCCAGCCCTCCTCACAGCGACAAGCTCCGCCCATACACACTCCATGGGTGCCACAGTCAACTGAGCACACCTCTGAAAGAAGATGGAACAGAAAAAGTTTTCAAAGGCTTTTTTTAAACAGTGTTTTTTTTATTCACAGACTCTAATTTATTTGTTGTTTTACAGGATAAGGAATCTAAATTATTTCATTTCCATGGCCAGGTTGCATCAAAAATGATTTATTTCAATATGAAACAGGTCCTCAAAACAAAATTAGAAAATAACATTTGAATTATTTAAAGGTGTTATATTTTGACTATAAAAGAGTTTTTGTGCAAATGAAAAAAAACAAACAAAAAAAACAAATCATCTCTATCTTTGACTTTACTCCTGTGGCTGTCTGTGAAATTGCCAAGTTGACCTGGAAAGTGCAAAACAAGGAAGGAAATCGAGCCCGCGGAACAATCAAAACAACATAAAAACAGAATTACTCTAAATACAGCTCTCCACCGCACACCTTCAGTTAGAATCAGTGATTATAGTTTTGTGAACAGGGTTCACTTCCAGAGCCTCCATTACAATCACAGTTTGGGAGGCTCAGATGTTGCAGACTGGGACAGTGCATGTGGTGTGAAGTGACAATCCCGCTCATGTATTCGGGACCCCCGCTGTGTGGGAATGAAGTATAGACAGATGTTTTAAACACACTTGCTGAGCGATCCTGCAGTGTGGAACAATGTTGTCTTTATTAATGCTAAGTGCTGCTTCTCTCATTGGAGCTCTGTCTGTTAGCTGGAGATGGGCTGTGAGGCTGCCAGTGCTCAGGCTGCTCAGGCTGCTCGCTCTCTTGAAGCTTTATGATGTTATTTTCTTTGGATGAAAGGTGGTTGCTGGGAAATGTATGCATTTAAACTACACATTGTCTTTTTCAATTAAAACTGACTTCTAGAAATCTCTGAATTCTGCTCTGTAGTATCGTCGCTTATCTGAACACTATGAGGTTATACATTTCTAAATATCCTTAAAGCATCTAATATTTCATATTTTACAGACTCAATTTATTCCGACATGCTCAGTCACTACAGACCTCCTCTATCCAGTTGTACCTTGGAGATCAAAATGTGTGATGGATGCTTTACAGTGGCGTGCTGTCTGTAACAAGCGACCAAAGATCTGTCACAGCTGTGTTGTTCAAATGAGAAAAAAATATCTTTTCTTTGCTTTCTTTGGTTTATGTTTAGTTGCCGTGTGTGTGTGTAAGTCTTTGTTTTTATCTGTGGGCGTGTTGCGGGGGTACGATCAGTGTTTGTTGGTGTTTGTTTGTGGGTGGTTTTTCTTCCTGTTTCTTTGTTTCTTTTGTTGTCGTTGCTCCTTTTTTTGTATTTCATTTATTATTTATGATCTTCTTTTATGGATGTCACATGTTGCCACTGTTTTGAATCACCCACTGTGATGAAATGTTCTTTGTAGGAAAAAAAAAAGTTACTTGCCATGTCTATTTTGGATTTTAAGCACTGCCCTGATAGTCGTAAAAATCTGCCACAGCCGTGCTGTCGGCGACAATCTATTGCGAAGGATAATTTTATATTGCATTGACAGTGAAATCATGTCACATTTTCTTCCTGCTAGTTCCAATTTGGCTCAGTCAACATAACAGTTGCTGTATTGTCTTTCTCAGCATGTTGTATTGTTTTTGGTCTCGTTAGTTTCCTCCAAACACAGTTCATAACCAAAGCAGTTTGAAATAAAATACTAAACTAATTAGCCATGTATTCTCCGGGGCTGCAGCATATGATAAGAAGCGGAAGTCGCCAGCCCTGTTTGTGTCATAACACCCAAAAATCCTCATTTACTCCATCTCTAGCTCTGCAGGGGTACTCACCCATGGAGCAGTCAGGTCCCATCCAGTTGGGGTCACAGCTGCACAAGCCGGTGTCTGGTATAAAGGCCCCGTGGCCATGGCACTGGTCCGGGCACTGGGCCCTGGGCAGCTCACAGTGCAGCCCTCCCCAGCCTGGCTTACAGTGGCACTCCCCATTCACACAGATGCCATTGTTGGAACATGTCGGATCCAGGCAATCCACTGCATTAAGCCAGAGATACACCAATGAGGGGAAAGAATACAGAGGAATACAAAATGAACATAAAACAACGCGAGCTAGAAAATGTCACATTAGAGCTAATGTTAAAAACAAATTAAATATTATGGGTTTTTAACAAGAAAGGCATGTGGCAGAGGACATATTTTCAGTCTTTGTGCGCGCACAAAGATAATGAAATAAAAGAAAATATTACCAGGCATATTACTAAGGCAATTAAAACACACAATAATGAATAGCTGAGTCTACAATTGGGGCAGAGCAGCAAATGCATCTGAAAGAGCAGCGAGCTGCGCTGACACATTATTAGGTGTGAGTGCTTGTGTATGCATTAGTGTGCATGTGTGTTTGTGCTAATACATGGGGGAGAATCTGACACTGTCAGTCTGCCAGGTTGACAGGCAGCTCTGAGTCCGAGCAGTGAGTGAAAACCAATTTGACAAATTACCTCCTCCCAGCAAAGACCCCCCCCCTCACCCCCACCCCCGCCCCACTCTGGCATCCTCTAGTCGCTCCATCCCGTTCGCTCCCTCTCTCTCCTTCCCTTGTCCTCTTTGTCTGACACCTTTCTCACCCCTCCTCCTCCCCCGCTTAGGCATGATTGACCCCACCACACCCCCCCAGCAAACACACACACACACACATTCATACTGCACATAACGTCGTCCCCTTCATTTCTGTTTGCCTGGCAGAAACGGCGGATCACAGCTATCGATTTTCATGTCGCCTGCACTCCAGGTAAATTGTTTGAGGGACTCTGCTGTGATGAATATCAGATTTGAGAGCAGCAAAAAAAACTGGATGAGAGGGAGGTGAAGTGAAAAACTGAAGAGGAGAAGAAAGTGCTGACCTTGTTCTCAGGCCCAGTGTCTTGACTTCCTCTGTCTGTTACTTTGCTCCTTTCTTCCCTTTGTCTTTCTTTCCCTCTCTTCATCTTCACCCCCTTGGCGCACTCACTCTCTCTCCTCACTTCTTATCCAGTTCTCTCTTTCTTCATACATATTCACCCCTGACTGCTGCCCTGACTCCCAGTCAATCTCTTTCTCCTCATTTTAGCTCTCCTTTCTTAAATCTTTGTGCTGAGTGTGGGGGCCTGATCCTTCTTAACAAGGATCAATAGAAGCAATTTCATACCTTAATAAAACGTCTGATGTGTTTGGCTGCGGTATCATACTTCATCTGTATATATGAAGAGGACAGACACTCGGTCAGAGGAAGATTATTCCATGATGAGCTGTCTAAAGGAGTTATGAAGAGTGTGTGCAGCTCGTTGGATGTGTGAGATGGGTTTAATGTGGTGCAAACATTTATGTTTCTTTTAGAAGAATCACTCCAACTTGTCAAAAACCGAGAGCGCGGGCAGTTAAGAGGTCTGAAACAAATAAAACCATAACACATTCTGTCAGACCACAGCACCGTAACCCTGCCCCCTCTCACCTTCCGCACAATTCACTCCTTTGTAGCCGATGGAGCACACGCAATTGCCGTCGGTGCAGGTGCCATGGCCGCTGCAAAGAGGGTCGATGCACTGTGTGATGGGGACATCGCACTCAGGGCCCTTCCAGCCACTGTAGCACACACAGGAGCCCTTGTCGTATTGGCCGTTGCCACTGCAGAGGACCGGGCACGCCGCTGGCGGAGCACAGACAGGGAGGAAAAGAGGGGAGAGACTAAGCCAAGTGTGTGACAAAAGGAAAAACAATTAGCAGCCTTTTTAGAGATTCTCAAAGCTGTGAAGAGCCAGCACCGCCCACCCACACTCACACCCACCCCCTAACCCCGCCCGCTGCGAGGGTGAATAGAGTGGTTAAGGGGCTGGCGAGTGGCAATGACATGAAGAGTAATTACAGGCAGAGGTAACTAAACTATTCATCAAAGCTGTCTATCCCAGGTGAGCAGCGAGCCAGGGAGACGTTAGCCGGGGGAGCTGCCATTCATCATCAGTCATCTTGTCTCAGCTCCACCTAAGGCCACGCGCCATCTTACACCGCTCCTAATCCTCTCCACTCGCCACATGGAGCTGAAGCCGCGCCTGCTTGTCCAATTAGACAGCAGAAGCATCTGCGTTATGCAGGTGAGATGGGACGAACGCGTTTGCACAAGCAAATACCTTTGGAGCAGTCCATGCCGTGGAATCCTGGGAAGCAATGGCAGACGCCAGAATTACACTCTCCGTTACCATGGCAATTGCGCGGGCACTCTTGCACTGAATCTGTGAAGGAGACAAAGTGAAACAGAGGGGAGGGGGTGAGAGAGTTTTGATGGCAGGCATCAAAAGCGTTCAATTAGAAACATTGGCACTCTTCATTCTTTAAGATACGACAAATCGAGCGACGGTTGTGCGAGTCTCACTGTCACACAGACATCAAACGTAGACGCACTCCTCAAAGAGGCCAGTCCTTTAAAGTGCATATTTCTTTGCACGGTGGAATGCATTCTGATTCAGCCCGTCCCCGAGATGCTATCCATTACCCATCTGTAAGATCTGTGTGTTCTGTATCAGGCTAAGGAAGCAGTTCCCTGTCTTTACAGAAATCTTCTTGAACCCCTCTGCTCCCCACTCCTCACTTCAAACTGCTGCTTTACTCTGTTTTTATGTCTGTTGGCGTCTCCTCAGGTCCATCAGCATCATCAATACTTAATCCAGGTGTGTTTTTTGAGTGCAGCTCGGCAGATTTTAGCCAAACTTTACGTGAGCGTCCTTTTACTGCCTCTTAACCCAATTCCAGGAGGAGAACAGTTTGTTAGAAAGAAACAGGGTCAAAGCCAAATCTGAGGAGGCATTTTATCCATCTCTTCCGCCTTCCCTCACACTCTTTCCAGCTTCCACTCATCTTCCACAAAGCATTACTCATCCCATCCAAACTGCCCTTCCTCTCGAACACTTCCTCGCTCCTTTTCTGTCCTCAGCAACTTCCCCCCAAAATTTCACCCCCTTCCCTGTCTCCCTCTTACCCTAATGCCACCCTGTCTTTCACTCCCCCTCTTCAGCTCCTCCTCCTCCCGTCCTTCACTTCCACTTCACTCCATTCTGGCTTTGCCCCCGTCATTATGTCTTTCCTCTGGCTCCCCCTCTCACTCACTCACTCTAATTCTGCCCTCGCCGCCTCTGCCTCTCCGTCTCTCCTCCACTCCCACAGCTGAAAGCTCCAAAACCAGATATTGACAGTGAAGGATTCTTTCCCTCTGCTTGACTCTCTCTATCTGTCCTCCTTGTTCTCACACTCATGCCACCAACACAATAGAAATTATTTGGGGTGCTCTTTCAGGTCTTGAAAACACAACCAATTTACAGGGCTGTGGTGGTATTTTATTTGGATCCATCCTGCTCTGGTTTCAGATATGTTTCGAGACAATTGATTTTTTTTTTCCTCCTCCATTTTTTTTTCACACATGAAGAAACACCACAGAAGTAATTCTACACTCTCTGATAAAACAAGTTGTTTTTGTTTTTGAATGCATTCTATCAATTTATCCCACCAAGTTCTGGCAAAAACAAGTCTTCGAGCTCACTAAGCGGTCCTGCCGGCTCCACGATGTTGCTATAGTTGTGTAGTATTGGCAGCACCATGCACATTCCACTGGTGAGTGTTTTTGCACCCTGAGAACGTGTTAAATCTTTGACAAATTAGGGTAAATATGTCCCTCTTAAAGGGGAACTCACTGATTTAAGCGTGAGTGTATTCACAGATTTAGTAGGGTGGTTGGAATAAGCCTCCAGGGATCTCACATGGGTCCGTTTCTGTTAGAGATAAAGACTTCAAGTTTGAAAACGTGTAAACTTGTGAAAATGGGAAGAAGTGAACTCGGCAGCCTGCTCCTAAGCTCTGCTTGAGGCCAGTGGCTGGAGGCTACATTAGGCGCTGCTGGCATTACATGCCTGCATAACACCCACCTGGTTTTGAAAAGGAAGAGGAATCCTTGGACTAAGAGGGCAAGGTTTCTGCCTCTCCAGCATCAGTGTTTATATCTTAGAAATAAAAACCTGTCCATGGAGAGGCTGGCAGCGTTATACTGTTTGAGTGCTATGTTAAATCGCTGGAGCACTCCTTAAATCAGCATCAAGTGTAGCAAAAAGCCTCTTCTCTCTACTTATTCTATTTCCTAAATGATGGTGTTCAATCCCCTCTTACCCATCAACCTGCCTCCCCCCCTTCATTTTCTTTCACCTCCCTCCTCCCACAAACACAAACGCTGCCTCTGTCTCACCCATGACGTTTGTGCTGAAAGAAACGGTCTCTCTCTCCCGGCCGTCGTTGTAGAAGGCCAGGTGCCAGGCACCGGCGTCCAGGTACTGGACAAACACCGCCTCATTGAGGACCACAGTTTGGATGCTCCTCCTCTCTCGTGGAGACTCCACCACGCTCCACTTCTCCTTACCGTCCAGGCGCTCCATGTAGTCGTACTGCGGCGGGGGAGAGACAAAGAAAGAAATGAAAAAAAGAGTTTGGGTTGAATGGAAATGTTAAAGCAAGTATGAAACCTATGATTCGACTATGAAGTGCTGCGCTGGCTTTTTTAGACTTTGAAAAATGACCCACAGTTGTATATGTAGGGAGATTAAAAAGTAAGGGAAGCAAGTGTGACTGCAAACCGCCAGGGAAGCATGAAGAATGTAACACGCAGATCCTTGAGTTCTGTCATTTTCTTTGGGGGTCTGGAAACACTGCAGTAAGAACTTTTTATTGCAGCGCAGGAGCCACAACTTCATGGTCTTTAGCAGCTTAAGTCAGGTCAGCCAGTGAAACGGCTGCAATAATTCCATTCTACAAATCAAATCTGCTGTTAATTGAATGGTTTCTAATTAATAAGAGGCAGTAAAACTTACATTACTGTGAAATTTAATTAAGGGTAAATCCTGTTCTACAGTCGTATGCAAAAGTTTGGGCACCCCTGATTATTTTCAAGATTTTCTTTTATAAATCATTGGTTGTTTGGATCAGCAATTTCAGTTAAATATATCATATAGCAGACAAACACAGTGATATTTGAGAAGTGAAATTAAGTTTATAGGATTTACAAAAAGTGTGCAATAATTACTTGAACAAAAGTAGGCAGGTGCATAAATTTGGGCACCCCAACAGAAAAATTACATCAATATTTAGTAGAACCTCCTTTTGCAGAAATAACAGCCTCTAAACGCTTCCTATAGCTTCCAATGAGGGTCTGGATTCTGGTTGGAGGTATTTTTGACCATTCTTCTTTACAAAACATCTCCAGTTCAGTCAGGTTTGATGGTTTCCGAGCATGGACAGCCCGCTTTAAATCACACCACAGATTTTCAATAAGATTCAGGTCTGGGGACTGAGATGGCCATTCCAGAACGTTGTATTTGTTCCTCCGCATGAATGCCTTGGTAGAATTGGAGCAGTGTTTAGGGTCGTTGTCTTGTTGAAGTATCCAGCCCCGGCGCAACTTCAACTTTGTCACTGATTCTTGAACATTGTTTGCAAGAATCTGCTGATACTGACTGGAATCCATGCGACCTTCAACTTTAACAAGATTGCCAGTACCTGCACTGGCCACACAGCCCCACAGCATGATGGAACCACCACCAAATTTTACTGTGGGTAGTAAGTGTTTGTCTTGGAATGCTGTGTTCTTCTTCCGCCATGCATACCGCCCCTTGTTATGTCCAAAGAACTCAATTTTAGTTTCATCAGTCCACAGCACCTTATTCCAAAATGAAGCTGGCTTGTCCAAATGTGCTTTAGCATACCTCAAGCGACTCCGTTTGTGGCATGTGCGCAGAAAAGGCTTCTGCCGCATTACTCTCCCATACAGCATCTCCTTGTGCAAAGTGCGCTGAATAGTTGAACGATGCACAGTGACACCATCTGCAGCAAGATCATGTTGTAGGTCTTTGGAGCTGGTCTGTGGGTTGAGTTTCACAGTTCTCACCATCCTTCGCCTCTGCTTATCCGAGAGTTTTCTTGGTCTTCCACTCCGGGCCTTAACTACAACTGTGCCTGTGGTCTTCCATTTCCTCACTATATTTCTCACAGTGGAAACTGACAGCTGAAATCTTTGAGCTAGCTTTTTGTATCCTTCCCCTAAACCATGATGTTGAACAATCTTTGTTTTCAGGTCATTTGACAGTTGTTTTGAGGCTCCCATGCTGCCACTCTTCAGAGAAGATGCAAAGAGGAGAGCAACTTGCAACTGGCCACCTTAAATACCCTTTCTCATGATTGGCTTCACCTGTATATGTAGGTCAAGGGACAATGAGCTTACCAAACAAATTCTGTGTTTCAATAATTAGTGCTAAAGTTATTCAAATCAGTAAAACAACAAGGGTGCCCAAATTTATGCACCTGCCTACTTTTGTTTAAGTAATTATTGCACACTTTTTGTAAATCCTATAAACTTAATTTCACTTCTCAAATATCACTGTGTTTGTCTGCTATATGATATATTTAACTGAAATTGCTGATCCAAACAACCAATGATTTATAAGAGAAAATCTTGAAAATAATCAGGGGTGCCCAAACTTTTGCATACGACTGTAAATGAGTTTTTTCAAACAACTGTTAATATGAACCACAAATGAATTTTAAGAAGGCCCTTGACACAAGCTGGTATCTAATGAAATATTCTTCATTTTATTCTGCGATCAATATGAAGATAAAGGATTCCCAATGATTAAAGGATAACTCTGTGATTAATCCATTAGCCTAAAGGGGTAGGAGATTAAGGCACTTGGTTCCAGATGTTACCTGTGCGTGTGAGGGAGGCAGGCCCTTGCGGATGTACACTCCAAACAGGGCGTCCTTGCCGAGGGAGATGTTAAACTTGAGGAACTGGGGCATGCTGAGGTGAAGCAGGGACCTCCAAAACACTCCTGGGGGGACTTCTTGGGTCACTCGCCTCCCGACCTCAAGGTTTCCTGTGTCTATACTGCTGTTGCGACCCGCCCACGGGCCTGGAGAGAAGGGGAAAGAAACTGCATAATCTGTGATTAAAGGCATCGACTGTCAGAGTCAATAGTTAATCAACACAGCTTACTAGAAATAATGTGCTGTAAAAATTCATGGGCATTGAGTGGTAGAGGACAAGCCCCATTAGCTCTGCAAACTATGTGCCTGCAGTTTATGCAACAATGATTGTTGTTACATGTGACAGTGGGATGCAAAATGATGCCTTTGTACAAAAGCCTGCAAGACTGGGGACTTTGTTGTCCGGGCTTAAACGAGAGCGAGCTGATAGAACTGCAGGGCACAGCTTTCCAAGCAGACGCGCAGACAAGCATGCACACAGAAACGCACAGCATCCTGCAATCAGGTCAGTCATCTAACAGAACAGCGTGCTGGGGCCCAGACGGAAAAAGACTGAGACTGAGCCCGTGCGTGCGTGTGTTTGTGTGCAGAATGGAGAAAAAAAAAATAAAAGAAACAATGAGAAGAACAACAGCAGCATCTGGCCTAGACTGCTGGGGAACGCAACACAACAGTCCTCTCATTAATACAGAATACAGACACCGAGCAGCAGCCCACACATACCTATAGTACATGATGTGTGTGTGTGTGTGTTTGTGTGTGTGTTACAGAGTGAGATTGAGCGAGAGAGAAGAATAGATGGAAAACCGCATGGGGATCTTAAAAGAAACAAGGAGGGGGTTGTGCAGTTGGTGTTTTACTTCACTGCTGACTGAGACGATAAAGCTAGCTCGACACAACTCAGCGGAGTGGTTAAACAGCACACACTGATAGCACAGCTAGTACTGTGGCATGAATTATGGAAACATTTTAGCTGGTTTGAGCCCATTTGGGTGTAAAAGAAATCTACTGGACTGTTTTACTACATTACACACATCAAAGAGAGGATTTGAAGTCTTCCAAGGGTAAGCCTGATGCAACTTATCTTGTTTAAAATGAATTAAACAATGTCCAAGTCCGTCCTTTTAGCCCGTTCTAGCTTTCCTTTCCTGTCTGTGGCACTCAGCCCCAAGCCAAACGGTTCCTTCTGAGGACATAAATCTTCTGAAATAGGTCAAACTGTAAAGCTTTAGGTGAAGAGTGAGTATGTCGTTTGTCGTTTGCTGTGGACTATTTTTAGCAGTATTTTCAGCACCAGGTCTTGGTGTGTGGTATCAAGTCGAAGTGAGGTGTAGCTCATTTGCACCAAATGAGAGATTGTGTAAGTTCATCTGAGGATGATTAAATTGTGTTTTTTCACAGTTTTTGGACAACAATCTGAAAAAGAATTTGCCCTTTCATAACTCAACATGCAACGAGAGTTTTCCTTTCATGAGTCATGTGTGATGCAGTTTTTACCTCTGCCTCCAGAGGGCAGCGTGGCCACATCGCTGTTGACAGGCAGACCAGCTCCCAGGCCGTTGTTCAGCACCGGGCCATCGGACGGCTTCAGCTGCCAGTTCAAACCCAGCAAGTTGATCGCTGCGCACAAAGGAGAGAAGAAGACAGGGTGTAAGGACATATTGTATGACTCGGACTGGGAATTGTCTGTGTAAAATAAAAAAAGACGCACTTGAAAGCTCATCAAGCCAAAAGAAACACCAGAGGCCAACCTTTTATGTCTGATCTGTCATTTCCACAGAAACCAGCGGGGTTTTTTTTTTTTTTTTTTTTTTTTTGAAGGAGTGCTGCTTTTAAATTTGTGTCTTCAAATCAATCAAGAGACGCTGTTCACACAGTGGCAGGTAACCTACAGCACAAAAACTGAGACGAGGCTCACAAAACAGTCAATTAAAAACAATAAAGACGTTTCCTTTTGTGTCCTTTCTTTACCTCCACCTCTCACAATCTTCTTTCAACCTGACAGCATCTCCTGCTTTCATTCTGGAGCCTTTACACCATCTCGCAGAGAGCAAGTGACAGATTGGTCTCTGAAGAGACCGCTCCATGACTCTTCCGCTCCTTTCTCGTCTGCTTTTGTCCTCTGTTGTGTTATTGTGTTCTGGAGATATATGCTGCTGGAGCGTGTTCGCTCTCCACTTTGTCAGCTCTTTCTTTACTCCTCCTGTTTGTCTTTCCCTACTTAGCTCGCTGCTGCTAATTTTCTCCTCCTCGAATCAGGAGACGACACAGAATGAAAAGGCGGAAGTTAAGCGACTTCTCCATTCCGTGGTTGCTTTTTCGAGTATTGTAAACAATCTCTCCCGCTTTGTAAAAACCTTCCGAGCTGTTTTCTTGTGTTTGAATATTTAAAGGATGTAACAGAAACAGAGCAGCGCACCTGCAGTGTTGTAAGCATACATGAATAGTTTGATGTGAGCTTTCAGGATGCACATGGGATGGATGTGTGATTGTGTTCAATGCATTATGTAGGTGTTACCGCATGCCTCTCAGCGCTGGCCTTATCCCCACCACATGAGCCTTCTAACACCTGCATCAGAAGCCTGGGAATCAATTTCCCTCTTGTCAAATTCCATCTCCACTTGCCCAAGGTTTGCACACACCGTGTAAAACTTGCAAGAAAAAGGAGGGACGCCGCTTTCAGGCTTTCAGTATTGCTGCAGGGGCAGACTCATTCTCACCCCCAGTGTGCCATCTCTCTCTGTTATTCTTTGTTTCTCCCTTTTTATGTCTCTCCTCTTTCCTCCTATCTCTCCTCCCTCGCTTCTGGTCAAAGGAAAGCGCTGACACCTCGGCTGCTGTTTCGGCCTCCACTGTCAGCTCTTTTTTATTTTTCATGGGAAGAGGAGGGAGATCAGTATAGAGAACAAGAGCAAGAGAGAATGCAGCCAAACTACAGCGTCCTTCCTCCCCCTTTCTCTTCTCTCCTACATCCACCTCTTGCCCTCTCCTCTCTCATCCCTTTGACCTTCATCCCACTCCCCTCTTTCCCTTTTAATCCCCCCTTTTCTTCCGTATTCCTTCTTATCTCTGCCTGTCGGTTCTTGTAGATAACGCAGACATGCATCCGCGCACACAAGCAGGCACACGCACGCGCACAGATGGTATCACGAGGAGCAGTCGATGGAAAGATTACCTATTGAATCAAAGAGAGACAGTAAGCAATAGTGAGGCTATTGTGACGGTGCTCTCAATCTAGGTCATCCCCGGGAACACATCAGTCGGCCCTATAGTTAGGCTTATTGTGTTTGTCTCTTCATATTGTGTGCTTGTTCTTGAGGGTAGGTGCACATGTGTGGTTTCCCTGAATGACTTTTTTCTTCCCTCTCCTTCCCCCGGGAGGTTTCGAGACACCGACCAATAGATGGCACTCTTACTCCTTTGGCGACAGGCGCACAAAAGCTTTGTCAACAGGTTTCTTTGCAGAAACACTGAGCAGGAGACAGACGCAGACACAGACACAGAATGTCATTTGTTATCATTCTTTTTAACAAGAACCGACCCTCTTTTTAACTAGACTTCTAACTTTGTTAGGGTGTAATTTTAGCCAAAATGAAACTGCAGAAATTGATGTATTTCAATTTCATGATGCCAGAATTTTAAGCGTTTTCTTTTGGGATCATAATTGCCGTAATTACTGTTTTCAAGTTGCATTGGAAGGCTTTATTAAATGCCATGCCAGTGAGGCCTGTCTGAAATGAAATCGACAGAGAACAACAGCTATAGTCTGACTTGAGCTGAGCTCGTTTTTTTATTTTTTATATATATGTATTCAAAATTTCTTCTGTCGTCTTCCTCATGTTCATTTCAACAGATACACGCAAGAAAAACACACATTTACCCACACACATGGCAAGATTAGAGAGAAAGAGGTTTAACGAGAGAAACCAGTTGGATTAAAAATAGATCAGCTGCTTCAAGAGGTTTTTTTTAATGTAATCTCGATGCATAATTCAGAAAGGCAAAGTGCTTGTCAGTATCGTCTGCAAAAGAGAGCATCTGAAACAGCAGCAGCACACGTGATCCTGTGACGGTAGAAAAAAAATGAGCAGATTGATGGACGGGTGGGACAAGAGAGATGAAACGGAGGAGGTGGTGGCCGGCCTCAGAGACGGGGCAATGGTCAGGAGCTCTTGGAGGAATCGTGCTGAACCTCGGCAGAGAAGGAAAGGGGAACAGAGAGAATACTGGAGGACAGTGAGAACTGAGAGAATATTAAAGAACATATAAAATCCCCCGAGGATAAGAAAGAAAAAAAAAGGAGCAGGGAAACAGGCTACAGATGATGTTGCAGAGAAGAGAGGAAGAGATGAATAAGGGCCTCTGCGGATGAAATGAGGAAGGGAGAAGAAGACGGCAAGTGGGGAGAAAAGATTTAAAGGATGAGTGGCCCTGTATTCATTGACTGGTTGGGTGAGAAAAGATGGTCGTGGTTCATCCTCTGACAGTAAGTGGTTCACAACACGGGCAATCAGACAGAAATACAATGCCGGTGTGTAAGGCTACATGTGTTTGCCGAAATATTTATACGTCTCGGAGTTAAAGGGTGTAAATGGATTTCTGCATGAGAGGGAAAGAGAGCGGCAGAGATGGAGAAAGGTGACTTTGTGCACTGGATGTCCCCTGACTGGAAAATATTGTATCATCATCATTCTGTTCTCTGGAACATGTTCCAACTGTTCAAACCAACCCTCTCTCTCTCTCTCTCTCTCTCTCTCTGTCCCGCTCTGTATCGCTCACCCATTTCCGTCTCACCTCAACCATATCAGTGCCTATTAAACGGCGCCATCCCCACCTGAACCAGTTGCTTCTTAATTGGACAAAAGGCACAGAATGGCCTCTTGCATGTTTGTGTGTGTAATCTCCTGCAATGTAACTAAACTTACACACACACACACACACACACACACACATTGGTAGCACACTTTTTTTTTTGCCATCTCCCCTGGCCATCCTGATAAATGCATATTAACCGTTCTAATTCACCACTAAATTAACAACCCTGACCTCAATTAGGGCGGTAATTGTAGCTAGCCCCCCCATCCAGAGCCGTGCTGCTAATTGGTTTAGGAAGCCTGTTTCCAGCCTTTCTACCTTCAGCCCCCACTTCAATCTCCAAGGCCCTCATTTAGAAAGCTGGAAGACATTTTATTGTCCGAACCAAAACATATGCACAAAAAGCAGCCACCTGAGAAAACACCTTCCCTGCTTATTTCAGTATCACTCGCACCTCTTTCTCTATCTCTGCTGCACAGGCATCCAGCGCTAATATTGAGGGACTGAGGAGGGGGGAAGAAAAGCAGCTGGCCGACTTAGATTCTCAATATTCTGGCCATTTGGGATGTTTCTTGGAGTTTACAGCACAATATCCACTTATGTAGTCTATAAATAAAGCAGCCCTCTCTCTCAGCGAAGTTCTGAAGGCACTGCTTGCTGAGATCATTTAGAGTCTCAGACAGAGCGACGGGGGCGGCGGTTGGCTGTTGCCCTTGGGGGTCATACACTCTGAGCGAGACAATTTCTCTGCTGCTAAGTGTGTGAGTGTGTCTGTGTATGCATGCTTAAAACTGCATGGTATTAACAACAAAGTGCACGGCCCGCACGCACTCACGCCGGCACACACACTGCAACCCCCGACGGGACCTCCTCACCCAGCTGATGCAACTGAACTGTAATTGACTGCAACACAAAAGGTTATGCGAATCGCCGGCAGCTCCCACCTGCAAGACAGTGTCTGTGCGTGTCTGTCAGGAGAAGAGAAACGGCAACTCACTCAATCACACGGCAGAAACGGCTTCCTTATTGGCACTGAAATATTGAGACGGACCTGACGCAGATGCAGCGGTGCGCGTGTGTGCGTGCATGCAAGTGTGTGATGGGCTAAATGAAAAGAGATGTGAATCTGAGTGATGTCCTCCTTTCTGAATCCTCATTTCCTCTTCAGATATCTCTACCCTGACCCCCCTTCCCCACCTCCCTTTCACCCGCCTCTTCTTCCTCCTCCTCCTCTTCACATCAACCCACTCAGCTTCGTCTCATCCCTCCCTACCTTGGTCCTTTCCCTCTCATCGATCTGTATTAGAAACAGGATATGAGGAACTATGCTATCTTATCGCAGATCAGAGAGAGAGAGAATGAGTGAAGACGAAAGAAGAAAGAACGTTCTTGGAGGCCGAGGACGGGAGAGAGGCAGGAAAAACAGAGAAAGTGAGGGAGGGGAAGAAAGGACAGTTGTTTCTCTCTTTTGCCTTCATCCATCTCCTGTTTCGAACACAGGGCTAGTGAAACACCACGGGCCTAATTGGACTAATGATTGGACCTGATAAGACCTGCGCTAATGAATAAATGAATGAGGAAACAGATGAATGGAAGAGGCTCATATAACAAACACTCAGCTGGGACATACACCTGGAAGTACTGTGTTTGTGCACACATCAAAGAATGACCGTTTCCCTTTAAGTGTGTCCAAAAACTCCAGGTATCCTGACAAAGAGTCAGAGGACAAGCATTGATGTATCTTTTGAACAAGAGTGAGCCCTGTTTTTTTGTCACCTGACCAGAGCAGGTGACCCATTTATCCCTCAGTGCAGATGGCGTAGCACCTTGTGCCTGGTCCTGGCCGTGCCCTGCCCCTTTCCTGGACTGGCATCGTGTGGTAAGATCCCAACCTTTATCAGTGCGACAGGCCCTGCTGCTACAGACACCCGCTCCACGTCTGATCCTTATGCCCAGGCTCCTGAATTCACCATATGCCCAACTGTGCCTTCACCTTAGCACACGAGCAAACACGCACACACCGAATGTAGAAACGACATGCACGCACGCACACACACTGGCATGAGCGACACATCCTGACCTCTAGCTGTTCCACCTTGGATCAGCAGAAGGGAAGCCACATGCAGAGTGAGAGGGGACTTTGGGGTCAAGGTGCTGGGTTTGGAAAGCAGCCACATTGTGGGACCTGCAGGTGCAACACAACTCAAGCAGACAGTCTGCATACTCAAGGGCTTACTGTTTGTGTTTCTTGTTAGAAGAAAATTGTCTGCTAAAAAAGGACACGGTATGAACTTGTAAAAAATATCAGGAAAATTAACTAACTTTGATATGTTATTAGCTCCTCATTTGCATTTTCTTCCCTTTTTCCTCGTCTTACAGAAGCGCCGAGGCAAACTTTGGGTCAAGCCCCCCTCAGGGTATGTTCATACTTCTGCTGCAAAAAGCGTATGACTGTTTTGATTCTTATTTAATCTTAGTTCCACCTCATCAGATCACAAAATGAAACAATCTAACAAGGAAACATTTCTTTGCGGGAACAGCTTGCAACTCAGAGACAGGCTCCCTGTGCTGGGACCCCCTGACGGGTCACAGATACTTGTGAAGTCGCGAGATGATTACAAGGAGAGGAGGAGAGAACATTTCTGATTCTAAAACATGGATTTTCATGTTTTCATCAAAACTTTCCTTTTTTATTTTTCAAATAATGAGTAAATTTACATATTAAGGGCTCTGAAAACTATTCAAATAAAACGATACATGAAGCAAACATCAAACTTCAGCCAAATAGCTCGAAATTTACAGAGACTTCAGCTGAAATAATCCTGCTTCGAAAGAGTAGGACTTTTTTGTGTTTGTCAGTCTTTTTGCTCTTTTTAATGTGATGCACTGAACTATACTTTTTAAAAAATCTTCTTTTCTCTTTTTTGGAATCCAGAATTTGAATAAACAATCTTAACTCACAGAGGAGGCACACCTTTAATTACAGAGTCAGGCAAACCAACTAACTGCTGTGAAGGCTCACAGCACTGCGAGGGAAACTTAACTCTTACACACTGTTTGGGTCAAATCTGAATACTCTTGATAACTGAAGGCAGTAAAAACACACTGAACATCATTATTATGGCTTGAACTTTAACGTTTGAAGTTGACCCATATATAAAAAAGATGCTTCAGTGTGGGTCGAATCAATTTAAAAACGCTTTGAGGAGAGAAAATAACAGTGTTGTGTGGTATTAACAGTTCAAGTTGGATCTTGACACTGTTGCAGAATTGCCAGGGATCCTCCAATGTGTGCCCAGATTCCTGCAGAGACAGGCACCTTGAAGAGTCACATGGGAGTCTGGAAAAGTGTGAAAGATTAAAACTGAAACCCTGACTAAACTGTGCCTGCAGCTATCGCTTCTGTCTCCTAAAACAACACTGATCGGTCCGGTCATTCTCTGAGCAGGAACAAATGGATCAGCTTGAAGCTTTGCAGGATGGAGCCGCCTGAAGACACGGATGGATTTCAGACTCTGTTTTGCAGGGTTACTGTATTCTGGTTGCTATCAGTGACGGTGTGAAATTTGACTCTGCTTTTTGATTGGTGGACGCAGTTTGTGGAGCTCAAAAGCTTTTTAGCTCTAAAGCCTTTTAACTTTGTTTCAATAACAAGCTCAGTTAAACAAATCTAATGTTTTATTTAAATGTTTTATTTACATTAGATTAAAAAAATCAATAAAAACTTCAAGATTGTGGGCAGAGACTCTTGAAAAGCCATTCTTTGCTCACTTTTACATAACTTTTCTTTTGCTTAGAGCATTTTTTACACTCTGATTATTGATTTACTGGACAAATATCCAAAGTATATTCTCAGAGTTTTATATGTTTGGAACGAAAGAATCACAAACATGTGATGATGTAGAAGTGAAGCGATATGAATGCAGTGAACTTATACGCAGGGAGAAGAGCCAGTAAGCGATTGTGATCAGTCTGGAGCAGAGAGACGGCAGTGATGGATGGAAAACGGTCAGCTTAGAGGCATGAAGGTCAACCTCCATGACAGTGTGTGTGTGTGTGTGTCCGGTGTGTGTGTGTGTGTGTGTGTGTGGGTCTGTTTAATCAACAGACAAGAGAGCTGAGAGTAAGACTAAAAATACACTGGCTGTGTGGGAGCCTGTGTGTGTGAGTGTGTGTGTGTGTGTGTGTGTGCACATTCTCATTCATCAGTGCTGACAATACCATGTGGAGTGTGCTACGGCGCCCGACAAATTCAGCCATCACACACACATTCACACCAAACACCCCTGCAAAGGTGACACGACGCCCGCTAGCAAGTTTACTCACTGTAGTCAAGGGCATACCTGTGTCTATGTGTGTGTGTGTGTGTGTGAAAATGTTCCACCTGGACTCAACTGCTCTGACATGTCCTCGATTTTTCATCTATGTATCAAACCCGCCTTCCCTCTCATTTCTAACCACAATGCATCTCTCTTTCTGTCCGTTTTTCTCCTCTCTGTACATTTCTTCCCCTCTGAGGCTTTCATCCGTCTTTCTTTTCATCCCTCCAAACTTCTTTTGTCGTCATCCCCCTGTTCTTGTCCTCCACAGTCTCGCTCCGTCCTCTCCTCTCGCTGTCACGCTCCCTCTGTTCTCCGCTCGCTGTGATCAATTAGGAGACATTAGTCCCACAGATACTCCAGGTGACAGAGCCTCAGGAGGCCACGCTCTCCTTTATCTCTCCTCCTTCTGCCTCCCCTCAGTTCCTCCTCTCCACACCTGGCTGTCCTGTCACTCCCGCTCCTTCTTTCCATCGACTCCCCTTCTTTTTTTTCTCAGCAGTGCAAACAACAGACCTCGCTCCTCTCCTGCTCTCTCTCCAGTCTCCAGCTCTCATCCCTTACGGCGTCGACAGTGACATATCAGCACCAGCCATCCTCTCCTCCATCTCTTCTTAGTCTTCCCAGTCATCTATCCTCCTCTTCCTCGCCCCTTCTTGTTGTGGCTACATGCTGACAGTGACACATCTCCTTTTTCCCCTCTCTGCCCTAACTCTTTGCCTTACTTTTCTTTCTTCCTCTCCCCTTACCTTCCTCTATCTCGCTCTCTCCAGGTTGCCGTTCACAATGACGGACCCGTCTTCCCTCCTGTATGCCAACCGTTCACCTGTATCCTAGCAACCACCTCTCCTTTGGCTCCGGTGCTCCATGCGGAGCAAGCAAACAAGACGCCAGGGGAATGAAGAACAAGCACTCTCGTTTATCCTCCTCTCTCCAACCGTTCAGTCATTCCTTCACACGTAAAGAGGAGGCCATACTCTGCTGGAGCCGGGAACCAAATGCTTTACCTCCCTCTCTCTAACTCGCTCAAACACACATTTACATACAGAAATGCAAAGACACAGCTGCACATGATTCCTCCTTGCTGTGTAGCCACGTGTGTGTGCTTATCTCATCCCTACGGCTCCATTCCAACAGTAGGACACAGTGAATAAGCTTCAAAGAAATGTCGTCTACTGCGCTCCTCCTGAAGCATGCTGGGTCCTTCCTTCACTAAAAGGTTTCCTGTGGGCCTGCATACTGGTGTGTGTTTGTGTGTGTTTCTTAAAGATGGTTGAGTAATTTCTGAAGCCTTGTTTATAGTTTCTGTTTTAATATGCTCACGTCTTTAGTCAAAAGAACTGAAAATTTCTCTTTGTAGGCCAGCACACCATGAAAGCTGCACAATCAGACTCATGGTGTTGGTTTTTCTAAGAGAAGGAGTACACACACACACAAACACACACAAACTTGCAGACACACAAACGCAAACATGTAGGTGCACAGACACGTGCACAAAAAAGTGCTGTTTAGGCACATGTGTCCTGGTGTAATTTATGAGTGGGCTCCTGGGTGGACGCCTCAGAGGGGTCCTCTTCACGCAGTATGGCTCTGGGTGCTCTGCACAATCCCCCCAGTGAGTATTGGGCTACCACACACACACACACACTTACACACACACACACACCCACACACACACACTCACACAAGGCAGAACACCCCCCCATGAGCAGCAGCTCCTCTGACTGAAGCCCGCAGCACGATTAACGCTACAAAAAGCTAGGTAAACACAAGGGTTTCAGGCTTGGCAGCTCTGCTACAGCTCTGTTCAGCACAGACAATACAACAGAGCCAAACACTTCCTTACAGCAGCTGAAAAGAGGCCATGGAGTTAGCAGACTAACAAAAAATGAAGCACAATTCAGACTTATAGCCAGTTGCAAACTTAAGTTTAGTCGTAAGGCACGACTTTTACTAACACAGTAAATTAAGAGGAAACAGATCTTTTACAACCCCAATTTCAATGAAGTTGGGACGTTATGTAAAACAAATAAAAACATAATACAATGATTTGTAAATCCTGTTTAACCTGTTTTCAACTGCATACACTAAAAAGACAAGATATTTATTGTTCAAACTGATAAAATTTATTGTTTTTTGCAGATATTCACTCATTTTGTATTTGATGCCTGCAACATGTTCAAAAAAAGTTAGGACAGCGAACACGAAAGACTGTGAAATTTGAGGAATGCTCAAAAAACACCTGTTTGGAACATTCCACAGGTGAACAGGTTCATTAGAATCAGGTGAGTGTCACGATTGGGTATAAAAGGAGCACCCCCCAAAGGTTCAGTCATTCACAAGCAAGGATGGGGAGATGTTCACCACTTTGTGAACAACTGCGTGAGCAAATAGTCCAACAGTTAAAGAACAATGTTTCTCAACATACAATTGCAAAGAATTGATCGATTTCATCATCTACAGTCCATAATATCATCAAAAGATTCAAAGAATCTGTAGAAATCTCTGCATGTAAGCAGCAAGGCCGAAAACCAACATTGAATGACCATGACCTTTGACCCCTCAGGCAGCACTGCATTAAAAACCAACATCATTGTGTAAAGGATATTACCACGTGGGCTCAGGAAGACTTCAGAAAACCATTGTCAGTTAACACAGTTCATCATTACATCTATAAGTGCAAGTGCAAACTCTACCATGGAAAGACAAAGACATATATCAACAACACCCAGAAACACCACTGGCTTCTCTGGACCCGAGCTCATCTGATATGGACTGACACAAAGTGGAAAAGTGAGCTGTGGTCTGACGAGTCCACATTTCAAATTGCTGTTGGAAATCATGGACGTGGTGTCCTCCAGGCTAAAGAGGAAAAGGACAATCTGAATTGTTATCAGGTCAAAGTTTCAAAGCCAGCATCTGTGATGGTATGGGGGTGTGTTAGTGCCCATGGCATGGCTAACTTGACCATCTGTGAAGGCTCCATTAATGCTGAAAAGTACATACAGGTTTTGGAGCAACATATGCTGCCATCCAAGTCACGTCTTTTTCAGGGACGTCCCTGCTTATTTCAGCAAGACAATGACAAGACACATTCTGCATGTGTTACAACAGTGTGGCTTCATAGTAAAAGAGTGCGGGTACTAGACTGGCCTGCCTGCAGTCCAGACCTGTCTCCCATTGAAAATGTGCGGAGAATTATGAAGCACAAAATACAACAGTGGAGACCCCAGACTGTTGAGCAGCTGAAGTTGTAAATCAAGCAAGAATGGTAAAGAATTCCACCTCCAAAGCTTCAACAATTAGTGTCCTCAGTTCACAAACACTTATTGAGTGTTGTTAAAAGGGAAGGTGATGGAACACAGTGGGAAACATGAGCCTGTCCCAACTTTTTAGGGACATGTTGCAGGCATCAAATTCAAAAGGAGTGAATATTCAAAAAATAAATAATTAAATAAAGTTTATCAGTTTGAACAATAAATATCTTGTCTTTGAAGAGTATTCAACTGAATACAGGTTAAACAAAATTTGCAAATCATTGTATTCTGATTGATTTCTTCTCTCAATGCAGCATCAAACATTAATTTCACTCTGCATATAGATTAAAAGCTAACCAGTCATTTTTTTGACATTGAACACTGACAAATAAACCACTTTCTCAGAATGGTTAATAAGCTAGTGCAACCAATTATTAAGACAGACAGCATTGTTGTAAACAAGTTGTGTGTACCTGGAAAGTATCCAGATGGCACACTAACACTGATGCAGTGATTAAAAAATGTGGATAAGGCTGCAATCATTATCTGAGATTAGACAGATTTTGGACTTATTTTCCTAATTAGTTTTTTCTTTAACATAAAGCTCAGCTACAAATATGTGTTCTCAGACAGAAACAAATATTTGCGTCATCAAAGCCCCAGGTGGGCATCGTGCTGCTAATAAAATAAGATGGATAAACTGAGGTTTGGGTCGTCTGTATGCTCCACTACATCCCTGCCCTGGAGTATCTACGGGGAGAGGTGTCGTGAACTTTTGTGCTGTTTTGTTGCCTTCCTCCCTCGCTCCTGCTTTCCTGTCTTTTTGCAGCTCCATATGTGGCTGTCCAGCACAGTGTGACCGTGCAGGGCTCAAGAGAGGATGGATCTGTCTGTGTGCCCCAGGCGAGGGGCCTTGATCTGCTCTGGAGGACACACACCACTCTGAAGGGCACTCCGAGGGGATACAGAAAGCACACGCACACACACACACACACACACACACACACACACACACACACACACACACACACACACAAGCATGAACACATGCCCACAGCAGGTACAGATTTGAGCTCCCATAAGCAATTTGGACACATCCTGGTGAGCACGCTGAGGAGCATAAAACCCACACACACTGTCAAACACATACACACTCACTCAGGATGGTTTGATGGATGATAACATACATATACATTCTATATAAATAATAAAAGTATATATTTATAAATAATGTAAAACCGTATTAATAATGTATGCAGAGGCAATAAGAGGGTTGTTCTTTCTGCTGATGTTACTGTTTCCTAAGCTTCCCCCATCTGTTGACTCTGGTCTCTGGGGTAAGAGGCCAATCAACGGCTCAGTGACACATCTGCCTCCTCCTCTACAGACACACACACACACATAGTTACACACAGATACCACACACACACACACTCACTGAAACATGCATTTTCTACTCTTCCAATTGTTTTTTTTTCTCCAAGCACACACTCAGACACACAGGTCTGCCATCTTTTGTCCTGAGAATGAGGTCAAGAAGGAGTGAAACCCACGCCCACATAAACGCCCACACTCTCTGAGCTTTGATCTTTGTCCTTCAAGCAGATCCACTCGTAGACAGCCATGTGATTGTCTTCCTAAAAGACTCAGTAAGAGCTCTCTTCTCGGTTCGCACCTTTCCTGAAAGTATGACTGAGCTGTTTTGGCTTCAGAATGGTTGAAAAAAAAACAACACGTCAGTGTCCCCTCTGGATCTGCTGGGACTCCTGCCTAGACCGATACCTGTTGGGGTAAACAGCCCCACTATGGTGTGCTTATGTATCTTTCTGTATGTCTGAGTGGCTGTTTACTGCTGCTGAGCGGGGGCCAGGGCTCCTGCTGAGTCTGATTTTGACTTTGGCTGCAGTAACAAAGCTTGTGCTTCAAAAATCTGCTTTTGTGTTCAGAACAAGCTGTTAGCTTGACATGTTTTGTCTGTGGTCTAGGATGGATAAAAAGAAAAGAAATTTTCATGTAGGTGTCAGTGCTGAACAAGGAGGGCTTACAAAACAAAACAAAAGAAACTGACAATTGACAGAGCATGTGTTCATTGGGAGGTAGCTCCAGCAAACTTCACATTTCCAGCATTTTGCTAGCCGTGTGTGTGTGTGTGAGAGAGAGTGTGTGTATGTGTGACTCCTCATAAGAGAGCCTCTGATTAAGTCATGATGTAATTAATGCTCATCGTGTATTACACTCCGTGCATGTTCACTTACCGATGAAGTAGGACAGTAGGATGGCCAGGAGGGCAGCAGCTGCGATGGCTGTCACAGCGGCACATTTCCAGCTGCAGTACTTGGACGGCTTCTTTAGCTTGAAGGCTGAGCGGGAGAAGGTGTTTCTGGGTAGCAGGCGAGGCGGCGGAGAGTACACCGTTCCCGAGGTCAGAGGGTAACCAGGGGAGGAGCTACTGAAGAGAGGGGTTGTCCCTGATGATGTCTTGAATAAGAAGTGCCTGAGGAGAGAGAGAGAGAAAACATGAGAGGTTATTTCTCAAGGACAAAAAGAGGATGTAAATGTTCACGTGCCCCAGCAGGTAACAGTTCTGGAGAGTTACAAAAAGGGTTAAAAAAAAGACGTCTCTCTTGGAAGGTAAACATGTCACCAACACGCCAAATGCCATCCAATCCAGTCCAGATGACAGGGTCACATATGTGCAAGCTTCTGTCCAATTTTTCTTTGCGATGAACCTTTCCTGCCATATGGGTTTGAACATCCTTGAACTGATTTAGCCTCCAATTCAGCTTGTTCCAGTCCAAGGTCTTTTTTTAACCTCCACCTGCTCCACTCTTTTTTCATCCCTTTCTTTGCCACAATGATGCGCTTCATTTCTGCTCTCAGAAGTTACAGGAGATCACTGCCGACCCCCTTTCCTGTGCTCATTGCCCTAGTGGGGTCACAGCTCAGGGAGAGAGGATAAAAATGGGATTTGAACCATCATCCCTTTACTTATATAACACATTATCCTCTGCTATCTCTGCACCTGCTCACCCAAGGCCTCTCTTTGTTACACCTCCCTCCTTCTCTTCCCCCGGTTACCTCTCTATCATGCCCCCTCCCTCCCCTACACCTTACGGCTACTACACGGATGTTTTTCTACCATCTCCTCCTGAAAAAGTGTCCCTCAGCCTCCCTCTCAGTCTTATTTTCTGATCAGACCTTGAAGGAATATTGGTGCCACAGAAGGACAATAAAAGATGAAATTGATGAAAACTTGATAAAACTTTTCAAGGACGCAGTTAAGCAGAACTTTTGTGACATCTTTCTCAACACACTCCTAGCACACACTGGGAGGGAGATGCTGCCCCCACGCAGACTCCAGGTGGTACGACAGAAGAAAGCCCTCAGGTGAGAGTGACAGATCACAGAAGCGAGGTCAGTCTATTGCCTCAAACATGAATGAGCGGGGGGAGTGTTTTGTCTCCATGTCTTTGTGGAACTTGTGTTTGTGAGTGTACGTGTGTGCGCGCATGTGTGTGCGTGTGTGTGTGTGTGAGTCTGTGGGTGTGCATGCTCCAGTACCGCTATCTTGCTCAATCTACTTTTATCTCTGTGGGTTCCTGACCTTGCTAGTTCGGACATGTCAGCGAAGAGATAAAAAATTCTGTCAAATGTGGGCTCACGGCCTCGTTTCAGTATTGATGTCTGTGATGTTGTGATAAAAAAAAAAAATCCTGCTTACAAAACTTGGGTCGTATTTTTCAATTTCCTTCTCAAACTTTTTGGCCACGTTACCAATAAACTTGCCGTTCAGGATCCTTGATAACAGACAAGACAGACTATCAGCACACCAATGATTCAGCTTGATTATTACAACTACACCTCATCAAGGAAAGACCCAAAATACAGGTTAGAGAGTGGACCACATCAAACTTTGCAAGAGTTTGATGATGGTGATGATGATGATGACAAATTAACTTTAAATGGTTAACCAATTTTCATAAACATACACCAAACACACTACTATCAACTTAACTCTCACCCTCTCTTTTTCTTGCTCGATCGCTCACTCAGCCTTTCTCGTATTGCCAGTTTCCAACAGTGTTGTAATAAAGCTTTGCCATCTTTACACCTTTGTACTTTAATACTGATCACACATCTGCATCATACTGCTTTACCAGTGTGATTTCACACTGAGTTACAGTGTGGCAGAGGCACGAGAGGTATGCACACAGCTATACCTTAACACACACAAACACACACACACATACACACACTGAGCCAGGTCCCACTGATCCCGCCTCTGTTACGCCTTCCTCTGATGCCGGCACAGGAGTGAGACAAGCTCTCTCCAACATGCCTTTGTGGTGTAAATAATCATGGCAGGATGTCAGAGAGGCGTAAAAATTGGCGCTTTAATTGGTGATATGAAAAAAGATAATGAGATCACTCTTGAAAATGCACAGGAATCGAGAGCTAAACCCACAGGTAGATCTTGTTTTTTGAATTGTATAAAATATGAGCCTGCTGGTGAGGTAGTAGCGTTGGTATTGTGATGATTGCAAAAGAGTTTAGTTAAGATGAAGTTGACAGATGGAAATATAGTTGAAGTACTATTTTGACACACTTGTGTCCAAACTTTTCAAAGACGAAGATGAAAATGACCAAATGCCAGTGACTCTTACTGACATATTCAGCAACTTTAAAAGTAACACATGAACGTTCTATTTGTTAACTATTTCTTTATTTTTGTTTAAAATCAGTCACAAAGTGCGATGAAACATCCTTGTTCCATCATTTCAGACTCATGAAATTAAACATCACCTGTCCCTTATTTGTCTCTTGATTACAGGTGATGCATGATCAGTTTTCTGCTGAGTTAGCGCTGCGGAAACATCAGTAAACTCTGCTTCTGACCAAGGGTAATGTTCTTAATTAAGCGATATGGGGAAAAATATGTCAGGAGCTTTGTTATGGGAGGAACAGGATCTGGATTTTATCAGGATTATTTTTCAACGTATTTTATTTCTTTACTGAAAACAACATTTTTAGCCCCGTATTTTTCTTATCCTACATTCTGAACTATTTTTATGCACCGATTTTTGCCTTTTCTGCATCATTTCATAATTTTGATCTTGTGTCCTCTAATGTGTTTTTTTTGAGCTCTTAATGTTCATGAAGGACATTTTCACATCATGATGAATCCATTCATTTAAAGATGTCAGCTGTGAGAGTTCTTGAGTTACTGCAGAATGTACAGAGCTTTAGCTTCATACAGGCAGCCTACGCACATTCCAAATGTAGTTCAGTGAGACGTTTTTAGCTATACTTTGCTTTTCTTTGTGACCATGATAGAAAATAGAAATCTACACATAAATTAGAACATAATTCATTTCAGTGACACAGTTAATATATTGTAAGATGAAAGAGAAAAATGGACCTTGAGCCACAATTGGGCTCCTGGACCTGACTTTGGACACGTCTGATCTTCAAATTTAGCTCGCTAAAAGACAACAAGGCTCTTCATTATGTCCTTTTCTCTCAAAAGAAGAATGGTGTTGAAAGCTGGTTCAACAAGTTTAAGTGAAGTTATAATTCACAGGTGTTAAAGTTAGAATATGAATCCTGTCTTTGACAAGTAGTGTTGTTTTTATAAGAGTTCAGTGTCAGCAGAGTCTTGACTAAGTCTTCCTTATGTCTCAGAACAGTGACTCGCTTTTCAGGCACTAAGTCAGACGAAGCCCACTGATGTCAAAGCAAGGCCGAACGTACACGCTGTGATTGTACAAATGTCAGGGTGGAATATGTACTCACACTGTGGATGAGTGAATCATTTATAATACACAACCTGTGCTCATGCTGTACACTCCATTTGTCAAGCACGACCTGAGTGCTCACAGGGAACGTGTTAAATCATGACAGGCTGGAAAATGTCAGTAAAGTTTTCTTTGAAACTCACAAAAAAAAAAAAAAAAAAATTTCTGTGTTAAATATTTCTATAACACAGGGTTCAACACTGATCAGCTGTGTCATAACGACAACCTTTGCAGTCAGATTAAGCACAAATTCTACTCTTTGTTCGCTGCATATTAACGCCATCAGAAAGGTGATAATTCTACTTCATGTTCATCACTGGAGTCAGCGTGAGTTGTGGTTGTGGACTCAAGTCCATCATATTGATCAGTCATGAGTTTGATCGTGTGTATCAGCCTGTGACAGGGCCCCTTTACTCCTCACAGAGAACAGCGTAGGAGGGAGCTGAAACTCAGCCGGGTTTAAGAGTCAGCTGAAAAGTCAGATCAGAAATGGCCTCAATCTGCGCTGTGTACACCCGGCCCTATACAAACAGGTATTTGTGCACAATGTGAGTCACTGCTTTGCTCTTTCTGCTGTAACTCACCCTCTATTATTCAGACTCAGTCAGAGGGACCAATAATGACCCACTGCTGTGGCTGTATCTGATAATTGCTATTTGGGACTGTGCTTAACTGCACTTTGTTGTGTGGTCTTTCTCCTTTTGATGCCTTTAATAACTGCTGTGACAACACACCCTCTGTAGCTGTGTCCGGAGCATTTGGTGTAAACAGGTGATCCGCTCACAGCACAGCGATTTGGTTTGGGAGTACTGCTCCACTCCGTATCAATTATTCAGCCAGTCTGTGCTTTGTTTCTCTTCTACTCTCTCATCCTCTCATGCCAGTGATTGTTGGAATTGGTATCCCGCTCCAATCTCCTCTTTTATCCTACTCTCCCTTTCCACTCATTCTTCCCTCTTTACCTGTCAGGTGAGCTGCACGACAGGAAGAAACACAGAGGAGTGAGTTTATGAGAAAGAAATCTCTGGACGGAGAGAAGCTGAGAGAGCACAAGAGATGGCATGCAAAGAAATATGAGGTTATTGTCTAAAAATACCAGCCTCTCAGTGTCACTGTCATTAATTTTAATATGCAAGCATAAATCTACCTGCTATGGGACGTGGGTGGCGTGCAGGTGTGCATGCGCAAACGCGCGCACTCCAAGGTCAAGCAGCATGTGTCGTCGCTGCGACTCATTTTCACAGCCGTTGTCGCTCTCTGTGATGGCATGGCCAGGGGTAATTAATTATGATATCCCTAATGTGTGTGTGTGTGTGTGTGTGTGTGTGTGTGTGTGTGTGTGTGACTGTGAAGAGAGGGGGAGCTGCTGTATTACTTTCATTTTATGCGAGACAATGTATATGATTAAATGTGCTGGTATGCATTTGAACTTGCACACTAAAGTCCTTTCACTGTCTGGCTTTGTTGTTTGTGTGCAGGAGCTCCACAGTGAGCTTGATGTGGGATGGGAATATGTCTATGGGCCACACTAATTACGAGTAGGAATGGAAAGTGTCTAATGTGCTCTGGGGAGGTAATTGACATTGATTTATGTTGTGGAGAACTATGGAGGGGTTCTATCATAGCAGGCAGCCAGCAATCACAACTCTGTATCATTAGGCGCTGGTGTGCTTGTGTGTGTTTTTGTGTGCGAATATTGTGAGTGTTTTTTTTTTTTTTGACAGTAGTCCAGCATGAAAACGTCACACATAATTAGAGAGAGCTGACAGAGACCCCCCCTCCTTCTCCTGAGCTGCCAGCAGCAGCAACACCCCTACCACCCCCCCACTCGCCCACCACATCAACTGCAACCAGTGCTACCTTGTGTCAAGCTTCGTGTCTTACACACACACACACAAACATTCGCACAGCATGCATACTCACACACTGACACACTTTTGCACAGAGTTAGGCGCCCACCCAAGCACAAAAATGCAAAATTATGGGTGTGTTCCCTACAGAGATTGGCCCATATGTGAAACTAAACATTTAATTTGCATCCTCGAGGAGCACAAAGTGACATAAGAGAAGAATGGAAGACAGAGAGGGAGGCCGCAGATTAGAAGACGGGCAGATACATGAACAGAGGATGTGATTTTACTCCATTCCAACCATGATCCCCATCGAGAGAAAGGAGGACCTGGACAATTAACCACAGAACAGAGAGCATGCTGGGTAATTAGCAAGAAGTCAAAGCTCGCATTCCCCTTGAGCAGACTGACACACGTGCTCTCCAATGCACGCACACACACACAAACACACACACATACACACACCATGCATTTCATAAGCTCTGACAAACATGTGGTTGCTGAGGATAGCACTCTGAGAATCATCATCAGAGGTAGGGAACAATTAGCAGAGGTCGGCACGGCGGGGGGTTGACTGCAAAACCGGTCAGATCTGAGAATGAAACAAAGGGCTCAGGGAGTGGAGAACGCTCGAGGATGGCATCATGAGAATTGTTCCCTGCTACAATAGCAGGAAACAATAAGCGGCAGATGGATGCAGTATAATAGGCATTCATTTGCTGAGTGTCGCTTTGAAGAGGGACATGGAAATACTCTGAGGCTGACAGAAACATACAAGGCATCCAATCTAGCATTCAAATGTTTTAGATTTATTATTTTTTTGTTTCATGAAAGGAGCAAAATGACATTTTCACAATTGAAGCAGGTGTTTCACATGTGGATACCTCTAAAACCTCAGCAGGTAAATCTGCTGGTAAGAGAGAAAAAAAGCGCTTCTGATTGATTGCTTTTGAAAACCCGTCATCAAAGGAATCGGCTGCATTTTTATGAACTATAATATCAGACTTTTTCAGCTTCAGGGAAAATGAGCTGTAGTGACACATCACACACCAAAGGACTCGTATTGAATGAGTGTCTGGATTGTTTAAACCATCATCAAGTGGATAAGATGTGTCAGGATCTGATCTGATTAAACTTAGCAAGTGATTGATCGATTGATCACCTTGTACGCTCGCTTCCAAGCAATTCATTAGAGCAGCATGTTGCAATGTCAGCTGAAGTTAGTTTGATAATCATCAGGGGGAAACACATTTTACTCAAAAGCACATCCAGCTGGACATGTGTGATGAATGGCTGTGACTGGGCAGGATTTGTTAGGGGAAACCAAACCACCAACCACTGGACTGGTGTTACAGGGGAAGAAAGAAAACATGTTTTGCTTTGGTTAAAAACCCTCTGAACTGGAATCAGTTCTGAAAATCTGACTGAAAAAGTTGGTAAAGCTGCACTTGAGCTTTTAAGGAACATCACAAGACCAACCACTGAACTATAAGCTATTCATCAGGGGGCTGAAGAGCACCCAGCTAACACTGGGGTTAGATTACACCACCTCTCACACCAACAATATCAACTACAGGCTATTCGAGGTCGCCGATAACTTGAACAGTTAGTGAGAACAATTAAAACTTACACAGACACAGTTGGCTCCGTTAAAACATTCAACAGCAGATGCAACATTTATGTGCATACACCTTTAAGGCAGGATGGGGCGTGTAGGTCATTTCAGATGGTGGACATATCATCAGGACATATGACAAATAAAATGTGCCATGATTCACTAAAATACACCTGGAGGGAGTGGGAAGTTTGTGTTAATTTTTATTTATTTTACAACAGGTTTTTTGACAGGGAAGATAAATGTCACCGTCCGAAATGACCTACACGTCAAACCAAGTTATCATAAAGATTAAAATGAACTTGCTTTAAGACTCTGGCTTCAGTGCAAAAGATTAGATATCAACATTTCAAATGTTTGATTCTTAACATCTTGGTAGAGAATAGGGATGTGGCCATTTCAGTGGCTTAACAACTTGAGGTTGTAATTCTCACTAGAAGTACGAGTTAGTTAAACAAATTAGTAAAAATTTTATGCATGTAGGCCCACAATCCCAACAGAGCGCTTTCACTAATTTTGCCAGAGGTCTGGTTCAATGAATGGCTTTCTTAACTTGTTGCTGGTATGTGGGTATGTGGTGTGTCACCCCAACAACAACAATTAATAAAAAAATACCCTTCACTTTACAGTTTCAAATGTATTTGGATTGAATAAATTGGAGATCTTCCAGTATTTGCAATTGAAGTCCATCATGTATAACCTTATTCTTAAAAACAATATGTGAGGTGATAATAAACCGATTGGAATAATAAACCAATTTCTGGAAGAGGTATTGTTTCTAAGATCCACAGATCATTATGTTGTACTTTTTCTGAATGTAGTGCTTCCATAAAAGCACAATGGGAGAAAGATTTGGGTTTACATCTTTCAGCAGACCATTGGGAAGCCATTTTGAGTCGCTCAAACTATCCCTCTAAACTGAAGTTAATGAACTGTAATGTCTCAGGTAAGTGTTGGCCTGGGATGACAGGGATTCTTATGCATTCACTGTGGCGTTGCCCAGAGATACAGGCATTTTAGTTAAGTGTTACAATTTTTTTGAGTGCATTATTTAACATTAGCTTTCCACTATGTCCAGCAGTGTATCTACCTGGAAAAAAATGTTGAAGGAGTGATTCCAAAGGAACTTCATCATATGTTAGATTTAGCTTTTCTTTCAGTCAAATGAATAACACTCCTCAGCTGGAAGGTGATGAAGTCAAATTGTTTCAGTTTAGATTTCTGGCTAAAAGTTGATCTGGAATTGTTGTCCATGGAACAAGCAGCTTCTGTTCTGCAAGATCTGGGCACTGATCAAATAAATGTATTGAGACAAATTGTGCCACTTTTGAATAAATGATATACATTTAAGAAGTTTGTCTCTCAGTCAAAATGGCATATTTACACGGGTTTTATATGCAGCTTATTATGGTGAGTCTGGTTGTCCTTTTCCCAACCAAGGGAACTTGTTTTTCAGTGGTGTGACACTCAATTGTAAACATGTTGTATATATGTATTATTCTGCACTCTGTCTTCTTCCTGGTACTGGTGGGTTGAGGCTGGACCCCTGACCTGCTTGGCACAAAGCCGGACAGGGGCTTAATGACGTATGATGTTTGTGTGTGCAAGTGCAAATATATGTACGTGTGGTGTGTAATATTTCTGTTGTTGTACAATGTTTTTGTTGTGTTGTACAAGAAAGATAAAAAAATGTAATTAAAAAAACAAAAACAAACAAACAAAAAAAACAGTGTCAAAATGAAATGTACTCATCAAGAAGGCCTTCAATGATTTACTCTAAATAAATGCATCTGGGAGGACTGTGTCTGATTTCAACTGCTGTGGTAACAACAACGACAACCACAGACGCAGTCGTCTGAGAGACACGGCTTAACAGGGTAACTCATCAAACAGAAACACCAGCTTATAAATTATCTGTGAGTGCCTGCAACATCTATGCAAGCTGAAAAGGTTTTCATTTTATCAGCCCCTGGATTCAAAGTTAGAGGACTGAAGTCCATCAGGTGAATATAATGTGTGTTTTTTGCCTTACACGGGCTGTGAAGTGTTGAAAACACTTCACCATGATGTAGTTAAACAGCCTTGAAATGCTAATCTTGATTAACCCTTTTTAGTGTTTGGGTCAAATTTGACAAGTTTTTAAGTTTAGGTATGTAAAAAGTACCATTTCAACCTTTGTACTGGAACAATCTGATCCTCAGATGCAGCTATTTTAACATTACAAAGTAAATTTTCACCATTTTACTAAATTCTGAAGGTCTAAAAAAAAAAGTGACATTAATTGTGGTGTTACTGGTTAAATGTGACTCAGCAGGGAATACCATAAGAAATATAATAACTGAATTCAAACAGTTTTTTAAATTGAAAACGAGTTGTATATTGTAAGATAAAAGGTCTTTGGAGCCAAAATAGTAGCATTTAAAAGTGTTTACATGGATAAGAATACATAATAAATTAGCTATGAGGTCAAAAACATTATTGGATGAAAGCTACTGTTTTTTAAATATTTTCAGACTGAGATTATTAACGGGTCAAACTTGAACTGCTAACACTAAAAACATATGCAGCTTTAGAACACAATACAACTGCTACTTTGTAAGAGTGTTGACGGTATTTTTTTTTCCTAATGGTTGGTTTTGGTTTAAAATGTATATAATGCTTTTCAAAATGTTGACTTAGGTTGCAATACATATGGTGAAGTCCCTTGAGCGGACAGCCTGGGTTCAAGTCCAGCCTGTGGTGACTTTCCTGCTTGTCTCTCTCCACCCTCACCCTGTTTCCTACTGGATTAACTGTTCTGTGATCTCACAATAAAGGCATAAAAAGCCCAAAAATTAACCAAAAAAAAATGTTGACTTTATGCAGTTATTTGTTGAATGCTTTGTGGCTTGTGAGTTAAAAGTTTAGCACACACATTCAGCCGCATTTAAAATATCTGTCAATTTAATTTATTATTGCAAAAGGTGATGGACTGTTTTGAAGAGCACTTCTATAGGGTACAAAAACATTTAGACAGTAGTGTTCAGTAAATTATACCCACTTCTTCTGTGGATTTTGATCCCTGTGAAATTTTCTTTACTCGACTATGAAAGTAGCTGCTCTGGGACATCCCCAGAGGTGAAGGCGTTATGACTATAAAATAAAAGCTCCCCCCAGAGATCATTTGGCATAATGAGAAGCTATCAAAATGTACCTAAATGAAACTTGTGGTTACTTTGTTTTCTCATTTCTATTTCTAGATTCAACCAAGACTCTTCATGAGGAAAATTACACTCCTGTATTCATCGTATAGAAGTTATACTTGTTCTCCATTATACTTATACCAATTTCCCCTAAGCAAGTGAAAAGGTAGTTTAAGGAGAGCCGTATTTGTTAGAGAGGCTTCATCTAATAGAAACTCTGCTTTCAATATGGTGTGTATAAAAGAACAGTTGCTGTAGTTCTTTATGGTGTCAACTGTAGTTACTGTACTGAGCACAAACTGCTCCGTGGCAAACTCTTTAATCTTTTCCTCCACCCTGCTGGTTTCTACAGGTAGCACTTCTGAACCTGTACCAACAGCAATGCATCAGAAAGTAACCTATACCCTCCCCAACAGCACCCCTTCTTCTGCTGCTCCATTCAGATAAATTGAGATGCTGCTACCCTCTCGGTGATCTTATTTCTCCTCTAGAGCTGTGGCCAACAGCCGTGCAAGCAGAGGGTGCAAAGGTATGTCCTGAGATCACAGAGAGAGATTGAAACTGGCACCAGCAAGCCAAGAGGCTCCAAGGGACCGATTGGAAATCAGGTGCTTTCTTGCAAAATGCTGCGACACATGTTCACACATGCGCACTCTCATGCACAGGAGGAATGTATTTATTTTTTACATCTGGTTCTGGTGCACACACGCACAATGGCAGCAGCCATCTATAGTCATTTATCTCACGCTGGTAAATGTATCCATGTTCTACGGGCCCCAATCTCCCTGCTCTGCCTTTCTATCTTCTCCCAATACTCGCTCCCCAAAACAATCTCCTTCAATCACCCCCTCTCTGTTTCTCTGCCCCTCTATCCCTCTTTATCTCTCCCTCCTTTACCGTAAACTATTCCTTTCCATCCCCCTCCTCTCTCTCTCTCTCTCTCTCTCTCTCTCTCTCTCTCTCGCTCACCTGACTTATATTTCTCAGCTTTATCACCGCTCCTCCCCTCGTCTGTTTCTATCTCCCTCTCTTCCGTGCCAGTCATCCAAGCCCTGGGGTGTTCTTAGGTGATCAATCTTCATCCTCTCAGCGCTGTCACACTATCAGGTCAAGCCAAACACGCACACACACACACACACACACACACACACACACATACAAGCACACACACACACACATGGTGTGTTCACATTTACAATGAGTGGACAACAAATGCCAAGATTTACATATGATTACAGTTGGGAGCAGACAGAGAAAAACACGCATGCTAACATACACAGAAATTCACACAACCACACGCTCCCTCCTTCACATGTGCACGTGAGCGCATCATCTCCTAGCTGCCGGTTATAATGAGATGGAAGACGGGCTCTGCCAGTGAAGGGGTGGTGTGACTCTCTGGCTCTGCCCGGCTGGCTCTGACCCAGTCTCAAGCTCCAGCAGCTCCAGCCAGCCCACCCAGCTTCCACCAGCAGGCCCATAGAGGAGGAGTCCCAATCTGGACTGGAGGGTGGAGCTGGAAACTCTGTTTTCGCTCCTCTGGGCTCCATTCAGTGCATCAGGCTCGGAGCCATGCCCAACCCTACCACCTGAACAAGACCAAATACTGGCACTGCAGAGGGCTTGACAGCGTGGTGTGTGTGTGTGTGTGTGTGTGTGTGTGTGTGTGTGTGTGTGTGTGTGTATGTGTGTGCATGCGCATGTATGAGACTTTATCTGAATTTGCAGGAGGCATCCAAACACCTTCAGTGAGAGGATGATTTATAACTTTATTTTGGTGACTGAAACATCAAAGGTCTGTGCATCTTTTTTTAAAACAGGGAAACCAAACATTCCTTCCCTGAAACTATAATATGGCCTTCACATCACCATGGCAACACAGGTCTAGATAAACATTTGTGGCTACAAATAGCTTCTATTTAAAGGTATTCTTGTTCAACACCATGCTTCCTCCTCTTTCCCATCATGCATACCAGCACGATGCATCAGCACAGGTTGAGCACAGACCTGAGATCAGTGGGGCTGAATTAAACATGGCTGGGCCTCATAAATACTGCAAGGGGCCAGCACTCCGGGGAGCACATACAGGACCATCAGAGCTGGAAGGCCCAGCGCCCAGCAGGAGAAACACAACTACAGCCAGCAGAGTAAATGCTCAGAGAGCAAACGTGCGCATGCTAGCAGGCATGTAGGCAGTGTCCCTCTCACTACATGCCTCATGAATAGTAATACCCTGCATGAATGCTCTGTTTGCCCGCTAAGTGTTCTTTGTGTACTGGCAAAAGCACATGTGTAGGGTGTGTGAAATGGTTTGTATTTCCTGCTCCCTGGTCCAGGCTGCATGCATAACAGCTTTGACACATGGTGGGTTTCTGTATATATTGCACTTGGAAATGAGGTAGAGAATGAATCTGAAAAGCCCCCTTTTTGAATCAGAGGCCAAAAGCAATTCATCTTTTTTGATAAGAGGCTCATATGAAGCCTCAGGATGATGAAGGGGAAATGTTTGGTGAGACTTTGAACAAGATATTCTGTGGACCTCTGTTTGCTCTTTAAACTCGAGTGCCCGTGAAGCCTCTTACTAATAAATAAATGACATCAGAGTAATTATACAACATTTATGCACTAAAAATGTGTTAGCCTCCAGAACTGTTGTGCCATTCCCAAAAGGAGTTTATTTGTTTTGAGTTTGTCCTGATCCAAGACCTTCATGCTGTGTTGCAATGCCAAGCCGACGGTATTTGGACAAACGAAGGAGGGTAAACAACATGGATCTGTATGATCAGGCGGCCAAAAAAGACTGAATTACAAACTTGATGCGCTAAGTCTCTGCTAGAACCCGGTATTAACACAGGCCCTGGGTTGATTGGCTTTGATGATGATGCTAAATGAAAGACTCTTACTTGCTTTGATTCTGAATTTTTTCGTTCATTACTCATGCCAAAAGTACAGTTTGTGTACTGACATTTTTAAGAAATCACTGAACAAACAGTGTTTAGTTTTGATTCAGGGGAGGACAGTGCGTTTTAATTCTCAATTTAGGATATACCTTTAGGGCCAGAGCAGCTGTGAGTGGGCGAGAAATACGAACCACTACTAGAACATGTTAGTTTGCAGCGCAGTGAGAATACAGATGGTTCATAAAGGAGATGAGCACAATCTCACACGAGACTGTTTTTCAGAATTACATTAAGCCTCATGATTAAAGATTGTATTCAATTAAAGTCATTACCTGGATGTGCTGAATACTTCAATGTGATGAGTCAAAAATAACAGCCTCAAATTGTGAGCAATAAATAAGAAGTGAAGTTTCTTTTAGCTTAGTAAATATGTGAACATTGTGACAAAAGGTTTTGTATCTCAGGCTGGTTTTGTGAGAAAGGAAATGATGACAGTTAGCATGTTACTGGAGCCACAACCTGAGAGAGACAGAGAAAAGAGAAGAAACATCCTGTCCTGCAATCAGGCAACAGCAGCAGAGCTGCAGAGAGCGCTTTTATGATGCCTATTCCTTCAAAGTGGGGAAAAAAAAGAGTAGCTATGTTAAAGTTGTAATATTTGCTTCATTAATGTTGAATGAGGACAGAAATATTCCTGCAGAAGTCCTCTTCAGTTTTTTCTGCTGTTCATGTCGATCTGTATGTGTCCATCCTGAAGCCTCACATTCAGTTTGACGTCAACTTTTATCAAAAAAGTGCTGAGAAGAATCTGTTGGCTTTAAAACATTATAAACAATCAGGGATGAATAAATGTTACATCAATAAAAAATGAACAAATATTATGTCAACTTGTCTCAAAACTGAGCTGATTTAATAAACCAAACTACATGTTGACTAAACATTATGCCTTACTCAGCACTCGAGTTTATCCACACCTGATCCTTCTTTCTCACTCCTCTACATGAGCGCTCTCTTCCTGTCTCTCTCTCCTGTGTGTTTTCGTAATGAAGATGATGAAGGCTACGTGTCTATTTGCATAAAGAGCAGGGAGGAGAGATCCAATCACAAGTGGTCACTGGAGACGCATTTGGAGACACATTCTAATGCCAGGTGTGAACAGCCGTACTTAGAGCTGTCAACTCGCGATCAGATCACCCAAGACGCATGTCTGCACCAGGTGTGAACAAGACCTCATTTAATTTACGCAACCCAATGTTCTAGTAGCAGTTTTTGAAATAAAATCTTTAAAAACAAAGGTTGAAATTTAAGAAGGGACACTGACGGTTTTGCACATTGGCTGAGTGAAGAATCTTCCTATTCATATCCTGGCAGAGTGCTAGAGCACACTCATCCCTGAAAGGCGTTTTTTCTTTTTTTTTAGGAGACCAAATTAAAACCAAAGTAAGTACAAAACTTTTTAAAACACCCAGCTTTATAATTAATCACTGAGTCATAGTTTGATAAGCTTTACCTCAAATAAAAACAAATTGCTTCCATTTTCGACCTCTAACCCTCGTAGGTTTTTCCAATTGGGCAGAAAAGCCCTTTAAAAAGAGAGGATCTTACCCTCAAGAAACCTCTGTGTTGAATACGCTCGATAAAATCTCAAAGGTTTTGTTTTTTTTGCTCACATCACACAGAAACAATGAATTCATGCTGATCCAGCTTTATGTGAAGTTTCCCTGCTGTTACTCATCTCCTATTCATTTCTTATGTAATAAGAATGGCAGCAAGACCTTCTCACAAATGCCCGTAAGCCAAATGATGTCATTACCCAGAACACAAATCGGTGATGTCAACTCAGCGTTCCCATGTGATCCCAGCATTACAGCTATGCTGACTCGATCTCGGTTAGTTTGCCAGCCGTAAAAACCTGCTTATGAACCCCAAAAGTAAAGACGCTGCCACATCCCCATCTTGTTCCTACCCTTGAAGGCAATGAAGCCACTTTATCACCTCTCATGAAACCAGCAAAGCACCAGCAATTCAAAAGGTGACTTAAAGATTTTCGTCCTTTTGTCGATACGATATTTTCAACATTCCTACACAAAGTCTGTGTTTTAGTGGGTGTGTGAATAGCTCTGTATCAAGGCTGCATCATCCTCGGCTCTTTTCTCTCCCAGCGTTTTCTGTCTGACACCATCACTCTCTGCTCACAGGAATGTTGTTGAAGCAGCACTGCTCTGACCTTTCATTCCTCGGTATTGATTACCCAAAGCTTATTCTGCTGCTGTGCTAACTGTAAGTAGCCCTGGGTATTAGCGTCAGGTAAACAACTGTAGAGGCAGAGAAAAATAGAAAAAGGGAACACTTTGTCTCTGACCTGGTCTCCAGAGGGACGTTACTGTTGAGAACCCAGCTGTCTTGTAGCTGGACCGACTCCGGTGTGGTCGGCCCGTCTCCAGTGCCTGGAGCTGGGGCGTGGATGGGGTTGCGGCCTCCTCTCAGGGTGTTTCTGTTCAGGCTGTTTGCAGACTGGTGGGATAAGGTGTGGTGGTTGTGCGGAGGGGGCAGCGGAGGCCGTAGCGTGGACTGACTGTGGTGGTTGGCAGCCCCTGGAAGTGGACACAAACAAAGAGCGATTGAAGTGTCACATTTCTTTGTGTAGGATACCACAAAAAGATTCAGATGAAGAGAAAAAAATATTTAATTTGAAATCTTAGAAATTCAAACATGGGACAGAACATTTTTTTGACATTTGGCCTTTCTCTGTATGCAAAAAAAAATACTATTTTCAGTCAACAAATACATTTATTTACATTCCATTACGTGCAACCTTTGTGTCCACAAATATTTTTTTCAGAGTAGGTGTCGTTTCCAGACGGTCGATCACATTTCACAAAGAAATTCTGCCATAACAGATACATAACGTTCAATAAATATGATTTCATATTCTTCTACATTTTGTCATTCTTAATCTTAGCCTGCTCTCCGTGTTCCTCTTCCACTTTCACCCTTTCTTTCTTATTTTTTTTCTTCCAAAAAAGTAGGAAAAAGACTCGGAGAAAGTGTGAGTGTGAGTGAGTGTGTGTTTGAGCAGTATTGGAGCACTCAGCACAGCGTGTGCCCTCATCTCTTGCTCTCAGACTTGGGGGAACATGTCAGCTAGAATCCAATACCAGCCCTTCCAACACTGAGCTAATGGACTGTTGAGTGAGAGAGCTGAAAAACAAACCCGGATGACTCAGACAAGAACACCCATTCACACATCACCTTTCTATCTCTGTCTCTCTCTCTCTCTATTTCTCTCTATGAATCAGCAGGGGATATGAGCCTGTCTAGAGCATTTGTATGTGTGTGTGTGTGTGTGAGTGTGTGTGTATGTGGGCTCCTGCCAAAAAATCAATAAACCAAATACTATACATAAAAGGGGAGCTTGACATGGTTGCATCACTTCTTGTGCATTAGCATACCTTTGGCTCACACTCAAATCACTTCACATGTCAAAACGGCACCTTCCACACCTTCCTCCTGATGCCGTCTGTGCTGAAATTTACTGAAAACACGTAAAGTCATGAGCCTTTAATGCTTTTGATTTTTGTCTTTGCAGCACCGTTTGCTTCTTCTTCAACGCTGCTCACCGCTCTTTCATCATTATGACGCACACCGAAGCGCACACTGCATTACAATGATTGTGTTTGTTTTCATATTGTCGTCCTTGTCCTGATCAAAGGATGCAGTAAGAGCGCATATGCACACATATGTTTTGGTTGAAAACATTAAAAGGAACTGCTTTGTCGAGCTTAGAAACCCAAAGTGGCCTCTTTTATCCGCCATCTCCTCTTGAATTAGAGAGAAAAGTCGTGACGAGTAGATCTGCCTAACATTCATGTCTACTTCTCCTGCTTTGACATGTGTCAGTGTGTTTCCTGACTGTCTCATCTTTCATCCTATAGACAGTTTTTTCTACGGGTGCAGTGAGCTTCCTCCCATCTCCAGCTGTAATGGCGACCACGTTGTAAGGTGACCTGATTCATTCATGCCGCCGCTGGGACGCAGGTGTCACCCACATGGCCCTGAAGAACAGATGCTCGTGAAAGCAGAGAAGAGGGGCGGGAGATGAGAGAAAGACGGAGGGGCATGACCTCTGCGACAAGGGAGAGACACAAAACATCTGTTTGCTGAAGCAAAGATGCTCTTGGGAGGGACAGACGCACGTACATGCATGCACACTCTCAGATATGCAAACACGCTCGCAGTTTGTAAATTGATATGTAAGTATGCAGAGATGTTCTTGTTTTCTAGCGCTTCTCCTCTTATAGACCCTTATTTCTTCTTAAGGATCTTTCTCTCCTGCTTTTATCTCTTTATTTGCATTTTGTTTGCGTCCTTAAAGCACTTTGATTAAACTTGTTTATTAAAAGCACTTTCTGAATAAATTTGACCCCATTCCCACTCTTTACACTGCACATGTAAATGAGATATAGCTTCTACTACAGCTTATCTGCATAAATACTCTTATCTTAGCATAGCAACGATACATTACACGACACTGAGCCTGAGAGTGGAAAAAAGGAAAAAAAAATCTCAGGAGCATACATGTGAGTGTGGATGCAGCCAGGTCCAAAAATAAAGTGGCCAGTTGTCGTCTCACACCGCTACCCTGCTGTCTCAAATGTTTAATCTTTGTATGAGAAAATGCATGCATATCCTTTGTTCACCTTCCTGCTATAAATATTGAAAGGTTTTGCATTCAAATTCAAATGAATAATATATGGCACACCTAGCATGGAAAAAGAATGCATGATTTTGTAGCTTTCCTTCTCCAGTGCAAGGTGCCTCAAGTGTGAGAGTATTTCTGTCTGTGTGTGTATGTACGAGTGTGTGTGAGGACGAAGCATCCCAGAGAGAGCATAATGTTGAACCGGATCCCTCACATCACGTCTACATGCTTTTTGTAATTAAGATTTTCACACTTCCCTTCAAAGAAGAAGAGATGGAAATGCTATTATCTATCATCTAGCAGTGAATTCTATTACATGTCAGCGGATAATGTCGGGAAAATGTAAAGTAGAGCAAATAAGTGCGAGTTATTCAGTGCATATTCTCTCTTTATAGCCTCCTGGGCTTTGCTGAACAGTCAAGTGCTGTCAGGTTATCTGAACTGAATGGTTACATGATGGAAGAACATTGTATTTTTATTCGTCACTGAATTAATACTTTCAGAAGAAAGTTCATAAATGAGTCATTACTAATATCTTCTGTTGTTTTAGCACAACTTACACATACACAGGGACACAAAAAACACTTTGGAAAGTCGCAGTCTAGGGTAGAATCAGAAGAAAGAAAGTCTCTCTCTCAACACGCTGCAAAAAAAAACAAAAACAAAAAAAAACAGTCAAGGAGAGCAATGTCAGAAATTTATTTTCATCTAGACTTCAAATCCATACAAGAGCTCCCAGCTCACCAGAAACAACACAAGCATGGAGAGGAGTGCCAAAGCAGCAAGGTCGAGGAGCAGGTTCCTTTTAATACACTCCGTAAACTTCTAAACAAATTATTTTGGCCACATAAAAACAAATCCGACCAACAATTTGTAGAGAGGGTGGAGGTAAATGGCTCCAATAAATTAAGAGAAGAAGAACTTAGCAGATGAATTGTCCAGCCGCTAGAACAACCCGCAGGTAGGCTAATAGGAACAACCGTTATACCAGGAGCCCCGTCTGATAAAAGACAAAACATGCTGCAGCCAAATAGAGCAATTAGGGAGCAGCCGAGCAGATCACTTTTATTCCACTTCTTCTATCTTTTCCTCTTTTCTTTCCTCCCACCAGTGGAAACAAACAGCGATCATGAAAAGATTTTCTGTTTTTCTGTGCTGCACAGAGCCCTTCTGACTGCTGCTGCAGCCTGACCCACTTTACTCAGTCCAGAGTCCCCCAAGTCCGGAGAGAGGGGACGCTGTAGCTGCGAGCCGGTGGGTTTGGCTCAGGCTAAATCCTGGAGGTTCATTATGCCAATTCAAAGGAGCCTAATTCAACAGAGGAGCATCATCCCGTCAGCTAACCTGCCTCACATGAAAACACACAAAACACACAGATACATGAGTGAGAGGCAGAGGCTCTCTGTGTTGTATTAATCCCACTGTGTTTCTGTGTGTGTGTGTGTGTGTGTGTGTGTGTGTGTGTGTGTGTGTGTGTGTGTGTGTGTGTGTGTGTGTGTGTGTGTGTGTGGCTGACTGGCAGCAGGAACCCACCGAGGCAGTTTGTTTTGCAGCTCTGGATCGGAAAACTATTTATTGACATTTTCTGTGGTTAACAGAGAAAAGTCGCAGGGCGGGATGTGCATCTATGTGTGTGTGTGTGTGTGTGTGTGTGTGTGTGTGTGTGTGTGTGTTGGTGCAGGACAGAAATGCTCATTCAGCAGTTAAAACGGGATCATTGCAGGGCTCAGCTCCCAGCCCTCGATCCCTCTGTCCTTCTCTCTCTCTCTCCGTCTATCCATCTCTCTTTTTTTTTGTTCACGGCCCATAATCCACTGCTTCATCTTAAAAAAAACAACAACACAGCACCCTCCACTGTTTTTCATGCACCTCCTCTGCTTGCAAATTATTATGCTCCCTGTGTTTAAGGTGGTATATTCCCATGAGCCGCTTCTTCTTATGTCCTCTGTCTCAGAATGTCACATGTCCCTCATTTGTCATTCTTCTCAGAGCCGGGAGGCTGCATGAGCACAATGGAAGGAGAGCTTGAGGTGAAACACACATACAAACACACACAGGCTGACAAAAGGGGCTTAATTTGCACAAAAGCTTTATTATATACAGGCGTACACACAGACATGCCGGCACCATAAGAGAGACAAACTTAAAGCTATAAATCTAAACATGCAGACACACACACACACATGCAGGCACACAAACACACATATACCGCCCCTTCCTTGGCTAGTCATCTCTGTCTAATTAGGAGGCAATAATCCGCTAGAGAAGAGTCATCAAAATTCAGCCAAAAACAAACAGTCTCCATGAGCAGAAATGCATGTGTGCATTTAATTCACACACGCACACACATAGGCGTGTATGCAAAACAACCCCCTGTTACTCAAATGTCAGCCTTACATAAGCACCATTAGAGGGAACAACATTAGAGCAGATGAAGGGGGCGCATCTTTGTTGTGCCATTGTTTCCGTAGATTTGTTTCAACAAAACCATTAAACATTAATCACTTCGGCAGCGACTTGAGGTGGCTTCCCCGGCAGCAGATAGCTAGCCACTTCAGATGAGGCACAGGCTAAAAATAGCTTAGCATTCCCCATGCATAATGAATGGCCAGAGACAGCACTAACGCTAGCTCTTTCCAGGAGTGATCCGCTACGCTCCGTTTGGCCGTCTCAGCTCCCCCTGTGTTTTGGGGAGTGGGGGGAGGGGGGGGGGGTAGTGTTCCCAGACAGGTGCTCCGAGCCAGACAGTATTCCCATATAAACATTTGCAGACCCAATTCCCAGCCAATCCTCAGCAACGGCGTTCCGTTCCCATTCACCTGTCACGCTTCACTAGGAACACAAGTCATGTCTGTCCACCTGTTAGCTTAGGTAATGGTGGACAACTTTATAGGCAAACACACACACTCTCAAGCATGCAAACACACACACACACACACACACACACACACACACACACACACACACACACACACACACACACACACACACACACACACACACACATATATATACAAGCAGCATGCAGCTTCCTGAGGATTATCTCGCTGTGGTCAGTTTCTGCCTGGCTTGGTAAGGCTCATTTCCTGCCCAGCGTCCACTCTCTACAGGACCACACAAACAGCACACACACACACTTATACACACATTAACACACAGGCATACGCTCACAGCACATGCATAAACAGTCCTGGGTTAAAGGTGTTTTATTTCCTTAGCAGCCATTCCGGTGTCTTTCTACATGCCAGGGTGTGTTTATGCAGTGCCAGGCTGACACTCTAAACTCATTTAGGTCGATTTTAATGGACGCCCAAAGCCAAGGACTCTCTCTGCAACCATTAGTTCAGCAGTCCTGGCTGGGTAACGCAGCAATTTGCAATTTCATCTCAGTGTTGTTCTCCCTTCATCCAAATATCTCTCTTTCACCCTCTGAGCTCTCATCAGCCTACCATGAGTCATTCTCATCCCCCCTTTTTTGTTTTTGTCTCTTTGTCTCTCGGTCTCTGCCTCTCTTCAAGTTGCTTTTCTCCATCCATTTTTTCTGCTGTGCATCATATTTAATGTTTTCTCTTTGCTCTTTGGTTTCTTTTTTTTTATGCAAGATGTCTCATTAAACAACTTCAAAAGTCAAAGTTTGGCTTTCTCTATCTCTGCTCCCATTTGCCTCTTTGTGCCTTTTTGTGCCTCTTTGTGCCTCTTTTGCCGACGTCTCCACCGTTTTTTTTCCCCCTTTAGTCTTTGTCTCTTTGCTCGTCGTCTCTGTATGTTCATGCTCAGCAGAGACTGAAAGAGGCCCCAGAACAGAAAGTGTGGGTGTACGCAACAAGAATGAGAGAAAGAGAGAGTGCGCCTCCAAGCCTCACTCTCCTTCTTTGCCAGTGTCTGCCATTAGGGTGTCAGTGGCAGAGTGAATTTATTTGCTGTGCGGTTACCGGGCTAATGATTGATGTTGCCCCAGCAAACAGTAAACCAATTAGAAGGCTGATGTAACGTCATTTTAAAAGCCTCCTAATCACGTTGCTCTTGAACCTGGGACCCGGGCCTTCCCTAATGAAGATTTATACTGGATCAAAGGAGAGCCTAACGCCATTAACAATAGATTGTATTCCACCAAAAATCACATTAGGACTTCTCTGCCCACCCCCTTCCCTCCCATCAGGCCTCTGCTAAATATATCTGCTGATTACAAGTGCAGATGCACAGAGGAACAGAGGGAAGAGCGGGAAGGAGAGGCAGAGAGGGACGGAGAGGAAGGCAGAGTTGGCTTAAAGTAGCTAATTGTTGAGAATAAATGTGAATGCTGATGAACAAACTCATCACCGCAGATATGGGGGAGATAAATGGTTGTGAGGTGCTGATATAAGCACACAGTGCCTGTAACAGCCAGCAAGAGAGAGCCCAATGATGAAAGAGAAAGCTGAGAGCCGGGGAAACTAACTGGTAAGTCTCTGCTGCACTGATCCTCCTGCCGGCACTTAAAATTCATCATCCCCTTACCTTTCACTTTCCAGTGGATTATTAATGTCATATGGAAAATGAGTACAAAAACATACACAGTGGCAACCAATCTGCTCTCAGCAAAGTGCAAAGGTTGCTCTTACTTGCATCTTGTTTTCTGGTAATAGTTGACAAAGTTGAAAAGGTTTCATTTAAATGTAGTCCATTAAGAGATTACCGATTGTCAGCTCCAATTTTTGCTTTTTGTTATGTGAGCAACAAAAGAAGTCAGAGGTGGGAGCGCAGACATTTCTTTTCTGTTCTTTCCTGATTGTTCTTTTTTTCAAAAATGGCAAACTCCCCAACATAATATATATCATTCATTTATGCAGCTTTTTCAACATGCTACCTTTCAATTAAACTGGCTGATATTTAACTGTTAAATCCACAGTGTTGGACGGGAACAATGCCACAAAGTGCAGCGTTGGGAGTTGAACTAGATTTCTCAGTAGCTCTGTGACGGTGTCACTGTTTTCAGAATCAAATGTCTGTTTTTCAGGAGCTCAGCTGTTTCAGAGTCCACACAAGCTACATTTTCCCACAACACAGTTGAAACACAGCAGAGTGCTTTGTTGGCTTATAAAATATTTACTTTTATTAAAAATTGCAGAGATGCAGATGAACTGCTCCTGGATGATGGTGATGACGTCGCTAACTAATCCTTTACATGAACTCAGAATGTATTGGCAGCTCTGGATCATACAAACACTCAAGTCTGACTTCAAGGACCTCCATTAAAATAGTTTCTATATAAGCTACCACTGAGTCTTTCTTACACTAGAGGACTTTGAACTTCAAAAGGCTGCTAAAAGACTAACGTCTGACATCCTCTCACATCTCAAGACAACCTGCCAAAAAGTCACAGACTAAAGATTTTGAAAAGACTGGTAATGTTGCAGAGTTAAAACTGCAAAAATGACTGGATTTTACCACTGCCAGTCAGAACGGTGGTTAGCTTGTTAGCTAGATTACTGCAGCACAGAGGATTTCAAGGCCCACAGTTGTTTCTTTCAGCAGGACAAGTCAAAGGTGCATTTTTGCCCTCTGTATAACCTCACTAGTTTCTTTTCTTTTTAACGATTCAAGAGAACTGTGCATTCCTTCCCCTTCCCATCATGTTTGATGCTGGAGAGAGCACCTTTTGTTAACAATGTTCACGTCAATGAGCGACATGTTTGTAAAAGCAAATGCTAAAGACCATCATTATCCCTTTGACTGGCATTGTTATCGCATGGTTGACCCTTTCTTAGCTGCCATTTTGCTGTATTAAAAACTCCAGAAACCTTTGTTTGGCTATAAATGCACATTCACGTCACTACAAAGTGATTATTACTCCAATTTGATCCACTGGGTGTTGTGCTATACAGAAATATCATTGTCCGAAAGCTGTTGTAAAAAAACGGAAACGACATGAAGCGACGCAGCTTCTTAAAAACTATGTAGAGAACATGTGAAAGCTGAGGGGAAAAAAATGACAAATTTAGTTTCTACACACTTTAACAATCTTAATTTAAGTGGGTACATTAGTTAGACAATTAAATGTTTATGTTTAGTCCAAAGAAAACATGGTATGCTGCTCAGTTGAGCTGCCAGTTTAAGCAGTCAGAGCTTTAACTAGCCTAGCTCCATTTTCAAAGCATTGCTAGTCATTGAATTTACACAGACAAAATTATATCAAAATGTTTGCCTACATTTGAGCACATCACACTTATGAGTTCTGATTTTTACTGTAAATATCTAAGCTGTGGCTTTTACACTATTTGAGATAGAGCTTTCAGAAGCCACCAATGCAGAACTTGATGGCAGATTAGCATCATTCATTTGATTGGTGAGCACTGTTGTTGAGTAAATCAAACAGCTTCAGTATTTAAATTGGTAGAATTGTGTGAACATTCACCTGCATATAATGGCAAAAATGACCCTAAACTGGCGTATCTGCTTTCTGATTGGGTAATTCGACAAGTTAAACCTGAATTGTTGCTCAATGAACAGGCAGCAACACAAGTTTATTAATAAAATGTTTTTTTTCAGATGTATTTCATGGAGTGTATGTCAAAGGGTTAACATTTCACATATATAACTTAATTGTAACTCCAAAAATGCAAAAAGGCTGCATCAAATTAATTTAGTTTCAGGACCACCCCTACACCAAAGGATCAAGATCCCCACCCAAAACTCTCATGATTGTAGTTTGACCACTGCAATTTATCTGTGACTTTGGAAATTGTTGTTTGAAATGTTTTTTGACATAAGGTCAGAACAAGTATGCAGACATCTGCAAGTAAATTCAAAACAGCTTTAAGAGTAGGGAAGAGATCCCCTTTACATAATGTTATAAAAGAAAAGTTTAAACTAGTAACTAGTACCAGATGTGTAGTTTGTCAAACAGCTTTTAGAGTCTTGCATTATTTCTATTTGTATGTGATAAAAAAAGTGACACTACAGGAGTGGCTCAAACGTAAACCCTGTAAAAAGCCAAATGTTGTTATTTTAGGAAAATAGCATTAGAATATTGGACTTTCTGTCTCACCATGACTCTTTTTTTAGGTCAGGACTCAACAAAAAGAGTATACGCAAACCAGTTCTCATATTTGTAGGTAAAACAAAGATCGGGGAATTTTTTTTTTTTGAAACATGCAAAGGTGGCCATTGATGGAGCCATTTTGCCAAAGTCTTGTGTCAGACTTACAAGCGGTTTCTCAATTCAAAGTTCACTGGTTCAAACTTACGTTCTCTGGAAGTTCAGATTTGACAAGTTCATTCCAGAGTTTTGACGTCAGAGCTACAGGAGTCTGCTGAATGATTCTACTACTAGTGGAACAGCAGCGGACTTACGTACGTTCACATCCAGTTGTATTGCTGGCAGTTTGTTGACGTGTAATTTTACCCATCTCATCCAACGTTTCAAACAAAATTCTGTCACAAGTAAGCATCTTATTCCTATTTTTAGATGGCAGCAACGGTTACTTACAGTTGTGCATCCTCTCCATAGACTGTATAATTACGTCACCAATCTGTTTCTGAAACAGATTTTTGAAGCAAAGCAGCCGACCATATTGGAAACGGGGTGGGCTGTGAGTCTCCATAGTAACAGCCATAGGGCGCCCGGCAGTCACGTGATCTGAGCTGTGCCTCTGATTGGACGAACTGGCGAGCTTGATATTGTGGAAACTGCCAAGTTAGAAAAAAATTCACCCCCATCCAGTGCGTGCTTTAGTGAAATTAGCGATGCAGACAGGAGACATTCTTTGTACCAGGCTATAAATGAGCTTATTTTGGCCGTGAACACGACTTTTTTTGGCTTGGTGTGTTTGTGACTTCCGGTACTTCCGGAGCCAGCCTCAAGCAGACACTCAAGGAACAGCAGACTTTAGCACTTCCACATTGTCTCATATTTTCAGACTGGAGGTTGCCGCTTGGTCTTTTTCTATGCCATTGTTTGAGTTTTCCGCTAGACGGCACAAATTGCATTGTGGGATTGAAACTGTGCAAAGTCCACTCACGTTAAGTCTGGCAGCAGAATTGGTAAAAGGGGCGAGGCAAGTCCACATCCGGGTACTTGAACCTTGTTTCAATGCTTACTTTGAATTGGAACAGTACTTGGGCTGTGACTGAGCACATTACACAAGTTCGCCAGAACACAAGTATCGAGAAAGGCCTATAGAGTATCCCATTTTATGACCAGCCTGATGAACACACCAAATTTCTGTGGGTTTTGAGGATGTTAAAGTGTCCAAATATGCAGTTCATTTAGAAAGAAAAAAGAAATAAACAAGAGTTCTTTGGAGTCATTCAGGGACCTTAATTATAGTCATAAAAGAAATACTGCTTAAGATAATAAAAAATTAGACCACATGTTACAAGTAGCTTGTTCTTAATTGAAAAAATATGCAAGTATTTTTAAATGAGTTTGTAAATGACCACATTAAACACTTCTGTGAAAGTCATGATGATAATTGACCACAGTAACAATCATCATGTAAAATTAAGTCCTTAATATTGGTTTATGATTCTTTATAATGTAAACAAGAGGTGTTTACATCCTAGAAAATGAAATGCTGATTGTAGGAGAATTCAGAGAAGTTGAAACCGAGCGTCTAAATGAACCCGATGTGATACTGAATAAAGCAGAGCACGGTGTGGCATTTCACTGAGCAGCAACCAAATCAGATCAGGAGATGGACACAGAGGTGATGGATGACAGACGGATGTATAAACAAAATGAGTGAATGTAAGGAATGAAATGATGGATGAATGGAGAGCTCTCTTACCCGTGGAGGAGGGCTGAGCACGGAGCATGTATGAATCTTCTGGGTGGGGCTCCAGGTGAGAGTGGGTGGAGTTTTTCTCCAGCAGGGGCACCTGGCATTCCCTGATCGGAGGAGAAGGGCCAGGGGAGGGGTGGTGGGGGGCGGACGAGGAGGACGGAAGGGACGGAGGGAGCAGTGAGGAGGAGGAGGTTGGAGGGAGTGGGCGACCTGGAGGATGGAGGGAGAGAAAGAAGGGGGGAGAAGGAGGGAAGCGGGGGCGTTAGACAAAACAGATGGCAATGACTGACAGTGAGACAGGGGCCTGTTCCAGCAGATTTACTATGATAGTTCTGCACTGAAACCTCTCACTACTGTTGATTCAGTCAAATCTCTTCAAAACCACGCCAGCTTGAAAGATAATTGTCTCTGAGATTTCTGCCTCGATCTCAGTACAAGAGGGAACAATAAAAATGTGAACAGTTTAATACCTCAAGAATCTAAAATAGTTCCTGCGAAAACTGTTGACAGCACGGTCTGGAGTAACTGGGACAACGTGTTTAAGGAAAAAAAAGGCTGATTGTTTTTTTTTCCTCCATGCTCATCAGTAGTGCTCTGAGTAAAAATAGAAATGTGGAGTAGAAATCTCAGGCGGGTACCGTAATAAAATAAACTATCTGTACCCACATAGAGGAATTTAAGCAAGTGAGTGTTAGGTTTGGTGTGGCAGGATATTTTCTGAAATAAGGTGATGAGAGTGGTTTCTTGGAACAGGCCTCTGGTACATTAAAAGCAGCTTGGATACAAATGCAGAAGCTTTTCAAGAATGGGAAGATAGAATGAAGATATAGAAAGAGTTTCACAGAAACAGTCAGATCCAGGGCTGTGTCAAGAAAGGAAGTCAGGAGTGGCCCACGACATCCCAAAACAGTATAAATAGTAGTGGATTTCCCCCCAACCAAGGTCAACCAAAGCTCTTCAATCAAAGCCGAGTATTTGCCCTGACACAGGTGAGACTTAAGTTAGAACACACTGTTTGCACTGTTGTGTGGTTCGAAACACCTTTTTTTTCATTTAGACTTAAAGTTGTAGGAAATGCATCTGTTCCATAAAACAGATGTTCAAACTCCTGCACACACTGTAACTCATAAGCAAATAATATCATTGGTTATGTTTCAGCACTGTTGCTTAGTTTGTTTGCAGTTTTTTTAAGTACTACAAATTGTAACTTGGAAAAAAAAACCTCTGTTTTATTTTTAATGGAGTGAGAAGCTTTATATGTTTATGTGTGTTATATTTATGTGTTTTTGTGTACACACTCCTCATGTACAAGTCAATGCCCACACTGGGCCACCCAAGTCAATAAAAGTGTGGACACCCTCAATGCAAAACTATCAAAATCTATTAACTGTGTTTCATATTTCTTCAGCACCACAGGAAAGAGAAAAAAAACCTAAGTCATGTCTGCCTCAGTAGCAAAAATGAAGAAAAAATCAAAGAAGAAACGAGTGTCTGTTGTTTTGTGTAAAAGCATATTTACTGTTTTACTTAATTGATTGTAAAAACGTGAGAAATTGGAGGATCATACTCAGCATGCATCACAACAGCTTCTTGTCCTCAACGGCTTCCATAGTTCAGGGAGCTTTACCGATGGGATGGGTGAGCCTGAGACATTTCATTTATAGGGTCTAACTGCTGGATGTTGCTGGATATTCTCATTCCTACACACTTTACTTCAAACTGATTCAAGTTTTTTCTGTGTTTGACAAAATAAATAAATCCATCACTCAAGAAATAAGAGCAACACATGGTCGACCACCGAGGCAGGATTTTGTTAAGTTGGCTTGTTGTCTTTTTGCTCTTTCAACCACTCAAAATAATAATAATAATTATAATAATAATAAGAAGAAGAATAAATTTCTGTGCTGTTACAGTAACTGAGATCTTTCCCATTTTATTGACCCTTTTCTTTGCAGACCTTCACTACTAAAGATTCAAGTCATAACTACCAAAAAATACTCCAGTTAACTCTGTAGCTTAGTGTAAACACCAAAATCAAATTTTTTGGTCTTTTCAAATAAAAAGAATATTTTTTGGAGAAAGACTTTACATTTTTGGTTCCAAATTTGGCATTGTTTTGCTGAATGAAAGGAAAGGATTTGAAATTATTTAAGGAGGACCTACATCGCACCATTGTTCCCCCTCCACGATTGTCCTCTACATGGATAAGACAAAAGAAAGTTAACAGCCAAGTCTTTAAATAGTGTGAGCCATGGGACGCGTGGACACAATCAGGCTGTCCCATCCACCAGAGAGAGAAAAGAGGGATGGAGAGAATTCACTCGACTCTCCTAAGGGTTGGAATCAAGGACAAAGACAAATCTAATAAATTCTATTTGGAGACGGCTCAAAATATAGAATAATTATGTCTGCCATATTTGCAGCTCAATCAATCAACAATATGGTGAGAATGAGGCCACTGAGTCCAGCTAATCCACCGAAGGACTCAGGTTATTACATCTACTAATTAGAAAGTCAACTGGAAAGACACTTTGACACGCTGATTATCACTTATTTCCTCTTGATTCTACATTTTAAATGATAGCCCAAGGCACCAACAGTTATTTTTGTTTCACTGTTTAACAAATAAACCGTTTAATTTTTTTTTTGGAGGGGGGTGAAATGATGCTGTGTCCTTCAAATTCAAAATTAAAATGTAAGGGCGTGGAGAGAAAAAAAAGCTTTAGTTTAACAAACTTCACCCATTCTTTCATTTGACACTGTAAACTTCACAAAGGAAGTTTGAGATGTGAAAATGCACAGCCTATCAGTAAGTCACTGTTTCTTTCATCTTTTTCTTTTTATGTAATAAAAAAAGAGAATGAAATGGAGCACAACAAAGGAAAGGAAAAGAGTTTTAAGACCTTGAGGAGAAAAGACAAGATAGCTTAACATTCATTGTCATACTTTGTTTTTTTTCTCTCTTCTTTCTCAGTGGAAGTTCTTCAGAATACAGATGTGCTGTGATTGTAATTTGACAGCCTTCACCTTCCCATCACAGAGTATTGACAGGAATCAAAATGTGTAAAGGCCATGATAGATGGGCTGCTTTTTTTTTCTCCTCTCAAGGTGCAATATTGCTTGCATCAGGGAAACAAGACCCAGGCGAGGGAGGTGGGGGAGGATAAATGTAGAGATCTTTTAGGAATCAAAGTGCTCAGAGATAGTTGTTGGTGAACTTAGCCATCTATATGCTGCTTCAGAGTGGAACCCATTAATCACAGGAGATACACTTCTGAGTCTAAGTGCTGCTGTGGCATTATAGAGATATATTTGATAGAAAAAGAGGCAGAGTGATACCTCTGTCCTGCTGTCCAAACTGCTCCAGCTTGGAGCTTTGCGTCATGGAAACCAGAGCTAGAATCGATCTACAGCCCTACGTTAACTACACCCCAGAGAAATGCCAGCCTTGTCTTCTGTTTAGGTATGTGTGTGTGTGCATGTGTGTGTGTGTGTGTGTGTGTCTGCGCGCGAGTTTGTGTGTGCATGTTTGTGTCCGGTCAATCTCATCAGTGCAAACAGAGAAAAATGGATAAACAATGGCAAAGCAAACACTGTGGCCGACAGAAGGGGAAAAGGAGAGAGACGGGGAGGGACAGGGAGGGACAGCAAGAGACGGATGGATGGTAGGAGGGACGAGGTCACAGGGGGTGAGCTGGGGAATAGAAAACGAAAGGGAGAGAAATGAATGGAGTGAGGACAGAAAGGGGGAAAACAGGACAGATGAGGAGCTATGAGCTGACAAAACTTATTGCCAATAAAAAATAAAAAAAAAGCTGTAGAGGAGGGTAATTAGGAGGGGAGGAGGCAATAAGAGGGGACGGAGCAATGAGAGATGGAGGCCTGGAAAAATAAATGAAGAGGTACAGAGGGAATAGGCCACTGACACTCCGGCAAAAAAGAAAAAAAAAAGAAAGGCGCAATTGATGTAAATGAATCGATCACTCACGCCGATTGATGGCGGGTGAGATCGAGCTATTTGCATATTTCACTGGACCTATAATGAGGCTACTGGTGACAACAGGGGAGGAAATATGTACGCAAATGAGTGTGTGTGTTTGTGTGTCCAAGTGTATCTGTGTGTGCAGCTGCACAACTTAAAGATGGTTTTATTGCTGTTGCATGCTTTTATTACACAATTTTTGTGTGTGAGCTCCTGCACAGAAGGTTATGTGCGAGCGGGTGTGGTTATTAATATTTTAAATCACTTTAATTACAAAAAAGGAAAAACTGTACTACTTGGCCAAAAGCAATTAAGGGAACTTTAATCTCCTTAGCAATTATGCTGTGGGGCATCCTTAACTCAGTCATTTCTGCCCGCTACATTTCCAGAAAGGTCAGTGGAAATTGCTTTGTGTTATTAGAACAAAGACTTAGCAGAGAGCTCGCGAGGTTCTCTTGACGATTTTTGTGCGTCGCCATCCTTCAGCCGCCTCCCCGGCCATCTGTATACATCTCTCGGTCCTTCTCTCTGTACTTGTCTCTCACTCTCTGAATCTGTGCTTCTCTCGCAAAAGTGTTGATTAGTGTGAAAAATAAGAGTATCATGAGGAAAAAGTAGTCGTCTTAACACCGTGGCGCTGAATCGAAGGCTTTAGTGGCGTCCCTTGGTGATTTCTAACAATGTGAAAAGAAACGGCATCATCATCTGTGTGTTATTTGTGCACCAGGACTTGCTTGTGTGAGTCATACACATGCCTGTTGCTGTGTTAGTGTATGATCCACACTGAACAGCCTCAATAGGAGCTTTTGTACAATCCATTGCCTCCCATAGCAGCCATTCTTTACCATGTGATAGCAATATACATCAGAAATAACTCCGCTTGTTGACTACACAGTAACTTCTCTTCCACTCGTCCTTGTCTCTCTCTCTTTCTCTGTCTCCCTCTCTCTCTCTCTCTCCTCCCTGCCCGCCGCCTCGCTCAGTCCATCCGTCCACCCATCTGGCTGAGGTGAGGAGTGGTAGGCCTAGGAGAGTGGAGTGGAGCGAGGGATGGAGCGACAGCTGGAGCCCAGTCAGACAAGGAGAGACAAATTACCCCTCTAACGAGAGCCATTCATCATTGCTTCATCTCTCCCTTCGTTCATCCCCCTCTTTTTTTTCTACACCTCAACATGAAATACGGCGCACCTGGATGGCAGCTCCAAAACGAAAAAAAAAAAAAAAAAAAAGTCAAAACACAAATCTTCCACGCATCTTTATCCTTGGTGTCATTCTGATTGAGCCGGTACTCGTGTTGCTCGTGATGCTGAGTCAATCAGCACGCTCTTCTATTAAGATGACGGAAAAGAACGACGAGGAAAAGAGGGGGGAAACAACAAGATAAGAGAGACGTGAAACGAGCGGGACGTGGGAGAAGAGGGAGGAAAAAGGAACGACACACCCATGCTGGCACATGCAGAGACTCATTACCACGGCTGCTGTCTGCACAGATGTTGGACTGAGGGGGAGCTGTCAGTCAGTGTGTGTACATGTGGAAGTATGCACATATACAGTATGTGTACGTGTGTGTGTGTGTGTGTGTTTGTGTGTGTGTGTGATAGTGTTTGACAGTGATCTGAGGGCTATTTAGCGATGACAGCTGCTGACACAATGGGCCCTTTTCTCTATTTATCTATACAGTGCAGTCTGTCTCCTCCATCTAATCTCTCTTCCTGTTCCCCTTCCCTCGCTTTTTTCTCAAATCATCGCCTCCTCTTTCCTCTCATTCAATCCTTTTTAATTTCTCAAATTCATCTCGACTGACGGCAAGACGCACACCTGTTGTTGTCAGCATGTGTGAGCAACAAATGGGTGTCACAGCCAATCCAAGAATGTTTTGAATCCTACCGCTTGATACCTAGAATGTGTTATCCCACAGCCTCCTCTTCATTTCTTTCCTCTTGCAATCAGAACCGCTGCAGAAGATGAGTGATAAAATGAGCAAAGAGAGACGGCAGAGATGAGAGGATGATTCAACAGACGTGTTTTAATTAATAAAGTTGGGCTTTCACAGCCTAAAGAGATGATTGTATCACCGGCTCCTTCTTTGATGTGTAACAGAGTGTCTGGGTTCCTCTCTGGCCTGTAGCTCTCCTTCGCTCGCACTCTATTTTCTCTCTTTCATCCCGCCTGCATCGCTCCATCACTCTAAAACTGTGGGGCCCACTTCCCAAACAGGCAGATCCTGCACATACACACCACACAAACAGCCTGCAGCAGAGGTTGAAGACGCCTTCCGGCTGGGAGAAAGATGCTATCCTCACTCAGCGCGTCACAGTGTTTTGTTCTACATCACAGCATTGTTCACTTTCAGGTTTTATATTCCTCTCAGGAATGACTCAAACTTCTTTTGTGAAGTACTTTGAGATTTTTGCTGAAAATGCTTGTATTGTTTCAAAAGTAGCAAATCCTGTTAACTGTGTAGTCTGCACCAGTCTGGTTTTACTTTTTTTACTGCCACAGCCCAGACGCATCAACTCAAGAATCCCTCCATCAACACTCACCCTCATGCTTCAGACTGAAGGTGGTTTAACTACAGACTGTATAAAACATGGATGCAGACTGTGACATCTGCCATTGGTTTCTGCAGAGACACCCAGTGACAACAGGCACTGTATTAGAAATGCTGACGCAGCCTAAATTTTGTTCGCCATAGAAATGAGTGGAGCTGAGGCACTGTCAAACAGCTGCAACATCCCCACCTGTCTATCAACTTAGCCTCACCATTAATAATAAGATTTTATGGATAACAGTTAAAACCAATTTGTGTGTCAGCGTTGCTGTTACTGTCCGACATGAAGAAGGAATAACAAAACAGTAGAACTTTATGAAGGTTTGGTTTAGTGTGTATGTGGTTTGTGATATTGCTAGATTTGAATATATTCTTTATTTTATGTATTTATTAACTATTTTCTGATATTTGAAGCTCAACATCTTAGCACAGAGTTTCAACTCTTTTTATTCCTTAGCTATTTATATATATTTACATTTCAACTTAACCATCACGAAAGCCAACCAAGGGCCAGACTGACCAGAATCCAGAGTCCTGGTGGGCAACGTACATACTGATGACGAGCACATCAAAAACAAACAAACAAACAAACATATATATATATATATATATATATATATATATATATATATATGTATATATATATATATATATATATATATATATATATATATATATATATATATATATATGTTTTTTCTGTTGTTTTAGCTAATGATTTTAACAGTTTTTCATTTATTTTAGTTATTGCAAAAATCAATCAATTATCAAAGTTCTGTGTTTTGAAAATTAATCCAACATTTGAAGCTGACTTTTGGCCATCCATAATCAAACCTTGATTAACTTTTGCCCTCTTTTTTAGGCTTCTGATAGAAAAACAACATACACAAATTGAAAAGAGTATATCTCTTCATCACCGAGGTATATTTGAATCATTCCAGTATCAAAATAAAACGAACACTGGTGAAATTTGTTCAGCTGTGTTAGTATTGGTATTCATGTCACTGGGTCAGAGTAATAACTCAAATGTCACTCAAACAAACAGAAAGTTTGTTTGAAGAATGACTTGACAGCATTTAAGTTTCTCCTGTTTAATCTGATGTGCACTACGACTAAATTTACACATGAGAAGTGCTTCGTTTTATGCTGTTTGTTGTGGAGCCACCTCACATTCCCCTAACAGGGGAAACTTATGGTTTAAAGGGTTTAAGACTGTTCCACTAACTACTTTTCAGAAATTCTTCATCATAACATATAGTACTAACAAGTAACAACTGACGAAAACTTTTTCTTACCTGGTTAATTTTTTTTTTTTCAATTAGTGAAGAAACAAAAAGCAAAATAAACTAAATGAAATCATAAAACATTCATCTGTGCAGGTAAAGTGATTCATTTATTCTACACCACTGACTAAAACTACAAATGATTGATGAGGCTAATGGTTGGCTGCATGTGGAGGAACACAAATTGGTAAACTGTTACATTTGTCAAAATATTTTACACAGAGTATTATATTTTTCCCAAGTAGATTCCATATTACTGTATCTAAAAAAAAATCAGAGGGTTATAACAGGCCCAGACATGATTGACTACCATGATCAAACAAGGAGAATTATAGACAATAAGAGCTCTACAAGATGTGCACACAAATCCATTGAAAGACATCCCTCGAGGAATTCTCGGTTAGACTTCTTAGAAATACACATACCGGCCAGGTACAGAGAGATGGATAGATAAAGGCAGGAAACCTTCGTCTTGCTCTTTCTTTTCAGTCACAATCAAACTCCAACACTGCAGGCGACGGCACCTGAACACCTCTGATGATTATTTGCATCGTAACAATATACTTTGACCTTTATATTCTGCTGATCGTATAGGAATAATTGATAAGCGAACTGAGTCCTCTGCACAGAACTTTTGAAAGCAAAGCATGGTGATGGTGATTGGAATGACAGTTTTATCTGAATGAGCACATTCAGAACTTCTCTGAGGGTTGCTGCGTTTTGCATGACAACGGAGACTAAATCAGTCCCTGTGTAAGTTAGCTAGCTACAAGGTGCTGCAATGAAAGAAACTCGCAGCATATACTCCAATGGATCATCTCATTCCAGTATCTGGTTCAGAAGGTCGCTCCTTACTCCTCTCATCACTCGAGTGCCTGTTTTTTTTTTTTCCCACAGTTTTCATTATTCAGCCAGGAAGAGAGATGAGCACAAACACAAGCTGACACAAAGTGCAACACTCAACCTTTCGACCCACACACACAAACACACAAACACAGCATCTATCTACATCTGCTAATTGAAACATGCCTCCCTGTTGCTGGGGAATACAAGTGTGTGTCTGTGGCTGTATATATAGCATTAGGATGCTACAGCACACTCATGCTGTCCATTGTCAGAGATGTCCACTGTGTAACTTCGGGCAACCATGGAGCCTGCATTACCATATAAATTACATCCATGTTGCTGCTGCTGCTGTGGATTGATGGTATTGTTATGGATTCTACACATTGGACCCTCATTGAAAACAATCAAAATAAATAGCCTCCTTCTCCCGCATAAATGCAAAGACACGCACATGCGCAAACACATATGAGGAGCACGTGAAAACACACAAACATGCACAGATCCTCAATCCCAGGTGCAGAGAGGGACACCTATCCTCTCAGGCTTCCATTACCTCTGAACATGGCCTGTAACAGCTGAAAAGAGGAGATCTGCAGAGGAGGAATTATCTGTTTACGTGTGTGTGTGTGTTTGTGTGTGTGTGTGTGTGAGTGTGTGTGTGTGTGTGTTTCTGTGTGAGTAATGTACAAAATCTGTGACAATGCCTTTTTGCTGCCTCTCTGTTCAATAAAATCCTTTATGTCTATTTGTGAATCAATTTGACATCTGGAGAAAAAAAATGTCATTTTAATCTTGGGGGCAGAGCAAACAATAACATAAAAATCTGCAATGAATTAAAAAAAACATTTAAGTGGTATGAACCGTGATAATGGAGTACCAGGAACCGGAATAAATGAAGTAATTTCTCGCCACAGAAAAGATACTTAAACCCTAAAAAATGCCACCTAATTATTTCCAAATTTGTTATTCAAATTATAAAATACAGTGACAGCAACTGTGCACTGTGGAACAATGAATTAAAGGAATAAATTTAAGGGCCGGTAAAAAGCTGTTTTCTCCAATAAATTTAAATGTTTCACCCAGTTGGAAGAAGACGTTATGCTACAAGCTAAGCTGCTTCCATATTTTCTCACTTGAGCAAAGGTTGAGTGTGAAATATGGACACTTTTTGTGAGTGGTGCTGGCACTTGGTCTTGGCACTTTGTGAAAACACTAACAAAACAACAGAAACCTGCTTGCAGCTTTGGAAGGACCTTCATAGATTTATATCATGTCTGGAGGAGCAATATCAGTGTTTGTTATCTCAACTGGAGAAAGCTTTTAGATGGCATGGTGCAAAAAAAAACAAAACAAAACAAAACAAAAAAAAATCTGCAGGGTGAAACGCTGGGAGAGCTTTTCTTCCAATCTGCCACAGCGCTGCATCATTTGGGTAAAGTTTAGAGACATGAGAATGAAATCTGATTACAAGCTGCAGATATGAATTAAATGGAGTACTTAGAAAGAATTTGCGACATTTTCCTTTCAGTTATATTAAAAAAAAAAAAAAAAAAGCTTTGATTCAAGCCACAGTTGTGTTTACAAAAGATTAATTATCTGGCAATTCAATATGAGGCATCAAGCCTTAAATCAAATTACGACAGCCTTAATTTCTACCTTGATGGATCTACTCTCTGCCTTGTACAGCTACATTAAATGAAGGATGGAAAAGATTGGTTTTTTTTTTGCACTTGCAATGGAGACAAGTTACATTTACTTTTCAAGATATGTCCCATTCCATGACATTTTGGAAGGCTCATGCGAAAAAACTACATAACCCACAATCACCCAGCGTCTGAACTGATGACAGTCATTGGGAATCAAATCACACACACACACACACACACACACACACACACACACACACACAAGAACATGACATAAAATAAGCCACTGACACACTGGTTGTGCACACACATTCACACATACGCAGGTTCCTACACAACCACCTATTCGAGATAGCGAGGCTTCGCTGCAACAGCAGGCAATTGCTGGTGGTTGCTATGACGATCTCTTTCTGTAAGAAGCACAAAAAGAAATAGCAAAACAAAGAAAAAGGTAAAAGAGAAGAAAAGAATTGAAAGAAAGCAAATAAATAAATAAATAAATAAATGAATGGATGAATGGATGGATGGAGGAAGAGCCCTGGGAGGGGGTGGAGATGGTAAGCGATCTAGATTTGTTTGACGCAGAGATCTGGCAGTTTGCGACCTTGTACAGTCAGAGATAGCGTGTTGTGGTTTAACTCATGAATAAACTCAATTTCTGTGCATTCGTTTGGTGTGTGTGTGTGTGTGTGTGTGTGTGTGTGTGTGTGTGTGTGTGTGTGTGTTTGATTTTACATTATGTGGAGCATGTGCTCGCATATGTGTGTTTGAGCTTGTGAGGCTGAGTCAGCAGTGTCTCCTTTGACGATTAGCAAACACATGCATGCACACAAGCAGGGAGAGTCCATCACAGTGAGATGAGCTGAGAGAGGGGGTGATGCATTCGGAGCCAGCGGATAATGACTGTACTGTGGCCTGTTGCTGAGAGAGAAAACTCTCCTCTCTTTGATGTTCTGCAGCCGCTATTTATAGTAACAGCAGAGAAAAAGGACGGAGTGCTGAAAAAGACAATAAGCCACATTAGACTCTCTAAAACTAGCTCACTGTTGAGCCTCCCTCCCTCTCTCAAGGTGAACAGGCTGCAGTCTCCACACTCTGGGCCAAATTTACTGAGCCGTCTGCGCCTCAGTTCAGACACACTCTGCGCCTGTGAGATGTGTGTGTTATTTATCAAAGAGACACAGCAGTGTGAAGGCACAGTTTGGCTGTCATCTGAGCTACACCTTGTGTGCCTCTTGCTTCTATGCACATGAATTTTGGAAAGGGCTCGCACAAATAATACAAACAAAACAAGGTGACACAATAACTCTGGTTGATTCCACCAAATTTTATGAAAGTTCTGTCAGGCAGAGAGAGCTATTGTTACCGGGGTAATTCTCGCCTTTAAACAACACTGGTTGTGGCAAAGGGAAGGAAAGTTAATTAAATGTGAGGGTAGTGCAAACTACAGCTGCAGCGAGTTTGTTTAGGGACAAAAACGTTATCTCAGGAAGGAGAGGAGAGATGCACCCAAGAATAAATGAACAAAACATGTGACTCTTTAAGAGACGAGAGATGGAGCAGAGTGTGAACCAAAAATGAACATTTCGATGATTGCGCCCTTTTGTCGAAGTGTTCATATTCTGCAGCTCGTATTCTTCAACCGATGTTTCTTTTGTGCTACTTTTAATACACCTCAAAGCCGCTTCTGAAAAACTTTCATTGCCCTTTGTACAAATAAGTCATTACAATTTTTTATCATATTAGATGCCCAATTTACTCTCTCAGTATGACTTTAATTGTGGGCTAAGTTAATGGAATTGACATTTTAGTTATTAGAAAAATTATATTTTTTTGCATCTTCGGCAAATCCTCCTGCTGAACCGCACCTTTTGAGCCCCTCATCACTGGCGGAACGTGCTTACAAGGCCGTCCCAATCACTGATTGCATTATTAGCTGCTGCCTCAGTAAATCAAATGTTAATTACTTGCAGATTGTGGGCTCAAACAGAATAAAAGGTGCAACGGAGACTTGCGCCGCACTCTTAATGGATGCATCATAAATCTGTTCAGCTATCTCATCGCCTCCTTCCCCTTCAAGGTGTTTGCATTTTTTAATGTGCAGGGGAGGAATGTGGGGAGAAGTGGTTGCAAATTTTCATGCATGAGTTTGCTCTTTGAAGTAGATGCTGCTTTGGTCATGAGGGGCTGGGCAGATGTGTGTATGTGTGATAGGAATAGAGTTAAGTAGTTTTGAATCGGTCTATCTATATCTATGTCTATTTATCCATCTACTCCTTTTTTTTTTTTTGCAAGCACATGCAATCATCGTACATCCTTACAATTAGCATAACAGCTTGCATCAGCTGACATCAGCTGACTCAGAGGAATAAGGAAGTCCCCGTGCTGGAGGACTTCACCTGCAGTTGTGAATCTCGGTGTACGCCTGAGTGTGTATTTCGGAGCGCTTGTTTGTGCGCCCACTTTGCACAAACACTCTCTTGCAAACGTGATGCAACTCTCCAAGGCACAACCTGCAAAAGCCATTCAGCTGATAAACAGTTGTGCCCAGTCAAGCAGATGTAAAAGATTTTACTTGGCACATGAGGAGACAGAGAGCCCAGTCAAATATTCAACATTGGGCTTTTAGTTCTACCCTCTTTGCTATGAAGTACAGACCTCGGAGACAAATAATAAATGCTAATCTTTGTAGGACGAAGCCAAGTCAGTCAGTTTAAGCTGAGAGTGTCGAATGAGATTTTTAATTACTGCATGACCTGGGGTATATTAGCGCATATTAATGAGGATCATTAACCTAGAGGTAACTAAGACCCCTCCTCCTTAACTACAACTGATAGCACCTCTGCTGCCTTACACTAAACTACCAGTGCATGTGTGTGCATGAGTGTGTTTTTAAAAAGTGCTCACAGGTGGCATTTTCCACCATGTGTAATAAACTGAGCATCCTTGGCTGAAGTAAATAACTGGAGTCTATCTCCTTTCACAGCTGATGGTCTCTACAGCTGAAAGCCTGAACTCTGGGTCATGAAGGCTCACTGCTAAATACAAAGCTTTGGTTTGTAGCGCCAATGATTTCAAGTCCATGTGTTGAACATAAAGAATGGCGGGTTTAGATTCTGTTGGTTAAAGTGGTCTTTCTTGTAGCCTTGGAAAAAAAAACCCACTTTCAATAGCCAGGGAGTACGTACAGGAGCGAGCAGAGTGAAAGATGAGGAGAAAGAAAGAACGATTTCAATTGACATATGCAAAGGTCAGGGTAATTTCACTGGATAAAGAAGAGAACAAAGGTAAAAAAAAAAAAAAAGGAGAGAAAGTTTCAGCCTGTCTCTCTGTCTTCCACTACAAGATGTTGAGGTGGAAGAGAGCAGTGCCCATTCTCCACCACCCGCTGTGTAAATGCCAGGGACAATATTGACGTCACCCACCCACAGATCCTCTAACACCACCCTCCCATCCCTTCTCTCAACCTCATGTGTTATTTGTTGTGCCATTAGGCCACATTCTCAGTGGTATAGAGGCTGATGCTTTTATCTCAGAAGAGGGCGGACTCGCCATATTTGGCTTGTAAAATTTACTTAGCGCGCACTCACACATACACTCACGGACTCATTCACGAACAAATGCCTGTGTAAAGATACACTTCTGTGCACACTCCTTCTTATCTCTGCCTCTGTCCATTCCTCTCCACTCTCCCGTCTCAGCAGTATATCCTTTCATCTTTACATAACCGTGCATTCCCTCGGTGATCGCCTCTAAAACTAAATGTTCCCCAGAATTCACTCACACCACAGCTGATCCGCAGTGCAGGGACCCCTCCGCCCGGGCCTTGTATCCTCCTCCAGTGAAAATATCAATAAGATAATGAGCACAGGGGCCACTGTGAGGGGATTCAGTTACACTTATAGGACTTTTGTATGATAAAAAGGGCACCACAGCAGAGGGAACAGGGCTCCTTTGGTGCAATTTAAGGAACAGGACTGTGTTATGGAGGGTTCTGGATGGTTACAAACACAATGGAGGTGATGTCTATTCTCTCTGGTGCTGGTATGGAATAATGGAGCATAATACTGCTCTCTGGTTACCACTTTCATTATATAATCTATGTAGCATAGCTGAATGCCTCTTATACTGTTTGCACGGTTTAAATTTTGGCGTTGGCCGCGAGGAGCTGTAACATCTTTAACGTAAACTCTGTCTGACGAGCGTGCACAGCAGCCAGTGTGCATGCATGCATCTCACGTCAGTACACTTTGCATTAATTGCCATTCCCAGTGGTCATGGAGAGAGCGCAGAGCTCCTGTGGGACATCTGCACCTTCATTAGACTCTACTGATCATCACGCTGCAGCACCAAGAGAGGGCCTGTTCCCCCCTCTTTCATCACTTCTTCTCTGCTTCAGTGCTCCCGTGCCTCCCCCCTTTCTGCCATCCCTCTTTTTTCTTTTTTTAATGTTGCGCTTGTTCCCACACAGAGCCTGCAGTAACGTTTCCCTTAAATGATATTTTCATGGCCTGTCTGGGGTTATTAGACAGCTGCACTTAAAAAAAAGCACAAACAGGAAAGATCAGGACGATTAAATGAGAAGTTCTGGACTAGATGGACTTGAAAACAGCCGCCCCGTGCGTGTGCGCTCCCTCTACACCCCACGCTCCACGGTGTATCCCGCTCCCTCAATTTGTAATGGCTTATGATTTTACCGCCTCCCCTCTCATCCTTCAACATTTCTGTCACTTTGCCCCCCCCTCCTTCCTCGCTTCACCCTGCTCCACTTCCTCCCCGCCCTCATCTGGCAAGTTCTTTTGCATTTTCATTCCCATCAGCCTTCCTTTCGTCATTATCTCCCAGTTAATACTTCTCACTGTCTCGATCCCCAGCGCAAGTGGTTCTTGGCCCCAGGGGGTAGGATCGCTAGCACTCCACAGACCCCTACAGACATGTAATACATCCCCATCTCCCTCCTCTCCTCCTTGCTCCCCCTCTTTCTCTCTCCTTCTTTCTCCGCAGTGGATGAGAGACGCCAGCTGGAGGAAACAGAGAGAAATGGGCCCAATTACAGCATTGGGAACTGAAAGTTGGCTAATTAACTCTAATTCGCTAACAAACTGCTTTTTCACCAAGAATCATCTCTCTCTGTCACATGGCACACTCATGCAGGAGAAACTGCATTTGCATGCACTGCCAAACAGAGGGGAAAAAAAAGAAGGAAGAGACGCACAACTGCAGGTACACACGCACACAACTGCAAAGAAATACCCTCACTCCCCTTTCGTCTTCACACTCATACACACACATGGGCTTACATGCCCACACAAAAGTTCTCAGACCCACTTGCTCAGCTGTATTTACCGCAAGGGCAATATGTTGATTACGTTAGAGTGGCTGATTATTGCACAGTGACAGTAAAGGAAACAAATGTCTTTCATAGGCAGGCATCTATCTCGGTGAGAGGGCTTCTAGCTACAGACTACAGCAGCAAATGACTGCATCGTTCCAAGCCGTGACAGACAAAAGGAAAGAGGGCAGGAAGAGGAGGGATGGAGGGGAAGGATGAAGAGAGAGAGAGTGATTGCGCAAATGAGGTGCAGGGAGAACAAAAAAAGTTAGAGGAGCGCCAGATGGAGAGGGGGAGAAACAGATGAATAAAGGATGAAATCAAAAAAAAAAAAAGAAAGAGTGCAGGGAGGTGGAAGACGAGGCAGGAGATGGATAAAGAGCAATTCTCAAGGTTTTGTACCAAAGCCGGGAAACAGTTTTTCCCCTACAACGGGATAATGGTGGTTAGAGGCAAGAACAATAGGTTTATCTGGAGCAAAGATGCTATCTGGGGTAAAAACACACACGCACACACATACACACACACATAAAAGCTGAAGGATGTTTCATTACTTGTGTATTACAGGCTTTATGTGGAATTATAGTGTGGGCAGCACTTGGAACAATAAGCTTGTCAATGTTGAGTTATCAGAACAGGTGTCCAGTGGGTACAGCTCCACTGAAATGCAGTCTGATCCTGCAAACACACAAACATGCAAAGAACAAGCACGCACACACACACACACACACACCTCACAGCACATACACACACAATGTATATGAGTAGGAAGGGTGAAAGCATCAATTAAAGGCATTGTTAGCGAGTCTGGATATCCTCTCATCCTTGCAATGAATTGTGAAATCCTTCTGGATTAGCAGACATGATAAGAAGCCTCATATATGTGTGAGATAAAACACATGGAAACACACACACACACACACACACACACACACACACACACACACACACACACACACACGAAAGCACGTACTTTACACTTGGCCTTTGGTGCAAAAAATTCCACATGGAAAAGAGATATTTTCACACTTTTCTTCCTGACTTCCCTTCCTCACATCTTTCCTTTCCTTCTACATTTTTTTCGGTCCAAACTCTCACTCGTAACTCTTTCAACGTATCCCCCTCTGACTCTCCCTTTCTAAACGATTACCCTGCACTGAGACGGATAGTTCCTCCTCTTCCTCTTTGGCTTTGTTTCTCTCATCTACCTCCTTTTCCTTTTCCACTTGCTCCATCTCTGTCCCTCTCTCACACCTCATTAGTGATGCTAATACCCCAAGTAATAGAGGACACCATTCACAGTGTGTGTGTGTGTGTGTGTGTGTGTGTGTGTGTGTGTGTGTCTGCCTGACCACACTCTGGAAGGGACTGTCTCTAGGAAGGGGAGATGAGTTTTTCCCCCTCTCATCCCATCTCTTCGCCCGGGCCCTGCTCTCCTTCTTGCTGGGATAAAATCAGATGGAAATGCAATCACAATCAGTTAGGGTCCAGACGAGAACGGATACACACACACGCACATGCTCACACACACACACACACGCACACATGCATGGTCACGCACAGGCATGCGGGCTATTCCACTACTGCAAGGGAGCCATGCAGAAAATTGTTTTGGACATGGTGATGAGGAGAAAGGGTTTGGCGTGTGGTGAGGGGGGGGCTTTTTAATTTACATTTTTAATGCAAAATATCATTCAAAGAGGGAAAGTTAGGCATCTCATTATACTGCTTCTTTATTACACACAAAACACATCAGTCTCAGGGTACTGTGTCCTGAAAATACGCACATAAACACATGTGAGTATCCTGCTGAGCCCTACAGCGGCAATCAGCGGGTTAGAAATGGGGTTCTTCCTCAGACACCATAAATCTGAAGGGGAATAATCTCCACTGTCCTCCAGATATCATCAATCTCAGATAATCTGCGTCATTGGATTTCCCTGCTCTGCTCGCAGCCATGCGGGAGGGGTCACTTTGGGAGAAACTTTGTAACAGAACTCCGCGACAGAGTCTGTGCTGAAACAGCTTCAAGATCTTAGATGCAGAGTACTCGACTGACTTTCTGATCTGCTTGGGCCATGACTGGATAACAAGGACTCACACTCTTGGTTATTAGTCACTGCTTTCCAAAATTACCCTCAAGACCTTGACTGAAATGAATCATATGAGCATTTTCTGGATGGCCACCTCTGCTGCTGAGTTTCGGTTGAGATTAGGTGAGTAAATCTGCGTGGTAAAGGTTAGGAAAACATGGTCAGAAGTAAACCGAGCTTGGCCGTAGATGAGATGTGAACCTTCGTCTCCGGTGTCAAATGAGACACTCTCCTCGCCAAACGATTCACACCAACCTCCTCTGCAGCGCTATGACAATTTCACACTGCTTCTGTCTGTTCTCTCTTGCTGCATGATAACAAATAGCTCCTTGGCTGAAGGTATGAACAAAGATGATTAAAAGTGCTTCAAGAATCGACAATCTCTGTCTGATATCTTAGAGAACGCAGTCTTATAGATAATTATTTCCATTAAAATCCCACAGTATATCTCTATTATTGTGTCCATTAACTTTTAAGGAGCAGTGACAAGTTTTTTTTTCGGCTCTGTGGGATGCAGATTTTCATAAAAATATACACATTTTAAACAGATTCAACATAGAATTGCCTAAAAGGGTTATCAAGCATATTAATTCTAAAAAAATTGAAACATTAATAGTAATTAGTTCCCATCTCTCAGGACCAGCCTTGAAACTGAAGCTGGTGTTTTTGCCACAGTGTCAACAGGCAGAGATAGAATGAAGTAACATTTTCTGCTGTAAAGAGTTATTTAAAAAATTGGCATGAGCGTTTGACCAATCAGAATCAAGTATCAAACACAGCCGGGAAATAATGAAGAATAGTTTCTCTCTTGGTTTGTGTAGGAACAGTAAATAATGTCTCTTGAAGAATTCAGGAATGTCTGTTTTTGCAGACAGCATATTTTCCGTGTTTTCTTTAACCATAAGAGCTGGATTTCTTACAAATAAAGATGCTTACCGTGTGTGTTTGTTCCTTACAATCTGTTGCTTTCCTCAGCAGAACAAATAGAGTAAATGGTTCACAGCAGTAAATCATAATCTCTGTCTTTCCAAACTCTCACTCTGCTCAATCAAACAAGACACTTCCCGCCTTCAGCGCTGCCCCTGCTTCGAGGTCACAGCCTGTGATGTCACGTCAAAATGAGACTGTGTGGCCCCTGGAAGCCCACGGGGCTCCTCGTGGCCTGCCCGTGTCATAAAGGATCACCATCAGACCGTTAGTTAGGCGTACACGCTACAATGAGGAGCAACCACCTGCAGGAACACTTGTGGTAATGCTGCTAATGGCCTGCGTTCAGCTTCTCTGCCTTTTCTTTGCATTTAAAGGGAACTGCCTGAATTTGAGTCGATCGCAGACCCATCAGCAGAATGACTCATGTTTTTTTATGCCACACTTGTACATCTGAGCATATATTATCCACATGTGCATGTGTTTGTGTGGACTAAGAGGACATCTGTCCATGTTAGCGGTATTTAAATGTTCTCCAAACAGGACTGGGAGCTGAGTTAATAAACTGTCCATCTGACGGCTGAATTTGATTGATGCCCATTTGTGTAAACAATGTGAATTCTCTTTTTTTAAAATGTATTACCTCACCTGAAGTAATTCAAACTTAGATCCTGCAGGCTTATTACACTGAATAGCAGTTTTAAATTAGCAGGATTTAAGTCAGCGCTTTGATAATCATCCTGCAAAGACCTCCTTGTCAAAAGTGTAGTTTCACAAAGTAATGCAAACATGCGGTCGGAAAGTGAACCCGACGCTGCCCTTCCTCTTCCTTCTCCTTTTTTCCTCTCTCCTTTCATGCTGTTTTTTGTCCTCTACAAGTCTCCTGCAGTTCTTAAAGGCTGAGACGGCACTGTGGGAGTCTGATCACCACTGAGTCCGCACGCACAGACACACACACACATGCGCACAGTAAGTTCCCTTTGTGGTGCAGAAAAATACCTGCACCTTCAGAAGTATGTCTGTCAAAATGAAATTGCTGGCTGCATTACAAGCCTTTGAAGGTATTGAAAACTCATTTCTACAATCACCCCCACAGGCAGGTAGAGAGAGACGTGTGTGTGAGAGTGTGTAGTCAGACTGCTTCCACCAAGTGGGTTAGGCAATATTCTCTTTTCTTTTAGTCAGTCTGCATTTGATTATTATTGTCTTGGCAACAGTTGTCGTTCCCCGGCCCCTCCATCCTCTCTCCCACACACCCACCTACCATGTCGTCTTCTGCATAATCCTTACCTCTTCTTCCCTTTCGAACTCTCAGCAAAGTCATTTCTCCCTGAGAACCCCCGCTGGGAAAAAATAAACTTTCAAAGCCAGCCAAACAATGAGTCACACACTCACACATTCCACTATGAAAAGACACACTCCCGCTGAGGAACATCAAGAGGCGCACAACGGACATAATGGCTTTCTGATAATTATTCATAAAGGTGACTTTTTGTGCAAGCCCCACTTAGTGCTTGAGCTCAGCAGCACAGAGTGAGCCCTGAGTCCGTCACAACACAGGCAGACGACCAACATTATGGTCGGCTACGTCAGACTCACACACACCCTTAGACTCTCCCCCCTCTCTCTCTCGCTCACCACACACACATATACGCAGATTCCGTGACTCTCCCTCGTCACAACGTTTCAATTAGCTGCAGAGGACAGTCTGGCCTCACACCCATGGCCAGGCCTCCCATCTGGGGTTACTGCAGTCAAACAGGCGGGCGAGCGGACAGACAGAATGACAGACGGGCTGATGGCCCTCCACGCTGATTAATTCTGAGAGATGAAGAGGGCGGGGTGAAATCAGAACACAGTGATGAGAATAATCAGGAGAGGCAGTGAGCTGTACCCGTCCCAGAATTACAATATGGCCACTGAGAGCATATGGTTGTTCTCCATTTGGATATTTGTTGGCATTACACCCCCGGCTCCACCACAGTTATATAAGCCCGTCTTTAAAAAAAGTCTCTCACCTTATCTCTTCCACATCCTGCCTGAACTCGCTTTGTTTGCAGCTACGGGGACACACACAGCACCTAAACAGTGACAACAACAACAACAACAGTCCTGAGGGACCAGGAGGGAGGAGGGAGTCCTCATCACCCTCGATGATCACTCCCTTGAGAAACAGCCTCATTCTCCAGCCCTCCCTGCATCTATTCCCAGTATTTCCACCATCTCTGATTTCCAGAGCGATGCCTCATTGTTCCCATACGGAAGTCGTTACTGAATGGTGGTAAAGGAAAAAAAAAAATCAATAAAAAACTGCAAGGACAAACTTGATTTCTCCCTCTGTCTATGCGTTCACCTCTCTGTTCAGATCCTTCGTCATCCCTCTCTCTCATCCTCCCTCCATCTCTTTCCCTCCATCACCCTCTCTCTGGTGGAGGATGGTAATCCCATTAGGATCAATATTCCAGGCGAGTGAGCATCCTTTCACTGCAGCAATTACAAACCTTTAGAGACATAAAGGAGAGCATTTCTTCACAGCTTAGACCATCAATCAACTATTTAGCTTCAGAGGCAAAGGATGCTGTGTGTCTGTGTGTGCGTCGGGGAGACTGCAGGTGTGTGCGTGCGTGCATGTGTTTCTGATTTCTGCACTATTGTTCCGTCTGCGCTCCTGAAACGACTGTTGGGATTTTCGTCTTATAGATCCTATTATGGGTGTATGAATACATGAGAGAGCTTCTTAATGCACACTTCCCATCTGGCGGTGCAACACAGCCCTATCATCTCCCTTGTGAATGCATGTATTAGCATTGTCCACAGTGGGATTTCACAGACGGCTAAGCCTGGGTGTTTAGCCAGGGGTTAATATTTCATGCCTTCATGTTATCTCCCCCCACAACCACCCATCCCACCTTCAATCCTCCAGCATCCTGCTCTCTCCTCTATTTTCAGCGTGTGCATCAAATCCATGCTAGTTGCTTCCGCAGCAAGCCCTCATTGCTCTGCTAGTATGCCAAACACACGGTATGCTAATTCGGAAATCTTTGAACTTGGTTCCCTGACAGCCGAGGAGTCTTCCTATGATTGTGATGCTACAAAAAAAACTGCTTTCTCGCTCACATAAATACCATTGCTAGATTCCCGCTCTTGCCTTCTTCCTCCTCTCTTATTCTCCGTCTCTAATGAGGTGGCGTGACTGACAGGAGCGGTGAGGGCATATCACTTCTCATCTTGTCAGCTCTGCGGCCACTTGTGCCCCTCAATGTCACAGGGCTCCTCTTTGCCTGGGGGGTGGCCCAGCTTCCATCAGTCTACCCACTTCACAACCTCCCCCCTCCACATCTGGCACGTCTTGCCCCGAGACAGGGGCTGCCCGGGTTGGGTCACATCTGGAGGCAAACTCAGCGGCAGACTCCGGAGCTCGGTGTGGCAATGATAACGCTAAAGAAACTAGAAAGTGCACTTCATCAAAGAGCTTCATATACATTCTCCACAGAGCAAATTTAATCTGTCTGGGTTACAATTTGCTGGAGAGTATAACAATTTAATCAGTTCTTTACTAGAGCGGAAAATAGAAAAGGCTATACTGTAGGTCTGATGCAGCAGTGTGGGCTACTGAGGAGCTTAAAACAACAAGTACTAAATATTAAGGCGTACAAAAACAACACCCAGGAAATGACAGATCCAAATGGCTCGCTATTTTTATCAGCAGATTCAGAGCTGCATCATAGCCCGTGGCTCACACTGTCAAAATGATCGTTCTAATTCTTTGCCATGAAAAAATTCAATTAGACTATCATTAGACCGGGCTGATGATGAGGTTCTGTTTATCGTTAACTGCACATTATTCGATTCTTCATTTAACAGGCAGCGCCTCATTTACTGATGATCCATTTAACAAATGCTTCTCGAAAAGTTTTCTTTTGGCGGAAAATGTGGAGTTTTGGAGTGTGTTTGTCTTCAGCCTTGCGCAGAAAATCTGGGTACATTTTTATGCTCCTTTGTTTGACACGAGCTATCTCGTCGACAACAAGTTCCCTTTTCTGCCAGTTTGACGATCAAGCATATGAAAACATGTGAGAAAACAAAGGCAGAGGAAGGAGGTTTAACTGCTGGATTGCTCTATAGTGTTGCAGGAAAAAAAAAAAAAAAAAAAAAGGGAAAAGGAGCAAAAAGGCATGTATGCATGTATGGATGAGTCTTAGTGAGAGCAGCAGAAGGGGCTTGAAGGCACTTGTGGTAGTGGATTAACTGTTACATCCCAAACAGGAGAGGAAAGGAGAGGCTGAAGCCGAGCCCTCTTTGTGTGTGTGTGTGTGTGTGTGTGTGTGTGTGTGTGTGTGTGTGTGTGTGTGTGTGTGTGTGTAATAAAAAGGGGAACAGATTTACTCCTATAGGGCCAGCACTCTGTTCTTGTTTTCCTGTGTCCCATTTCAAAAATCTCAAATTTGAACCCTCAAAGAAACGGACCTGCTGCAGTTTGAGCCGCACTTCAAATCACGAGGGACCGCATTTAGCTTTGCACCCTTGCTCCAGCTTCAGAGTCAACCAGATGTCATCTTAACAACTGTGCATTCTTTGCCTTTGCATCACATTATCTCGCTTTCAGCATGCATGTATCCCCCACACACACAAATCAGCAGAGGAACACGCCAAAGGTCCACATACGGATCACCCACGAGTTCCTCTTGAAGCCCTGGAGACAGAGAACACAGACTAACAAGGGAACAGGGGATGAAAACAGAGCGCTGGAGAAGATGCGGTGCTGCAGTAGAAAGTGGCAGGGTGGAGGACATCTTTCCTCAGAATCAAACTGCATATTTTCATCTTTGCTCATAGACCAACTCCCACAGGACATCAGTATGCCAAACCAAAGGCCTGCTGCGTCTGTTTACTCTGCGTTACAAGAGCGGAGACTGAATCAAACTCATTTCTGTAAAGAGAAATTATATCTCCTTTGATACCTCTGTTTGTGAAGGCAAAACTTGCTGTCAAAGCAGCCTCGTGGAGGAGATAAGTCCTGTACCAATACCTTCGAGGAGCTGAGCGCAAGCTTGACAAACACGGTCTTATAAAACACACTGGCCGAATAGACGGCGGTGGCAGGGAGACAAGAATGGTGAAAGTCAAGCGTTAATATTGAGAGACTTTTGATTTTATCCAACAATGTGAAAGTCAGACAGAGTGTGATAGCATTCACCGAGAGCATCCTAACAGCCCACAGATTGTTTACAAGGCCGACTGGCGATAATGTGCATGCTCTGGCCTTGGAAAACAGTCCAGCAGTATAATATCAGCCAGATAAGATCTACAATATCACACACACCAGATTTTGGAATGCAAACAATGGCTTTAAAGTTTGTTTATTTCCACACAAATTATAATGTCAACAAACGATTTTTCCTTTGTGATGAAAGGCCTGCAAGACCTTGGGAGGAAAAAAAGCAAAGGAACTCCAGTAGAACGCAATAATATGGCGTCTGTTTTGCAGATTTTTGCCAAATGTTAAGTGTATGCATGTGTGTACGTTGCTGAGTAGATACGTGCTGACAGTCTGGCAGCCTCCATCAGAGCCCTGCGTCTCTGTCAGACCGCAGGCTGACTGACTGATGAGGGGCAAGCAGCAAAGTGGAAAATGAGAGCAGAGGAGAAGGAATATAAGAGGGGAGAAGTGGAGGAGGAGGAGGAGATGTGAAAGAGGAGAAGAGATGGCGAGGAGCAACATGGTGGCAGGAAAGAGGTGAGGGATGGTGGAGGAGCAAGAAGCAACCGGGAGGAGAGCTGTGATAGAAGCGGCTAAAAGAAGAAGCTGATTTAATAGCGAGTGTAGGTGTGTGTGTGTCAGTTTGTGTTGTGTGTGTGGACAGGGAGGTATTGGTGTAGGTGAGTGACAGGGTGTAATAAGAAAGGTGACCTATTGATTGGCTGTAGAAAGATGTCAGAGCTGGCGTGCGGTGGGGTTGGAGGCGGCTGTGGTGGCATGACGACAAGACAAAATGTCTTCCTCCCTTTTCTTCTTCTTCTTCTTCTTCTCTGTGTATTTATTCAATCTTCATTCACTTCAGCACTGATTTATCCACTTGCCAACACTTCTTTAGCATCCAGCCTGGTGATTTGGCTCTGTGACGGATAAAATCTGATTATTATATGATTATGACGTGTGGTTAAGGTAACAGTGCCCGGGGCTTGCGGGATGTTATCATGAGAGGGTGTTAAGCAGAGGAGGAAGTGGGCTTCCCAGATTGACAATCCAATTAAACGACTGTGCGGTGTGTTAAGAGCGGCTGCAGACCACCAAGGGAAACGACAAATAACACCACATTTCTGACCTACATACACACTCTACACAGATTTAGAGGGGCTGTCTCTGCAGAATGGCAAATAAATCTAAATGCATGGCTCTGCAGCACCAGCCCACACTTATAGACATCTTCTATCATCCTCTCCATCTCTGCACCTCCAGGCTATCATATATGAAAGGTGTGAGTGGACCCTGCAAGGCAGGGCAGGCAGGATAAAAGAGCATGACTTGACCTTGATGCTCCTTCTTGACTCTAAACATGGTCAACAGAAACCAGTGCTCAGCTCAGCCTATAGAAATCTGCACTTTGTAACAAGCTCGGCTCTCACGATGCACCATGACAGCGTTTCTGTTTGCAGGAGAGGAGATCAAATCACTTAGCACACATGCACACACACACACACACACACACACACTGGAAGCCTATAGATGGACCGAACAATTCAAATGCCACGCAGGTGATTGATTAGCTGACCTGACCTCGGGCTCCTGCGTCAATGAGATGGATCATGAGTGAGCATCAAAAGGAAGGTGTCTGAGGGTGTGTGTGCGCATGTGACGGGTCCCTAATGCTGCTGTAAAAGGGACGATCACAGCTGATCAAAAGCCGGCCTTCTGGCCAAGTATCGATGAGGGTGTTTAAATTTAAAAGACAGAAGAGGAGGGAAAAAAAGAGGATGTGTGGTGCCGAGTTTACATTTTTATCTTTATGTTACAGTAGTCATACCTTTTCTTTCTTGTATTTTCTCCACGCACTCCTACATTTTGTTTTATTATTATTTTATGCATTTTTTTTTTTCACCCACAGGCATTTTCTGTGCTTTTTGAGCAGTATTTTGGGGAGTTTTTGTGGGTTCTCACAAATGTGGAGGCCTTTTTTTGTGGATTCTGTCCTACAGTCATCCTTAAAGGGGAACTGAATTCATTATACGGTTCACTGATTATTGTTCAAACAGTGAAACTTGAAATATATGCCTCTGAAATGTGGTGATATTGAATTAAAAAGTAGTAAAAAGTATCTAAAAGAGCGTCAGACCACTCAGCTCAAGTAAAAACAAAAAAAAAGATAATATTCTGTCTCACTCTGGGGATTTTGAGCAATTGTTAAAAAGCAGAGAGGGAAAGAAAAGAAGCAGGAGTTCTTTCTGAACTCCTCTTTCCCCATTAATGACTTCATTATGATAAAAAGTTGATGGAAAATATAAGAGGCTGCATCATGTGCTTTAAACCAGCTTAGAGTCACATCACAAATTAAATATCAAGATATTTCAACATTTTACGCACATATTTTAAACATTCCTATTATATCAGTTCTTTGTGAGCCCCAAATTTTTAAGCAAGTTAAAAAAAAAGTTGCTGAAGAGGCTCATAAAAATGTGAATAAATATTTTAAGCTGATAATTTTTATGTTCTGTTAAAACTGAAGTCCACATCGAACTCTAAATGTGAAAGCAGCTGAATGTTTAGAAGAACAACATGTTGGTGAGAGACGGAGCAGATTTTATTTCTACTGACGCAGAGTTAAACGCATCCGTCACTGTTTCCTGTAAGCCTTATGTTGTGTCACACATCAAATGCGCTGCGCTTGTTCCCTTTAATCTGCGTCTCCACTTCATGTCCTTCCTCGCCTCGTTCCCTCCAGTTTCTGCTCAGCTGCAACCAAACCATGTTGACCAATTTATGCGGAGACGCATTGTCCCATACGGGGCCCATCTAGACAATCAAGCCTACCTGATGAGACCCTGGGGGAGATGGTGAGAGGGAAGGAGGGGTGAGGAAGGGAGGATGGAAGGAGAGGGTTGGTAGGGGAGGAAGATGAGGGTGGGTAACAGGCGCCGAAAAACAATGAGGCAAAATCAGAAGATAAACGAGGCGCTATTTCAGTGGCAGGATTTATGTACTGTCAACATTACCCTCGCTATTAGGGGGAATCCAATTACTCTGCGCCTCTCCTCTCCTCTCCTCTCCTTTCTCACTGGGAGGGTGGAAAATAAGGGAGCAAAAGAGTGAAGGATGAAAAGAAACTGGAGAGGGAGAACAAGAACACCTCTGCATGATTCATCCAATTTCCAACACATATTTAGATATTAAGGAGAGGGAGAAGGAGCGCGAAGGTAGAATGGACTCAAAAACTGAGTGGAAGAGACAGAAAGAAGCCGGATGCGGCGTAAAAGAATAACACAAAGAGTAAAGAGAAGTGACTGAAAGCTCCTGCGCATGTGAGAGCGGGAGAGAGAGAGGAAGAGAAAGGGGGTAGGATTTATGAAAGGGAGCGAGGAAGGGGATATTTGGAAAGACAGAAGCTCCCTCTAGATTTAATTGCATGCACCTCCGCTTTTAAATGGCTGATAAATTATACATGAAGGATGCTAAGACAATAATTATGAGCTGTTTTAGCTCGGAACAGCGGGATGAGGACAGACAGACAACGGCGGAGGAGTGGAAGGCTCTAGTCGGCCAAGAAATCCTCCACAGGGAAATCTCTGGAGAGTCCGCTGGGTCCGCGAGTGGAGGAATCACAGTGCATTATCATGATATTATGGAAGCTCCACAGAGCAAATAAGTAGTGGGAAGTCTTAGTGAAGACACACACACACACACACACACACACACACACACACACACATACACACACACACTGGATGCTTTTCAGTAGCCTGCCCTCAGGTTAAAGCCCCGGCAGCTCTGGCCTCTCAGATTTTTCGGCTTTGTTTATGTGACCTAGCCTGCAGCGCACACACACACACACACACACACACACACACACACACACACACACACACACACACACACACACACACACATAAACAAACACACATGCACACAAAGAGAGGGATCGCTGCATTTATAGCACTCTGTCAATACTCCCCAACATATCTTCTACTTAACTCTTTTTATTCGCCATCATCCCCTCACAGTGTCCGTCCATATCGGTAGATTTTTTAAGCAGTGGCGATATATTCTTCCTCAGCCTCTTGATAATCATTATAAATCTCTATTAAACCCCCACCTTCTGGATAGATGGGGAGTGTCAGCCCACATCTGGCACTATCTGTGGTTGTGTGTATGTGTGAGGGGTTTAAAAATCTATAACTCAGGGTGAGGGATAAAAGAGGTGGAAATGAGAGAAATACAAATTGACAATCTAGCAAAAACACACGGATGACAGAAAATCAAACAGCTCTTCCCCACACACAGCCAATTCAAGGCTGTGTGTGTGTGTGTGTGTGTGCGTGTGTGTGTGCGTGTGTTTGTGTGTGCTTCTGAGCCCTTCTTCTTGTTTTTCAGGGCTCATTCGAAAGCTGCAGCCAGTGATCGCAGCAGTACTGTTGTGCCCTAAAGCACAGCCACTTAACCTGGGCTAACTCACTCACTCAATACACTCAATACCCAGTCGGGCAAAAAACAGAGAGCCTGCAACGGCATGCTGCTTAGCATAAAAGCTATAAAAAGACACACAGCTTTGCTAATGCTGTGTCCACAGTCCGTGTAGTTGTCATATCTGCTATAGCCGAGGGTGGAAAGCTATATTTGTGTGTGTGTGCGTGTGTGTGTATGGTCCTTTGTGGCTAGCTGGGGGCACTGCCGCCCTCGACGGCACCATCAGCTGGCAGGCAGATTGCGACTTAGCTCTAACTGCTTCCCTCTGCTTAGTGTACAAACACACATTATCACACTGTCCCACACACACACACACACTTCAACACACGCACTGATATGAAAGGTCAATTTCTTGCCACACCACTGGTCTGCCCAAGAAACCTGAATTGATTGATTCAACTCGATTCCACCGCAGGCTGAGAGCGAGTCAGAGAAAGTGAGAAAAGATGGACGGATGGACTGACAGCGCAGATAAAAGAGTGATAAGACAGGAGGAAGAGAACACAGGTGAAGGGGAAGTCAGGTGGAGAAAATATGTTTCCTCTGTGTGTTTCATACTGTAAAATTTCAAAGAGCAACACCTAAAAATACAGAATAAAAATCAAAGCCAACATTTCTGTCATAATGTATTATCATCACTGCCACCTACACACACACACACACATATAGAGACACACACCTTGGTGTGAACCTGGCATGGTGAAAGTGTGTGAGGCGAAGTGTGATTGGATCACTCTATTCTAGTTGTGGAGTCGGAGGGGGCAGGTTTTTGTGTGAACAGATGGTGTTTACCTAGTAGCAGGTTGGTTGGATCACCTAACCACCCCCCTCCACCGACCATACCATTTTAGCACCACCGACCATTTACTCACACACACAGACACAGACACACACACACACTAACAAGGAAAAAAAAAGAGCATCATGCACACAGCTCCTCTCATCTGAATGAGGGGTGATAACTCACCAAGCCGCTGTCGGGGAAAGGATAGAGATAAACGAGGGGTGACGAAATGAGAGAGAAAGAGAGCAGCTGAGGCGGGAGCACAGATACCGGGAGAGAACAAGGGATTGGAGCAGAAAGGAAAGAAGAAGAGGAGAATGGGGCCATTGGTGTTTTTTTTTCTTTCTTTTCTGGTCTGTAGTTATGTAGGTCACTTTTCCCTCCGACTCGGGAGTGGGGAATTTGTAAATCTGACATAATAAGGCATTTGGCCTGCAGTGACGCTTCTGAAGACGTTCTGTGGTTTCCTGCTCGTTTTAGTTGCATCCATGCACCGTTAGCCAAACGCTGCCTCACCTGCTGATCTGAAGACAGAAAGTGGAGCGAGGGAGTGAGGGAGCGAGGGAGGATGAGCGGAAGAAGGATGGCTGATTACTTTGTTTGCCAGTGGAGGGAGAAGGGAGAAAATAAAGAAATGGAAATAAGGGTCCACCAAGAGCATAAACAGAGAGGGCTGAAACCTACAACAGATTCCTTGATGGGCCTCTAAATGTTTAAGGAAACAGAGGATGATTAGTGTTCTCCTCGTATCTTCTGTATAACATTTTCCTCTCTTTCATAGAAAAAGCAGAGCGGGCTCTAAGATCGGGTGAGAATTCCCAATCTCATTAATAATTCACCTGTAGCTGTGTCCACTCCAAAACGGAAAGAGAGAAAAAAAGATGAAACTCCAAACATCTTGTGGAAATGTTTTCTTGATGACCTTGCATGTCATGTCAGTGCTATAAAATAAAATGTGCACATGCAGTCACTCTCACACACTCACACAGAGGGAGCAGAGGAGCAGACGGCGCAGTGGATGAGGTCTGACAGTGCTCTCCAAGGATCAGCTTGTGTTGCTAAAATAAGGCTGTGTCTGGAAAGAGGTGGATTCCCCTTGAGTGGGGCACGGAAGAGCACTAAAAGCTAAGTGGAAATGAAAAAAAAAAAAAAAAAACTGCCTCTAGAACAGGAGGGAAAAGTGAGGGGATGAGGGAGCTCGAGAGGAGAGAGGGTGAAGGGCAGGGGAGGGATGGAAAGAAAATCAAGGATGGACAAGGAAGGGACAACGATCAGCGTTCATAATTCTGAGTTAGATTTCAAAAGCATGGCTTCATATTTTACTTCTGAAGTCAATCAGATTTAATTCTGGGAACCTTGGCTGCATAATTTCAGAATAAATAAAAATGTGTAAGTCATGTAAAAATAAAGAATGAATTAAACTGGAAGTATTTTCACAAAGACGCACTGATTAACACTAACAGTCATGTAAATACTCAAGAAAACATGTAGAACACTATTAAAACTGATTTTATAAACCAATTAAAAATTAAGTGACGGCCACTTTAGTTTTTTATGTTTACTTGAATATTTACCCCAGGCTTAGGATTGTGTATGTAGATAAAAAAAAAACACTTCTGGTTATTACAGCTGTATTATTTTCCCCTTTCTTGTTTTTTTTTTTTTTTTTTTTTTTTTTTTGCTGTAATGTTTTAATTTACAAAAAGTAAACTGTTCATTTTAGGTTCAAAGACAAACACACACACACACACACACACACACACACACGCAGACAAACAAAAAAGAAATAATTAAGAACTAATATTTAACAGGATTTTGATGGTGGAGAGTTAAAAAAAAATCTAATTTTTACAGTTTCTTCATGTGATTTCAGTAATAATGTGAATTTACCTCAATCACCACACTTTCACTGAAGTACTCTTCAGAATAACGATTATAAATTTAATATCTTTGATGGAAATAACAGCTAATTTACGCTCCTTTATAGCCACAAAAAGCAACTAAATGTGTGTACTGGTTTCAGGTGTGGCCGGATTAACACTCAGCCTCTGTCGTCTGGGTTAAGTTGTAAAGTACTTTACTACCTGGAGCTTAAGCGACTGATGGGTGTAACGTTGGCAACATGACTGAGAGCCTGTTTCTTCCTCTCCGTTTCTACATCCGTCTCTCTCTTCTACCTCTACGTCACTTGCCCTCTTCCTCTATCTTGTGTGCAGGTACCTTCCTCCTCCATTAGCTGCTTCTGTTGCTACACCAGAGGACACTAGAGGGTAAAAGTCTGGAGAAAAGAGTGTGAGAGCAGGGTGACAGAGAGTAATAGACGTGGATGGATGGAGTGCCTCGTCTGCATACCTTCACTCAAACATGAGATGCTGGAAAATTACAGGTTTAAGGGGGATTGTATGGAAAACAAAAGCAAAGCACGCAGCAGACGCAGGCAAAAAGAAAATACAATAGCTTTGTAGATTGGCAGCGTGGCAGCACTGTCTTTAAGTGGGATTGTTTGTGCATGTGTAATTTTTCATGCTTGTGTGTGTGTGTGTGTGTGTGTCTATTGTTTTAAGCAAACATGAAGCATTCTGGCAGAGGCCGGGAAAACAGAAACATTAAAATGAGCTGCTTTTTACAGCATCCTTGAAAAAGAGAAGGAAAAAAAGACACCTTTGATACCTTTTACTCGCCCGTCACTCTTTTTTTTATTTTTTTGATTTTCCACTTTATTTATTCACTGCCTGATTTGCTTGTGTTGTGTGTTTGTTCTCAAAGATGAGTTTACAGGGCCTGAAATTGGCAAGTGGCGCTTTAAATTTGTGCAGCCTTGATCGGGTCACGCAGCTAACAAAACAGACGGAGAAGAGTTGTGCTCAGGATGTGAGACCTTGCTGTGTGTTTAAAATATTCCAGAAGAGAGAGGCTTTCATGTGGAGGTGAATGCATGTAGCTCCTGCAGTCAGAGTCGTTTCCTCCTGGTCGTCTTTTTTCTAATTGAGACCGCGACTAAAGGAAACACAGAGTCTCCTCTCTGAGGCCGATGCAGCCTGGGTAATATCCTCAGCGTGTCCCCAGCGTGCCGTTCCAATCTCTACCGGTCTGAGTGAGTGTGATAGAGGGAGATATGAACGCATGAGCACAGGGGGGAAAGGGGGGGGGGGGGAAGTGTGGATGTAAACAACCTGAACCTGTCCTCCCAGTCTGCATGGGGAGCGACACAGAGATAGCGGAGGAGAAAAGCGGGAGTGTGTTTGAGCAGAAACTCCTTCCTACTGTCTCCTCTGCTGGTCTTTTTCTTTTCCTTTCTGCAGTCTCTCTTTCCTTGGGAGCCTCTCTTTCTCTCTCTCTCTCTGTGTTTGTGTGTGTGTGTGTGTGTGTGTGTGTGGGTAGTCCTATAGCCTCCCTTGAGACACTACTTCAAACAGACTCGAGAAGTACTGCCAAGGGTCCACTCATTGGATATACGTGTGTTTGAGTGTGTGTATGCATGCATGTGTGTGTGTGTGTGTGTGTGTGTGTTTGTGTGTGTGTGTGTGTGTGTGTGTGCTTTGTGTTTATATGCACAAATGCTCTCTTTACCTCCACGTCCTCTCAACTACTCTTATAGGTCTTTTTGTTTTTGACTCACTACATTACATATGCACAGCTTCCCAAACAAACAGTCATTAAAGTGGTGCTCCGGCACTCAAATACCCTCTCCTGCCTTTTTTTTTTTTAAATTACACCTGACACCCACACAGACACACACACATACACACACAGACAGACATAATTAAACAAATCCGTAGTGTCTATTAAGCGTGAAGGCCTCCCTGCTGTGAGAGACGTATTAAAACCAGGATTAGCCCAAAACAATTACAAAAAGCTACAGATAGACCCTTTACCCCCCTGGATGCTGTAAAAGTGTGTGTGTGTGTATGCGTTTGTGTGTGTGTGTACGTGTGTGAGTGAGAGAGTTAGAGCGCCTCTGTCCCCTTATGTGGGCTTTAAACACGGCCTCCTTTGCTCACACTGCTCCCACATCTTATGTTTTATTTAACACTTGGCAATTGTTGGTGAGCAAAAGGCAGCAGGGACCTTGAAGCAGCACTAAATAAAAACACTTTGAACAGTGCAATGGCAATGACTCAAGTCTCATTAAGTTCGAATACGTGCCGTTAAACTCAAACAGTGATGTGTGCAGTTAATGTTAAGCAGGCTGACGAAAAGAGCACAAACTGATTTGCTGACACAGATACACAAACAGAAAAAAAGGTGGGGGAATGATTTGCTCTCATTACTTGGTCGGAAAATTCAATATTTGGTGCTTCTCTTGGAAAGTACAAAACCATTACCCCCCACCACTGCACCTCCTGCTTCTCTTACTCTGATTCTCTTTTTCTTTCCCTCCCTCTGTCTTTCCCTCAGACGTTTACGCCTCTTCTTGCCAGGTGTATTTTTTTTTTAATTCCTCTCCTCCTTACTCCTCTCATTCACACTACAGGTTTTCTGACATTGCATCTGCTTCCAGTGTGTCACGGAGTGAAAAAAAAAAAAAAAAATCTTATGACTTGTCTATAAATCATTAAATGGCTCAGCCCCAAGATACATGGCTGACTAGCTCGTACAAAATGAAACTACTACAGCTCTTAAATCATCCTGAGATGGTTTGTTTGCTCTTCTTGAGTTAGAACAAAGATCAGTGTATCTTTATGTGGATACCTTGAAGAACAAGTTGGCAGAGGATCTGAGGTGTTAATTTCTATGCATGTGTTCATGTTTCATATTTTTTCTTCCTTATTATGTGACTGACTTTGAAATGAGCTGCTTTTTTTAAAAACCCCATCTGAATCTCTCTCAGGCAAACATTTGCCTTTAATTCGTCTGTTTTAATTCTTTTCAAACAAATTTTGCAGGTTGAATTTTTTCCATTTAAAAAACTCTGATACAGCCTCTCCACCTCCCTGCTCCTTCTTTCCTTTCCTTTTTAACTCTTTCCCTCTTCACTCTCTCTTACGCTCTTTCCTCTCTTCTCACCTCCATCCATCTCTTCCTCTCCACCCTCTCTGCAGAAAAAGTGGGAAGTCTACCTGCTGGATAATCCTGCATTACATCCTTAATCCCCTTCACACACACACCCATCCACACAAGCTTGCATACCTTTTTGGACATGCAGACACACACACACTCTCTCTCTCTCTTACACACACACATATATATAATGCTGAGCAAAAGACACAGGTGTAAGAGGGATGTCACACAGCTACAAAAGCAGCTTATATCTGAGCAAAACGTAAACGTGCATTACCAACTTCTGACTTGTTTAATTAAACCTTATTAGACTTTAAATTGTTTTCTTAATAATGGAGGCACACTGTCAAAGCATACATGGAGACACAGTCCCTGCTGTGACACACAGATTGAACAAGCAGAGCATCTGTGCATAATGGGCTGTCACTAAAGGATCTGACACCAGAATATCTCAAGGAATAAAAACCCAGAGGCATGCATGCAAGCAAGGAGCTGGAGGTGTGCGGCGTGTTTGCATATGTGCATGTTCTCCGGTGGGCGAAGGGTGCAGGGTCGAGAAATGAGAGCAGTAAAAATATAAACAGTGCAAGAGACGGAGGCAGAGCGGCAGGCAAAAGAGAAACAGACAGAGGGAGGAGAAGAGAGGAGACGGCGGGAGAGAGGAGATCTCCGAGCTGTGCTTCTCATTAAGAAGTGGCTCCGGGGTCCAGTCACTTGCCATTGATTTGTTTAAAATCCAAAAGCTCAGCCATTGACAAGCTTGGCGTCCTTAAGTCCCTGTCATAGCCGGTAAGTGAACACAGCAAGGCAACCAATCCTGAGTCAAAACACTGATCCTCCCCACCACCACCACTGCTCCTGTTGTTTTCTATGAGTCATCTCAGGACGTCCTCATATGACAGTAAAATCTTTACAATAGAAATGATGGAAGATTTCACCAGATGTCAGTCACATTAGAAGTCAAATGGATCCAACAAAATCCTTTTAATTTCTCCCATGAGTGTGTCTGGTTTCACATTCTCTCAGCCTATTCTAGTGTGTCCATGTGAGTGTGTGTGTGTGTGCTGCTGGCAGAATAGCCTATGAATAGAGGCCATAGCCAATCAATAGCAATCTACGGCCAGCCTTCGCGATGCTAATGGAACTGTGCAGGAGCTGGCATTCGGCCAGTGCCATCACTGCAGCATCAGTCTGGAAGTACGCTCAGATACGCACACGCATGAGGAGAGAAAAGGTTAGAGACACAAGAGGTGAGTGTCACAATGTGTGTCAATATGAGGGACAAAGAGAGGGGGTGGTGGGGGGGGGGGGGGGGGGTGCAGGCAGACAGAGAGATGGATGTGCTGTGAGACATTGTTTAGGTGATCAAGAATGATCGATGGAATCATTTCAGTGCCCCCTCTGCCCCGCTGAACGGCCCATCTCCCCTCATCTCCCCTTTAAGTGTTGGTCATTAGGAACACACATGCAGACACACACACTTTTACACACACACACACACACACACACACACACACACACACACACACACACACACACACACACACACACACACACATACATACAAACTGACACACATGCAAAGACTGAGTTTCACTCTGTCATCATCCCCAAGGCAAGGTCACACTGCCCCCTCACCTAAAAACTCACCATCTGTTAAGTGCAGGGGCTGGAGCCACTGTCTGGTGTGTGCATCTGTACGTTTGTGTGTGTGTGTGTGTGTGTGTGTGTGATAAGAAGTCATTATGGCTTTCAATGTACAGGGAAAGAAAGTTATGTAACGATAACTAATATATTCTGCCACAGTTACTTGAACATCACAACCTTGACCTTTACAAGTCTTCTACCGTCCAGAGTTTAAGTCGAGGATCCTGTTATGTAGTGTGTAGAGCCTCCTGAACTGTAAACAGGCCTTTTCTGCTGCGAATAAACACTGGATTTAGAGGGAAGAGAGAACAGAGTGACATTTTCCTCCGTTTAATCGTCTTCTCTTGGAGCTGAGCACATTACGCGGAGTTAATTGAGGGAAAAGGGGAAAAAACATTTCAGACAAAAGTGTCATCCACCTCACAAAATTGATGGACGGCTAATGTACCTTTTTTTCTCCGAAAGAGTCATTTCAGCAGGTTCATCAAAGTAATTTGAAAGTAATAAAACTAACTCTATAATGCATTACTGTCTGCACGAGGACAGGAGATGAGTCCTTGCTGTGATTTAAAGGACGCATGTAATCGATGATATCTTTCTAAAAAATGAATGTGACAGCAGAGGATGGATATAAAGGTTCGTTTGTAAAGAGCGAAGCAGGTTCACAGAGTACAAAAGAACATGTTCTGGAAACTTAAATCGATAGCATCAAAGAACTCGACTTAATCCTGTTTTTTAGGTGGAGTTTAGAGATGGTTGTACCATATTTACAAACATTTACCTGTGACACATTTAGGTGATTACATAGATATAATGCACTGTTTAAACCAATAAGAAGAGTGAGTCCATTAAATACTTTAATTAGACATCCCTCACTCTCATCCTAGCAAGAATAACTGCTGGGTTGATTATCAATTTCTTTTTGTGTTACAGAAGGCTTCAAATGCTGCTTACATGTTGTGTCATCTTGTGCCATGCTGTAGCTACTTTCTTCTAGCAGCAGCTGTTGCTCTATTTGTCTTCTGCAATGTTGCTTTACTACCTGGATGTAAAAAAGCACAGATGACATCCTGTGCACAGTTTGACTGTTATGATTTAGAAGTTGAGGATAAAGCTGTGTTCAGGCTACGACTGGTTAAACTGGATTTATACATGCAAGAAGGACTAAAAGGCTGCTGGTGCTAGCTCTGCTAATGTTAGCCACACTGAGCAAAAAGTTAGAAACTGTTAATCCTAAGACTCTAAAATGCTGTGTATAGCAATGTTAGATTAATCATACTTAATGTGGTGGAGCGCTCCCTCATTCAGTCTAGGAAATCAGTCACTTTGGGACATTTCTAATATGAATGAATGGAAAAGATGATTATTTGGTGTATCTCTGAGTTTTTTTCCCAAACTACATGTATGATGTGTAATGTGGTGAAATGGTAAAAAAGGTCTTTATAATACTTATCAGAAGAGAGGCAGGAACAGGATTAGGATGTGAGTAGACATACACAGAGAACGTGAAGCAACATGGATAGAAGTGAAACAGCCAACTTGGCAGATGTCAATTAAGGGCTGTGAAATCATCCATATCCATCTGGTTTTATTGTTACTTTTACTTGGCTAGTTTGATTAACTTGACCTTGTACGTTATTTTTTGAAAGGGTCACCTTCGTCTTTTTTCTACAAGTAAATGGATCATGTGCTTTTTACCAGAGCCTCCTTTTAACCAAAGCGTCTGCTTCTTCTTGAGTGTATTTTTGCTACCTCTGCCTCTCAACACTTGCTTGTTGAAAAAAAAAACCTTTGTCTGCCTATGAAACAATTGAATGTTTGACCTATTTTCTCTCCAGAAGCTGCACAGTAAACTACCTGACTGTCTGCAACAGAGGCATCGCTCTTTGAAACTGCACCTCTCCTACCGCGTGAGCCATTGTCCTCACCCCGTCCCTTTAAATCGGTTTCACATCTGTCGCGACGTGACAGCCAGGGAGGCAGCCGGGATCTGTTGGGGTGGAGTGACTCACTGTCTGGGCTGGAGGTAAAAGGTATTCTCTCCTCCTTTTTTATGTTAATAACAGACCTGAGCAGAGTGAGGGGAGGATGAGATGCAGAGGAAGAGAACAAAGGAAGAGGTGAAGAGTTCAGAAAGCCGTAGCCAGTGTCTTAGTGGAGAAGGATATTAAAGATGAAGGGAGGTGCTGCAGCAGCAGACAGGAAAGGATAGCTGAGGAACACAGAGGATGTAAGGTAAGATGAGGAATGGAAAGGAGAATGGTTAGTTGGGTTTTGGAGTTTTACAAACAACCTTGTGATGAGTCAATGAGTCACTGCTGTCGCCGCCTCCCCAGAAGGTATAATGAGGCTGTGTGGATGAACGATGGCAACGAGAAGACAAAACCTTCTTTTCCTGCAGAAACGCTGGGATCAATTTGTCACTTCAGCGTGACTGTAATTGTGACACTTTCATCTGTCACATAGTTAGCTCTGGCACGGATCGATCACTTAGAGGGTTAGCGTTGCATGGCTAACAAATGGGATAACACTGCATCCTACACAGCTGCTCTGATTGAGAGTGCGATGCTTTCTTGCTTAGAGGAAAATTAAAAGGTGAATGAAGATGATGAATCATTTTTTCCGTCTTTATTAATATGCGGCGCGAAGTAAGTGAAAGGATTTAAATTAACTGTGATGTCAGCTTTTGTTTTTGTTCCCTTTTTATAAATTAGCTTCTTAAATGTGAGCAGAAAGGAGGCGGGGATAAGAGGACAATGACTCGGCAGCGTCAGGTGTGGATGGAGGGATGCTCGGAGATATGAGAGGAGTGGGACGTGTTGGGGTATAGGTGACACACATGGCAGTGCCACATGCAGATGGTGCACATGGATGAGCAGCCAGGGTAGTGAAGCATAAAACCAGCCAGCTCGCTGATCACACACATACACACACATACACACACACACACACATGCATGCACACACACTCAAAAAGCATGCTGAGATCACCAGTTAGCTTGCCAGCCCTTTACTCACCCAAATCACCACTGTGAAAATTAATACCTCCAACAGGCTACACAAAAAACTAGCCACATCAATAGCAGACACACTTTTCAAAGATGGATGGATGGAAACATTAAATATTTACATAGGAAAATACATCTGTAAAATTTGTAAGGGAAACCTTTATGAAACATTTTACTTTAAAAGGCAGTTCGATAGAAAAACAGGCTCAGATCTGTAGGTTTTAATATCGGCCGTGTTAATCTTAACGATTTCCTTTCCTTTCTCTTTCCCCCTTTCCTCCAAACAGACCTCGAAAACTGAGATTGACTGCCAGCTGACTGCTTTTCCATCAGCGTGACACACAACACAAACGCAGCCACACACAAGTGCTTACCTGATGAGAGACGGGACAGATTGAACGATACAACCCCCCCTCCTCCTTTCCCCTTCCCCTTTTTTCCACATGATTTCAAACATGCACACAAAGCCATCAAAGCGCACACATTATACACAAACGCACAGGCGCTGACGGCCATACACACAATAAAGCATGGTGCGTTCAGGGAGGACACGGGGGGGCTGAAAGCAATCTTCCTACTGACCTTGAGTGGGGAGGACAAAACGTGTGATGGAGGGAGAGAAAAAAAAAACCCTGAATGCGAGGAAAAGGAGTGAAATACATAATCTATCTCCACTGGCGGAGGGAAACAAATGCTTTCACTGTGATTGAGGACACATCGCCCTCACACATCAACACACACACACACACACTCACATTTTTGCTTAAAGAACACTGGATGGAAAAGTGAAAGCAGAGAAAAACTCATTTTCCTACAGCAGAAGGGGGGACAACAGAAAGAGAGAGAGAGGCACGGAGAAAGTACGACAAAGAAAGAAGATGATGGAGGAAGAGGGAGGAAAGCAGTGGGTGGAGAGAATAGAAGAGTCAGTAAAGAGGCCAGAATAGGTGGAAACAAAGAGGGGAGAGGGAGCGAAGCAGACAGAGACAGATGGACGGAGTAAAGAGAGTGAAGGGAGAAAGAGAGATGACTGCTAGTGACCGGCCTTTGTAGATGACTGTCGCTGCTCACTTTCGAGTCAGCTTCACTGAAGCAAAGTCTTAATGACTCACGGCCTGATACTCTGCATAATCAAGCTGTGCGTGTGTGGGTCTGCGTGTCTGCGTGCATGTCTGCGTGCATGTCTTTGTGTGTGTAAGAGCCACTAGTCTTGTAACAGAGAACTTTATTACCATCTGTTCCCACACATGCTTATTTGTTTAGCCGTGACACGCACGTCTTCTTCAATCACTTTGCTAGTTTTTTTTTCTCTCTCCCACTCTGCGCCTCCTCCAATCACCTCTCTTTTTGAGTTCCTCCACACTTACTTTACTTCACTCATGAAGGAGGTTTCTCTCTAATAAACAATGTCCAACCTTAAAATACGAAAAAAAAAAAAAAATCACGCCCATTTTCTCGGTGGCTGTCTAACTTCCTCGCTTGTGTTGGTGAAATAGAATCTCTCTCGAGTCATTCTCATCAAAGCACACGCGTGTGTATGTGTATGTGTGTGTTCCTGTGTCACTATGTGAGTGTGTGTGCCTCAGTACCTGTAGAGGCCATTAGGTGGAGCTGGTGCCTGACTGAGAGACAGACGGGGAGAGAGAGAGAGAGAGAGGGGAAGAGAGAGATGCAAGATGGACAGTTGAGTGAAGCAGAGGAGAGGACTCACTTTCTCCTTGTTTTTTTGTTTTTTTGTTGTCTGGCTGTGTGTTTTTGGATGTGTTGTATACTGGATTTCCTGTGTCCTGGAGCATCAATTATTTATGCTGCAGTGAGCATCAGTTGGTAGTAGCATGTTATTGGCTGAGAAAAATAAAAGCCACATACAGTATGTGTACCCTTGAGTATGACTCTTTTAAAACAACAGAACATACGGTATAATTGACCTCTTTTTTTTTTTTTCCCTGAGCATTTTAATTAGCGGCACCAGGAGCAGACCTGGTGTAGCTAATAACATTAACGACGTCCCAGTAAGCCACACCAGCAAACAAACCTGCACAATAACCCAATCTGGTGCACCTTAATGGAATGCAGCCACTGTTAATGTTATTAAACACACCTGTGCTGCCCTGTCTGTGGCATGTCAAAAACACAGACACAGAACTTGGCTTCAAGTTAAAACTAGTGAAGAAATGTGGTGCAAACCCTCTTCTGTTCCATTCTATTCTATCAGACTCCTTTTGTTTCTTTACTCTTTAGTCAGACAAGCTGGATTCTGTGTGAAATTCCTCACAATACAATTCAGACACTTCCAAAACCAGGCAGACCCTCCACGGATTTGTGAAAACGCGCAGACACATGCGCACCTGTGCTACCACAGATCTTGTTGGCAGTTGAGAGAAAAAGGGACGGTAGCCTGGAGGAAGGGCAGGTGTCCACAGATGGAGCTCTCTCTGTGTCCCTCTCTGCCTCTCTCTCTTTGCTGCCACAGATGGACCCAATCACACCTATTTCTCTCTCACATGCCCTATAGCTAGATAATCAGCGTGAGAGTGTTTGGTGTGTGTGTGTGTGCGTGTGTGCTTCGGCCTTGTTTATTTTGTCACTTTAAAAGGGTGTCTTCTGAATGAGTCTCTAAATATGCATGTGTCTGGTGTGGCTTTAGCCCACAACGGAGCACATGTGGTGTTTACTGTGTGGAGCAGTGGAGGCTACAATGTGGAAATACTTTCTTTCTATCAATCTATCATTCCGTTTAAGCCAATCGTTTTAAGTTACAGTGAAGTTAATTTTTTTTCCTAAATGATACCACAACATTTCAGAGCACAGCGTGAAATGAATCCTCACATTCCAGAGTGTCTGCTGGCTCAGGATAACGTTTAATTTTTACTTCACATTTGCGTGTGCAGTGACAGCTGAACACGTGAAGGGTGGCCTGCAGAGGGCCTGTCTGTTTCAGATGGCAGGGGGTCCTGTTAGCCAATGGGACCACCCGCTCGGTAAAGCAGGAATTGAACCACCGATCTGTCATCTGTCTTCATAAGCCCACCAGTCAGGACCCGTCTAATTAGTCACCATGGAAACCATGGCTAATTCCCTGGTCTGCCATGCCAATCACGTCCTGTCTGTGGCAGCAATCAGAAAGGCACATTTATCCACCGCTGGGCCGGATCTGTGTAACAGATGTGTGTGTGTGCGTACGTGTTGGTGGGTGTCTTTGTGTTTGTGGGTATGCATGTGGGCGGTTCAGAGAGTTTGCATGTGTGAGAGCTTGTGAAAGGCCTTAGACAATGTTGCTTTTATGCTTTTTTAGAAGAAAAAAAAAAGTGCCTGTCTCGCTTGTAAATTCAGAGTGTTTGTTCAGAGAGGAGGCAGATGTGTCGGAGCTGCTTAGAGGGGTGTGTGCCATGTTGTGATTGTCTGTGGGAACTGTTTGATTAGCTTGACGAGTGCTAGCAATCCCTTCACACCCACAAAGCAATCAAACAACTATTATATGACACACACACACACACACGCAGGCACAAACACACACATAGATAGAGACGTAGTGATATACAGCAGGAACACTTCACCTCTTTCCTGAGGTCAAACTCTTCTGTCAGGAACCCCCCCCCCCACACACACGCACACGCACACACACATGCACACTAACCCCCCAAAGACTCAGCTATGGAGTTAGCAGCAAATCACAGCGTTTTAACTCTTAATTACATCCAGATTACATCTAAATGTGCTATCAATTAATCAGCATTGGATTAGAAAAGTGAATAACCTTGTAAATATTGAGGAACACACACATGCATAAATTATGGATTGAAGCGAAACAGGAGGAACCGTGTCCCGTCCGTTTGCAGCCATCAGCGACCTGTCAGTCATTGTAATTACCATCAAGTGGAGCATGCTCTCCAGAAAGCTGAGGGCCGACACACACAAGTGCACACTTACATATGCACAGACTTTAGAATCAATGACCAATAACCACGCATGGACGCACACACACACACACACACACACACACACACACAATCTCATACAAGCAGCACATCCTGACAGTCACGGACGCCAATCATAACTTCAAGCGCACATCAAAGACAAGTTCTGTTCCTATGTATGCCGTTTGATCAGCAGTGCTGCCGCCTCCGCTGTGCACACACACACATATACACACTCCATATGTGCATATAACCTAGATTGCAGCAAAACATCAAATATAAATGCAAAGATTAGAAGATGAGGAATGATTCAGGATAATTTTTTTCTTTTTTTTTTTTTTGTTTGAATGTCCATCCAGAGGAGAAGAAACACAGGAGCAGGCTCCAGTCAAGTTACAGCGTGCTCCATTGTTCTTCACACTGTTCTCCAGTGAGAATGTGGCACAATAGCATGTGTCTGCAGTGGGGACAAAGAAGTATCCGAGGGTCTTACCTGTCTCATGAGAGAGGGTCTTGGCTCGTCCTGTGTTGCCTGAGTGATGCATCGCTCCGTACTTGTCTCTCTTTCTGATTAACCCTCTACCCTTATCTCCTCTCCTCCACACTCCACTCCTCTCTGCTCCCTGAAGAGTCCTCCTTTCTTGATTCTCAATCTTTTTCTGCGACTTGTTTTCACCTCTCTTCCTTGCTGCCTGTCCAATCTTCCCTCGCTGTTGTTCTCTTCTTCACTCTTGTTCCTCTTTCTTCTCTCCTCTCCTCTCCGTCTGTCTGCTGTGAAGAACAATCCGCTCGCTGAGTGCCGGAGCACCGCACAGGAGGAGAGAGATGATGGTTAGAGAGAGAGAGAGCTAGAGCAGGAGCCCGAGAGACACACACAAGCTCACGCGGTGTGGACCGACACACTTGCACACGTGTAGCTGTGGCACTGCAGAGACATATGCCACACAAAAAAACACCAGAGGGGGAAAAAAGAGGCTCTCCTTTCTCCCCCTTTTCCAGGAGACTGTAGGTCTTTTTTGTTTCCCCTCCTTTTTCTAGTCCTCAGTCCTTTTCTTTGGCTCAATCCGTCACAGATCAAGGCCAGTTTGGGCAGAGGGGAACGAATGGATGAGGATACACTGAGAGAGAAAAAGAGAGGATGCCTTTCAGCCTGTGGCAGGCAGAGCAGAAGAGAAGGAGAGATGTGGCTGCGGCTCCATCCTCCATCTGCCCACAGCTGAGACTGAGAGCAGACTCAAGGCACACACACACGCTCGCGCCCTCTCGCTCACTCACTCTCTCTCCCTCTCTCTCTCTCCTCCTCTTTCTGTTTCTCTCCCAGCATCACCGCACCAGCGAGATGGAGGGGGAGGAAGGATGACGGCGGGAGCTAACGAATGAGCCAGAGGGAGAGAGAGGAAAGGGGGGCAGGGGGTGAGACAGCGAAAGAGGGAGAGTGTAGTGGAAGAGAGGAGGAGGAGGAGAAGGTGGTGGCAACAAGGGCGGGAGAAAGCCACGGAGCCCACGAGCGCTGGAGAGTGAAAGAGTGACAGAATCATGGGAATGTGACAAAGCATGCACATCAAAGGCGAAGAGGAAAGAGGAAGGAGGGAGGATAAAACAAGATATAGGAGACACCAGGGAAAAGGGTGGAGAGAGGAAAGGGAGGGAAGAGGAGACACTGAAGGAGAGGGAAGACGGGGTCGAGGGTAAAAAGCAGAGAAGACGAGGTGGTGAGGCAGATATGTGGAGCGGCAAGGAGGGAGGAAGGGCAGAGGACACTGCGGCGATGAAGCTGGTAATATGTCAGATCTCACATTATGTCCCTGAATAGGAAACAGAACAATGTCAAACAAACCAGGAGGGTGGCAGCCACAAAAAGCTTCTTTCTGACAAAACTCTTGCCCTGCAACCAAACACAGACCTCACACAAGCCGCGAATGAAGGAGAATCGTTTTTCATTTTGAGATAAACAATAAATCATCTTGTCCTCTTAGAGAAAGACAAAGACAGACTGTTGCTATCAAACATCAAACCGGCTAAATTAAACCTCTGAAACACAAAAGATGTGAGTTTCTTCCTCTGACTGCAGCCACCAGCTCAGGTGGCAGGTTAGCAGGTGAGTGAATGTCCCCTCAGTGTCCAGCAGAGGGCAGACATCCTGTCACCACAAGGCTGAGGTCACCTCTAGCTCATCAATTCACTGACAAAATTAACACAATGCTACATTACTGAGCGCAGTGATCAGCATTTAGTATTCATTTGGCACGTCACTTATGAGGTATAATGCATCCAGACAGGGCTGCATCTGCAAGGCTGTTCATCATTTAGAGCATATTTAGAGGTGATTTAACATGACTAAGAAGAATGATTTTTAGAGGGAGATTGTTTTTTGAGTATCTGTGTGCATTTCTGTGCACATGTGTGGAAAGTAAAGTAGACAAACAGCTGCAGAAAAAGAGAGATTGGAGAAAAGAACAGAACAGTACAGTAACGTCACTCTTAGGCACTGAACTGCAGGTAGAGAAAAAGCTATAGCTAACACAAAGTATGTGCGCGCTGTGTGTTATGTGTTGTACTAAGGAGGGAAAAGGAGATGAGCAGTAAAGGCCAACCCATGAGCCACCACTCCAGAGGACCGCTGTCAGACTCATTTTCCACCCCTTCATGTGACATTTTCAGACGTCATCCATCATCCCCAACGAGTCACAGACGTACTTTGTTGAGCACGCACACACAGTTTGCTTCGCGTGTGTGAGCCCACATGCATCTGCTTTCATATATGAATGTGCAGATTAAGGGCGGCAGGCAGCTAGCTACCTTTCATAGGCAGGTGTAGAGTTTCGATTTACAACAGAGGGGGGTCTGCAGAGAGAGGCGGGAGGGCGTAGTTTGCAGCTATGACTTCATCATATTAAAGCTGAGTGTACGGCCCAGGTAGCATCAGCGGGAGAGCAGGAGGAGATTTTTTTTCTTCTTCTTCGAGATGAGGTTCACGTCAATTTGTCATGATAAAAAAACCCATCTCAGACAGAAACAAATTGCTTTCTTGACAACAGCTTGTAATACTCTATCATGCACATACACATACACACACACACACACACACACACACACACACACACACACACACACACACACACACACACACACACACACACACACACACACACACACACAGGATTGAACCTGCCCCTGCACACACGAGGGCATACACACGCACAAGTGGACCCAAAGTGATACATTTTCTCATGCAGGTTATTTATCAGTGCCATTCAGCATCATTATACCTGGCATATCTGTGTAACCGTATATATCACAGGTATACAATGGCTGCGCAGGAGCTCCCCATCAGCCTGATTCTCTGGAGATTTCACTGAACCTGCTGTATGGAGGGCAGGAGGACGTAAAGAGAGGAAGAAGAAGGACTGTGCAAAAGGAACAAGAGGGGGAGCATAAAGGTCACACAGACGGAGGAGAGCAAGGATCACATAGCAGTACCAGCAGTAAAACCTCTCCTTATTAGGTCTTTTATGCAGATTTACCCAGTCCTGCCCTCTTTTTATTCATCTCACTCTTACATTCCCACTTCACAGCCGGGTCTCTGAAACTCAAACTTGGCAGTCTGAATTGCAAGTTGTCGATTTATCCCTCACAGCATGTTGTTTCATTCTTTTCAAAATTTTTTGGTGCCGCTTTGCCTCAAAAACTCTTTTTATCCCTCGGTGACGGTTTTTCATTCTTCTCCCTCTTACCTCTGCCTGTTCCCATCCTACCTCCTCCTGTTTCTCCTCCTTCTACCTGCCTCCTGAGCTGAAACACAAAGGGAGAGCAGGTGAACGAAGAAGAAGCGAGAGAGGAAGGGGAGAAGGAGGGAGGGGGGAGTAGATGGGGCGGGAAGGTGTGCTATAAGGTGCCCCCATGGGTTGAACACGGTCATTTGTCATGAGGCTGAAAGCTTAAGAAAAGACTAGTTAACCTTTACAGCTGATCCCCATGAGACACGAGAAAAACACAGCCAAGCAAAACACCTTCAGGAGTGCACAACGCGTCATACAGCTGGTGCACACACATGCATGAATGGCCATTGCAATATAGGTCTTGGATTTAGAATCGATAGTCGTGAACTCGCTCTATGAGAAGCAAGGGGAGGTTACCGTTTTCTCCTTACTTCCACAACCAGACTCGCGCTTTTTCCCCAAATGAGGAGCCTTGTTGTCTCTGTGGTCCTTTCCCCCTTCCTCCTTCATCCCCCATCCTTGTCATGCCCACACCCTGCCAGTGTAATTAATCACCTTGTGCTAATGAGCTATTAACTAATGACAGATTGACATGCCTCTGCCTGTGTGCGCATGTCTCTGTGTCAGTGTGTCTGCGCAAGCATGTGTGAGTGTCGCCAGAGCCGCCCTCTGCACACTAATGTGATTAATAAGGTTAAGCTCTTATTAAGGAAAGAGCACAAGGAGTATATATACACACACACACACCTGCACACACAGGGAACACCTTTGCATGAAAACACAAAAACCCCACAAATTTACTTCATTCACAGAGCAGAGAATGAGAAGCATCTGCCTGCTGGAGATAGAGGTATAAATAAAACTAGGGCACAAAGAGAAACAACATCAAATGCTTTATACCTTTCACCATATATATTCTCATTACCCAGAGGCTGACTCTATACACTCTCTTTACACTTATCACATCTCAGGATGAAAAAAGAAGAGAAGCAACAGCAAAGTGTGCATCACAACACCAAGAGATCATTGACGTGCTCACTAAACCTTCAGTGTTCTGTTGACATCCCATCCCCTTTATTTGGCGACTAACTGTACAAAACGTTGCAGACATCTAATACAAATTAGAAAGAGAGGCATTTTCTTATCCCCAATCTTAAATATTCAGTGACACCAAAAGTCCCTGGAGGATTTTGCTTTTTTTGATAGTTGTGGCAATTACCCCAGACTTTAGGACAGCTCTGACTGCTGAAATCACCCAGGGTCCATAAAACACACGTACGTATATTATAAATAAAATTTGAGCTAGCTTTGTCAAAGTTTTTCCAGCGCTATCAATATGCACGGAGAAGTCTGCATGATTGCTTGTTGGGTTATGATTTTAGACTGTTCTACTTCTTACTGCTGTGCAAACAGTCTTTAAGATCAGTGCTGGTTCACATTTGTAACACAGCTCTTGGTCAGTTGGAACACAGCCTCTGATTGGTCAATAAAAAGCTAAGTGGTTTGACCTCCTGAAAAGACTGAAAATTATAAACAGCATTGGTTGCAGGCATAGTTCTCTCAAGTCTTCTTCTCTTTTTGTCTTTACACATATATATATATTTTTTATTTTTGTTATTGGACTTATTAGTATTCAGTGGTGTCAAAACATAATTTGTAAGTGATCTGGTTGTAATACTGAAACTGGTACCAGAACAAAAACGTCTCTAACACACGCTCCTGACCGTTCACTTTCAGGACTGTTTTCAGCACCATGGACAGCGACACAAAGCTGCTGCTTTTTGAAATGTCCCCAGAGTGATGTCTTTTGGTTGTACAGCCTGATCCTGTCTGTTTTGTAATAAATAATTACACCCTAATAGACTGTGTACCAAACAATTACAGCGTAAAAAGAGCGGCTCTATATCAAACTCTAGAAGTGCTGCTGCAGGCAGGTAGTTACAGAACAGGTCTGTACCTTGAGCCTGTTTAATCAGATGTATTGGACTCTCACGCCTCTGCTTTCCAATTCCAAGAGAAATGTAGTTACAGAAAGATCACTTGATACTCAGGAGGATCCTTGCACTACATAATAGGGAGACTAACCTAGCTGCACGTGCGAGCATACTTTCACCGGATAGTGTGTATGTGCCTGTACTGCACTGTATATGCTACTGTGTGTCTCTGACCCAACAGTGTGTCCCTCTGGAGAAGTTTTTGGCGCATACTGAGACTCATTTGCATTCTCGCCACTCTCTCTCTCTCTCTCTCTCTTTTTTTTCCTGTGGCTTTAGAAGTGAACAGCTGCTTAATGGTCATAGCTCTTCAGAGACAGGACATTGGGAAGCACAGAGGGGGTAAGCCAGGGTTTCTGCACTGCCAAGCATACTCACACACGCACACACACACACACACACACACACACACACGGAGGCTCACACACGGAGGCTCACACCAGGTAGAGCCTGGTTCAGCTGTGGTTCTGAGAGTGAGATGTGACTATTTAGCAGATGTTTTTCCTTCCCAAAAGTGACTTTGGAGGCTTTTCACGCTGTTGAATTTAACTACAATGGAAAACAAAGCAGTCACACATGCGTTTTACTGTAGCTGATGTGACAACAAGAGATAAAAATCCTTGCTCAGTATGGCAAAGTCACTCGTGTCTGGAAAGATGGAATTTGTGCAAATATACAGTATGTTAACCGTGTGCTTCATATTGTTCAGGCTACATATTCCAAGTAACTGATTGTAGGCATAATTTTCACTCTTTAGGCGGCTGGAATAATTGAAATCCTGAATTTTCAGAGAACACACAGATGGATGAATGGAATAAGCAGTGAAGGGTGTTTGTAAAGCCTGATTTGAAAAGCAAAAAAGGGGATTGTGGCTGGATTTTTCAGGCTGTAGGGAGGTTGAGTGGTTTCTCTAATTTTGGTGGAGCTCACAAATTCAAATAAGCCGTTTGAACCCGACGCAGACACACTGACACGCCGCCACGCACACCCACATCAAAAAGCCTTCATCGCCACGCTCATTTGTCTGTATGACTCGAGTGAACACCACACACACACACACACACACACACACACACACACACAAACGAACACACACATGCACATACACACACACATCCACAGATGGGTTGTGTTTCATGAGATGCCAAAAGAAAGGATTTGGTGAAATGAAAAAGGAGTGGGTGAAGGTTATCGTCTCGCAGAGCAAAGTGCGGTTCCAATGTTCTCCTCGGCGGGGAATCTCACGTCTTGACCTTTATATCTCTGAGATTACGTAAATGTCCTTTTTGACAAAGTGCATTATCAAAGGCAGGTCACACAGACACATGCACAAACAAAACAACTAATGACTGATTGATTGATAGGTTTATTGAACTACAAGTCAAAACTGTTTAGTTACAAGGGCTATGATTTTCCTCAAAACTAAAATTATGAGATACATTTGATCTGGAAATATGGCTTTAATGATCTTACTAGGATAAAAATAATATCATGGCTAAAGACCAAAATGTCATAAACAAGGTTTTGAGTTTCTATATCAAAGAAAAACATCATGAAAAATACATATAAAGATTTATTTCATTTTGAAGTGGAAGTTTGTCTGATTCTGTTTGGGGTCCTTGAGACCTCGGGCTACGTGTTAAAGTTTAATAAGCAAACTCACTTTTTAATAACTTTTCTGACTTTTATAAGAATTGATTTTAAACATTATTTGGAGCTGATGAAATGTCTGAGAGTTTCTGTTTGGGGTCCAGGAGACTTCAGACTCCATGGTTGAATACATTTTTTAATAATTCTCTGTCAGAGATTGGGTTGGCTGAACTTTTATCATGACAAATACAAAACAACTCTCCTGATGTCAGTTATTTAAGTGTCTTTACAAGGTCTGACTCTCTGTGGATCATTGACCTGAACATTACTGATATCACTTAAAAATATATTCTGTCTTTCTTTCTTTTTTTTTGTCTGTGATTGACTATAAAAAAAAAGAAGAATCTTCATGCTTAGTCAAAGTAATATGGAAAAAGGTGTCCTCTCAACAACCGTTCACATTAACTCAGTAAATCTGTCCTCAGAAAAAGAAATGTCTACACTTTACAGCAAGACGGTCACCAGCTCAAATCCCGGTTTGCCCATGTGCCCTTCGGTGTGGAGTTTGCATGTTCTCTCCGTGCATGCGTGGGTTCTCTCCTTGTCCTCCGGCTTCCTCCCACAGTCCAAAAACATGCTCACTAGGTCAACTGGTGACCCGTAGGTTTGAATATGTGCATGAAAGGTTGTCTGTCTCTGTGTGTCAGCCCTGTGACTGGCTAGCAACAAGTACAGGGTGTACCCCGCCTCTCACCCTAAGACAGCTGGGATAGGCTCCTGCACAGGATAAGTGGTAAAGGAGATGAATGAATGAAGAAGAACAAACTACAAATATAAGTTCAGTCATGCTCAGTCATTTTTGCTCTTTATGTTACTGATCATAAGGCTCGACCTTTTGAATTTTTCTTGAACTGGTTTTAAATGAGCCTGAATAACCAGGTGTACCTGTTCTTTCACCCACATTCACAAAATCCTTACAAACAGGGACAATGGAGCAGACAATGTGATGTAGCCAGCTGCCACATTTTTCAAGAAAATTGGAATGTGATGTTTTAAAAAAGTATTGTGAATTTGTGCAGGTACGATTATTATTTCAGGTATGAATATTAGTTTTCACAGGTCAGAGTTTGCTGGCATGAATAAGAATTACTACATTTCTATAATTTATCAAGGTCTTTTTCTCACTGCAATAGTTCAGTTCAATGAAAGACTTGGCAAATACATATTATCATGAAAATGAACCCACCTTTTGCATTCTTCAAAGGTTTTCTGAAGGGAGTAAATTTTCTTTGCAGTCTGACATGGAGTTGTCATCTAAAGTTAACTTTTGAAATATAAATAATGTAGTAGGATTCATGCAGCTTTGAGCTTTTTGTATCTGTACTAAACAGCAAGCAAGCCAGAGGACTGAACCACATGATCGAGGGCTGGATGTTATCTTTAGGAAGCAAAGAAGTATGTGTAACACTCTACTTAAAACTTCAGCTCATTACACCAACAGTAGAGAGATAAGAGAAAGGCCTTTTACATGTTAACATGTGGCAGCAGTAGACAGTACAATAAAAAATGAGATTAAGACACGAACTTGAATTAAAAATTCAGGTTGGACACAAACCTCTGGTACTGTGTCAGGGGTGTTGAGATAAAATTAAAGGACGCTTTATTACCTCTGAAAAATATTCTTTGTCTGCAGGTATTGCACAGAGCAATGTAACGTCTAACTTTGACTTTTTGGGATTTGAAGCCATGAGCTGTTCCTATTTTAGCCCATTCTCCCTCACTACAGATCCCCAGAATGTCGAATAGACATATTAAAAATCTAGACCGAACTCTGAATTCTTCTTTGTTCTCTGTGTGTTCGTTCTCCCTTGCTGCTTTAGCTACAACTGAAGACAAAAAAAAAAAAGAAAAAAAAAAAAGAATTCAGAGTTTTGTTGGCAAAATAAAAACATTGCTCCGGCAGTGCCAATATGTGGTCAGCCTGCTGCAAAGTTTCAAGGCTGATTACAAACTCCAACAAGTGTGAAGCTGTGATTCAATTGGACCTCTATTTCCAGTGCTAAACAAATATTTTTCAACTTAACTTTTTATATGATGGTGTTTTTTTTCCTCCTTTGTGGGTTGTGAAGGTAAATGTTGTTACTTACAGCTGCGGCTTAAGTTTTCACTGTGTCACAGTAGGAAAACACAGTGAGCAACGCAGGTTTCAGTTATCGTTTTATTTCTCCGTTACGTACCCTAACCTGCCTTTTTTTGCATTTCTAACAGGTGATTTTGTAAAAAAAAAAAAAATCTGCATTTATTTGTCCTGTGCCGGGGCACCTTCAGCTACTAACTCCAGTGGCAGACTTCCTTATTCCACTCTTTGCTGATCCTGTCAGGCAGCGTTTCCTATCAGGAGTATAAATCCTGCCTCTCTCATTGTGATTGGCAAACAGGCGGAGCTGCCACAACTTGGGATTAGCTGCTGAAAGGCTCAAACACAAAGTGCTTGAAACTCCTGACCACAGTCAAGCTGCGGTGTGTGACACAACACTCATTCTGAGGCTCTAATTATTGTGACAAAAGGTTTCTTCGACGTCTTGTTTGTGATAAATGGCACCCTTTTGCTTCCCTTCAGTTTGGAGAGTAAAACTTCCCTCTTGGGCTCAGCGTGGCACTTTTTCAGGATGCTAAGCATGCAGTGGTATTTACAAAATAACAATAAAAGATGCTGCAGTCTGGAAGTGAAGCTAGAGGAACAGTGAATTTAAATGCCCTTAATGAAAAGAGAAAATAAGAACACAAATACAAAAAAACTCAGTGCTGACACGTCTAAGATGCTCACATATCTGGATGATAACCGTGAGGGACCAAGGGTGTTTGGAGCCTGATAGGGCAAGCAGGAATAGGACAGCTCTCACATAGAGACAAATGACTCCCAGCTTCACACACATGGGGTCGTACAGGAAAACTTTGTAAATAAAAGCCAAGATGCACACAACAGAAACAGAGAGCTAGATCAAATACGAGGATTGATGGGTTTGTAATTTTCTCTTTTCTGCCTGATAAAGATGATGAATCCCTCTGTGGGGGAAAATAATCAGACTCTGACAAGGAGCACACATACAAACACACAGAAGCAGAGCTGCAACAAACCTGTCATGGGAAAGTAAACAGAGCGGTACAAACAAACGCGGAGCTAGCGTGGATCTCTGTGTGACACGAAAGTACACATGAATTCTCAACTCGAAGGAAAAAGTTTTAGTGTCCATTCATAAACAAACATCCTCTCCCACCTGTGTCTGGAAACACAACTTCAAATTAAAGCACACACACAAACACACACACACACACACAGTGATGAGCTAAGATGTTTTAAAAAAAAAAAAATAGCATGCACGCATTTTCCAGGAAGCAAGGATTGATTTCCAGCTGGACAGTGCGTGTGTTCTTGTTAGAGAGAGAGCGAGAGAGAGAGAGTGTGTGTGTCCTTAGCTGGCTCTTTACTGGGCATGAATGCTGCCTCTTTACCAGACTGAATGGATTACTGTGCCGATGCCACGTGGATCAATACGCACAAGCTATGGCCAAATTAATTGCTTGTGACAACGCAAAGAAGACCGCAAAACATGTGAGGGGAGGAAGCAGCCTTGGAGGAGGAGCACTGTAGAAGTCAAGTGTGTGTGTGTTTGTGTGTGTTTGTGTGTGTGTGTGTGTGTGTGTGTTTGTGAGTGTGAGCTCTTGCAGTGAGTGAATGTGCATGCTTGAAACAGCCATTGTTGTTCAACAAGCAATTTCTATGTGAATGTGGAGCCTGTCCATTCATTACAGTAGACCGCCTTGAAATGTTGAAATAAAAGAAAGGATCTTAAGGGAAGGATTGCCTTTCATATGGGAAATGGGCGAGAGAGAGAGAGAGAGAGCGAGAGAGAGAGAGAGAGAGAGAGAGAGAGAGAGATAAAAGGTGAGTCTGGGGGTTTCTGTCATCATGATGGATAGATCAAGAGAATAGGGGCTCCCAGAAGGAGAGGTGTAAAAATAGGATTGCACCTCTCCCCTGACACCTCTCCTCTCTGCCCATTTATCCAATCACGAGTCTCCTGTCCCTCTCATTCCTTCCTCCCGCTCTCCCTTCACCCCTGACTCCTCTGCCCCTCTTCTTCTTCCCTCGTGGTGCTGTTGTTCACTGTTTTCTTGAAATAATCTCCCAGCATCCTTCCTGCCCTCCTCTGTGTCCATTTACTCATCCGCTTACACCTACACCTGACACAGACAGAAGACAGAAACCTCTCCCATCCCGCTGGGCTTCCTCCTCATCACGGTCTGCTGTTACCGGCTTTAAAAACTTCCACCGCGCTGATCCCAGATGAGACACTTATACAGTACACTTTGACTTTTTCTGTAAAACCTATATTTACACCCAGGGATAGCTTACATGTCCTCTTATCTCTGCTTCCTCATACTGCTTAGCATTCATGCCGCTCTCGGATTCAGCGCATTCAAGCTAGTGGTCTAGGAGGGATACTAATGGAAGCCGTTCAGAGCTCCACTTATTGTCCTGTGTGTCTCCAATGCCCAACAAGGAAAACAGCACTGAGGCCACTAAGGCGGGAATAGAATCAGTCCTCTGATGCAAGTTTGTTCCCAAGTCTCACTTCTATTCTTCTTCTGTCCTCTTGGATATCTATCACTTTCTCACTCATTAACCACACCCCCTCCCTCCCTCACCATCCATCCATTCCTCTTTCCTCTCTCTGGAGAGGAAAAACAAACAGCTGTCAGGGTCAGGCTTGCAGATGAATTCCAAATGACTTTGAAGGGCAGAGGGGCCGACCAACTTTCTCCAGAGAAGAGGCCGGGCCGCAGACACACACAGTCACAGACACAGGCCCGCGCTAACGTGCATGGACACAAGCGCACAAACAGCATCAAATAAATATGGCCCCGCTCTTCGACCCACCATGCACACACAGACATAGAGTGCAGCTGCTCTCTGAATCAATACTGCATCTTAAGTCAGGCTACTGTCAAGGTGAAGGTTGTGTGTGCTGCAAAGAGGAGCTGCCGGTGGATGTACACACACATATTCACATGGAGCTGTGTGTACAGGCAGCTGAAGCCTGCTCTCATGTGATGACACTAATGCTGTAAAGCTCAATAAACACCAATACATCTTGTGCAGGCTTGCCTACTTCCTGGGGTTAAGATTTATCAAACACTCATCTTAACATTTTAAAGACACAAGAAGCCAATTCCACCTCCGCCAACACACCGCCGTGGCTCAATTTGCTGCTCTCGCTGGGTCAAGATGAGTCAATGAATCATTTTTCATCTTATCAATCATATTTTTGTGTGATGTCTCTCCATCCCGTCTGTTGTCTGAGTCCCTTCTCTATCACTGTCTGTTAGCATCCATCCATCACTGAGAAGAGACCTTTACATTATTCAGCCGAGCCAAGCAGAGGCTTAATCAAGACGTTTACATCACTCTTCATTCTTTTCTGCTGTTTGCTTGCTAATGGAGTCGATGGCAAAGTCTCATTTGATTAACGAACAAACTTTAAATGTGTAAACTAGTCGATCTTGACTAATTTAGCCCTACAGAAGAACTTTACGTGCAGATCTGTGACGAACTGAAGGAAAACAATCACACAAAGAGCAGGAAACAGCTCTGACATGTTGTGGTCACACTGACTTACAAACAAGCCGCAAGGAGCAAACGCGGACACATATGCAGGCAGGTATAACTCAGTGACTGCACAGATCCGGCAGCTGTCACCCTGCATCGTGCTTCAACATGATATTGACCCACGAGAGGAAATTAAATCATGTTCTTGGAGATTTACTGCACTTTGTGTGTTTATTTATTCGCTCCTGTGTCAAAAAGTGAGCGTAAAGAAATTACGAGTACCAGTCTGCAAGTTTAGTCCGCAACTGGTTGTAAATAACGATAGACGTGTTGGGAAATTTATGACTGCCATATTTATTAACTTAAACCTGCTTCTGTTTAAATCTTTCACTTTCTGATCAATTAAAAATATGTGAACTCACAAACATAAAATAATCATCCACAACAACACAGACTGATCACATGTTGGCTACATTTTCAGTTACCCTATAGCAACTACATTCAAAATATGTTTAACTTAATGCTCAGATTTATTGCTTAATACTTGATCCGGATTGGTCAAAACCTCATTCACTAGGAGCAGCAAAGTCCAGCCCTGATGACACCCACACAGATCAAACCAAATCCACCTACTGGAAGGAGTTTGACACATTTATACAGATCGAGATTCTCAATGCAGCAAAACTGGTAGTTTCTGATAACACTGCTGAACAACATGGAGTTTTTTTAAAAAACTCTTATAATGTATATGGAGAGCACAAAATTTTAGATTTATAATCAAGGTCTGATGAGTCAGCAGAGAAGAGGCGACAAGAGGAAAGAAACTAGCAAGAGGTGTTAAAAACAGGAGAAGCTGAGTGACAAAAGCAAGCAAGAGCAACCAAATAAGGGTGAGAGTTACCTGTTGAGTGAGATGAAAATGCTAAAAGGAAAGTTCAGAAGCAGAAAACCATGTACCAAAGGGCCAACATAAATATTCCAATGGTTTAACTTCTTATTTGATGCTAATTCAACCCATTTTTAGCTACATAAATAAATTAGTTTTAAATCAATACAATCAGATTTAAATAATTTATAAAAAAGGTTAACTTTGCATCAGAGATAGATGATAGGTTTTTTTTCAAGGACAATACTGATACTGATAATGAGTCAAGGAGGCTGATAACGGATTTTTGCAGCCGATATTCATTTGCAGTAAAAGTGAAAGTATTGGCCTCAGAATTTTGAATACTATAAACGCCAACACTTAACTTTGTTTAAATGCCTTTAAGCACATGTTTATTAAACAGGCTCAGCAGCATATCTCATAAAGTTAAAGGAAAACTAATACAAATTAACAGCTCCCAAAAGTTTTCTGCAGTAAACAAAGTTTCCAGTTGATCGCTAGTTTGTTGGTGGCCAGGCAATTATTAATTTCATGTATTCAAGGCAGCTTTATTGCCAGTTCTGCAATATGTGTAACATAGAGAGGGCTGAAATTATGAGTGAATAGAAAGCAGAAAGGATGAGTGATGTGTTTGGACAATTCAACTGATCATTTAATAAATTTAATAAATGAATAATCACACAGTTCATGTGACTTGATCTCATCTTTAATTTTTTTTAAATTCTCTCCTGGTTGTAATGTGGTTCAACCACTGGCTGCAGGGTGTCTAAAACTCAGAACTTGGCAAAAAAAAAAAAAAAAAAAAAAAAAAAAATCTGTAGTGCCAAAAACTTCCAGAAAAGAATCAACTAAAATGAGGTTAAGTGCAAATTGTGCAATATGTAAAAGCAGAATACAGACCATTTCTAACCAGCACATCTACAACATCTTTACACACTCATTAAATTGGAACCTTTTTCCTTACATTTGCAAGGAGATAGTTCTTGCTAACTATTCAAATAGTTTCCTGACTATTTTTTTTCCCCTGAAATGCTCACCCCTAGAAAGCAGGGGGTCATGCCAAATAGAGTAATGACAGGATGAGAAAAGACTCCCTTCAAGTCAGGGTCTTGGCTCACCCTGTGAAGACTCCTTTTTGCACAACCACCTACTCACTATACATAACCTTTAACTTGGCCGTCTCCTTTGCATTAATTATGGGCCCCATTCTGAGTCCAACTCACTGTAGCCACACCAAAGTACACTTTTTCATTTGATCCTGGTTTGGCGGCTTTGTTTGTTGCTTTTATTTGGTTTGAGTTCAACTTGCAGGTTTTGTGCCAGCCCAGAAGAACTGAACCAAGCAGACAAACATACAAGAGTTTGCTTGTACTATGCCAAACAAGTTCAGTGTGAATGCACCCTCAGTAAAGGATACAGTTTCCAAAAAATCCAACAGAAGAACTGCAGTGTTCCCTAAACACCAGTCAGTAAAGCCTTTGGACTCACTCTTCAGATATTAACCCTTTTTGTGCTCTACATATTCTTCTTTAGCATTTTGATTATGGCGATGGAGAGTGTCAAGTCCGCACACAGATTTTTAAAAGATCTAAAGACTTTGAAGGCCACAGGACTGAATAACATCACTCCGATATTAATTAAAGCTTTCTCTGACCCCTGCTGACCTGCACAGACACGTCTGAATTGGCTTTGTTCCTTACTAATAAATTTCTCTATTCGTCCTCACTTCACCTTGGATTAGGAGAGCTGCTTCGGCTTCATATTTGAAGTGTGATTTAATAATAAATGCTTACTTCATGTTTGTGTTTTTGTGCGTCTGTCTTTGGCTCTGGATAAGATCACGATGCTTGACTGGATCCGGTCTTAAGAGGGAATAAATATTCTGAATCATTTTCGCACATGAAATATGTACTTGCGTCTCACAGAGTCGGTTCCAACAATGGCTGACGAAATTTAATTCACTTTTCCGCCCATGTGTACAAATCTGTGTGTTTGTGTGTGTGTGTGTGTGTGCGTGTGTTAGTCCTGCTAAGGCTTTGAGTTTTGGCAGCAAGATCAGAGGTAGTGCGTTGTTGTGTTTGTGTGTATGCATGCAGACGAGTGTGTATGTGTGACAGAGAGAGAGAGAGAGAGAGAGAGAGAGAGAGAGAGAGTGGCAGAGAGAGAGGGAGAGAGAAAAAGAGAGAGAGAGCAGAGGCATGAAAGTATGATTCTGCTCTGAGACGTTTGATGTCGAAGAACAGCGTCTGCTGTCTGTCTGCCAACTGCCAACCTTCTATCACCATCCTAACACATGGCCTCCGCAAAGCGTGTGTGCGTGTGTGTCTGTGTCTCTGTCTGTGTTTGTGAGTGTGTTTGGTGTGTAAGTGGCCTGATTAGGCAGGGACTTGGCTATGTGACACTGCTACAGAGCTAGTTTCACTCACAACATGCACCTCTCTGTGTCACAGAGTAAATGTGTGGGCCTGAGAATGCAAAGCAGGATTTTGTTTTTAATCACATGACAGAGACGGGGTGAGCGACCAGGCAGAGAGGTGAGTAAGTGTCTGTGTGAGTGTGTGTGCGTGTGGGTATATTGGAAAGGGTGAGTCATCTCTCACTTTTCATACCTCTCATCCCACACCAGCAATCTTTGGATGGGTCCTTAACATCCGGGGTCAAGAACACTTAGGGCTAATTGTTAACTGATGTATGTGTGTATCTGTGTGTGTGTGTGTATGGAGACTTTTTTGTGTGTGTGTGTGTGCTTGTGTGTGTGTGTATAGGTTGTGGGCAACACTTTGTTTGCAGGAAGAGTTCAAAGCTTGCTGGAGCATGGCTGATGTTACAGATAGCCTCTCCTGTTTCAGTTCTACCTGCAATTTGTCCAAGTGAAGCAAATAAGCACAAAACCTGAATGTGAGAAAGAGCATCAAAGAGAAAATCAAATAGTGAAAGACGCCTGCTTTCCACATTCGACCACAAAAGGCCACGGGATGCTTTCATGATGAATTTGGTTATGTGGAAAAAGCTGAAAAGATTCAGCAGATGTGTGAAGAACTAAGGGGCGTGGGAACAAAAGCAATGAAAGAGAGAGGGGAGAAGAAAGGCAGAAATGAAGGGTGTTGAAAAGTCAAGCACTCGTCTTTGACTAACACTCACAGACATGCATGCCTACGCAAACCTCAGCACGAACAAACAAAACAAAAACAGTGATTGAGGTGCTGGTATATATAAAAACACAAACTGAGATATTGGCAGAGCAAAAGGCTGAAAGATCAGGTGAATCTACAAAGCTGAGACGCACAGATCTTTTCCTTTTTGCACACTTCCTGACATTTTCTCTCTGATAGGGCCAGATATAGCTCATCTGCCTCCTCACAGCTCATGGAGACCCACTTTCACACACACACACATACACACACACACACACACACACACACACACACACACACACACACACACACACACACACACACACACACTGTAAAACTGAACACAGAGGAGGAGGAAGTTATTTTGGAGGAAAAAACAGAATAAAATATGGTATAATAAGAAAAAAAAAAAACAGTAACCAGGATGTGAATATGTCCTGTGGCAGCAGACAAATAAGTTCTGCTGCTGGAGTGATCTCAGCACCTCAGGTCTGCAGCATTAATGAGGAGCTTCACATCGCTGCTTCACCCCAGAAAGGCTCCAGAGATACAGGAATAAAAGAAGACAGAGAGAGAGGGATGCTTGAATCAAAATCAATATGTAAGCTCGTGACGAGATACTTGAGACAGAACATTAGATTACACTGAATAGATAAAGACATGCCGTGAGAATTTCACAGCGTTTTTCTTTGCAAATTTCCCAGCGATTTTTGCCCCCAGTGTTGTATTTAGCAATGTCATGTCTCCTCCATCTTTGGAAAGAAATAGAGAAGTCAAAGCTGTCGAGTGATTTGCAGTTTGTTGATTCATTTTCAATAGGTTGAGAGGGATGGGTTGCATTAATTACACCCAGAGGTGACTGAGCATGATAGTATTGATCGAGGTGGACAACTCTGAGTCGAACCGTAGCTGAGGTGTGCATTAGAGAGGCACCTGATGACTGCGTCAGAAGGACATAAAGTGTCAATTTCAGCAGAAATGAATAGAGCAAGTAGACTTGCCTTATGAAAGCCAATTAAGCATCCAGGTCATTTTAGATTTTTTACCATATTTAGAGCAGCATGTCTGAAAAATAATGAGGCTTTTGGCACCCAGACTATTAGTGGTGCTCTGAATAACAAGGTCCTGATGTTTATTTGTATCTAACAGTTTGAACAACTGTAAACATTCATGTAGTGAAACGTGATAAACCCAACAGGCTCATCAGGTGTTGAACAATCAAAGCAGAATACAGAAGAGCAAAGAAAAAACTGCAGCTCCTCCACTGACTAATTTTTACAGCAGTATCATACATGTTTACAGCCTGGCACAAAACATGTCTGTGGTGTCTCGCATGGAAGAGCTTTTAAACTGTGTTGAAAATAGATCTTTTCACCATTTTCAACTTTTTAAAAACTGAACCTTAAATTTATATTTCCTGTCTGTTTTAAACAATTTCTACTCTTATTTATTTATTTTTTTCCTGGATGAGACAGTGACAAATGAGAGTTGGTATGATGTCCAAATCAAAAATATGCTAAAACTTGTTAAAACAACATGTTAGGTGTATGTTTAAATATGTAGTTTGATTTTGTTGGTGTCAGTATTTTATATGACATTTCTACAACTTTTAACAAATTAATGAATCAGTCCCATTAAACCTTAAAATTCTATAGCCACAAAAGAATGAAAAGTATTAAATAATCCACCTTCCTAGAAGTTATGCAAGTGTACTGATGAAATAAATGATTTGCTATGAAATATTTCAAATTATATTTCAAATATTTTCATTTCTCAACTTGATAATGTGGGTTTTTGTTGCTCTAAGCAAATAGACATCAATGTTTTTTTTCTACTTTTGGGTCAGTTGATTTTAAAATCATTTTAAATTTAATTTTACAGTGCAGTAGACTGTTAAAATCATATTCATTGTAACTTTTTTTGTGCAATATCAGATTTTTATGAAAAACATTGGTTACGCCAATTGACATTTATCAGGTACACCAACTGACCACATCTTTTACCCAGTACACAGACTCTGTATCACACCTTGTAACAACCTAAGTCTTGAGATTCCTTTTGAAATTATAGCCTTGGCTGCACAGTTTGTACGTTTTTCTGAGTGTTATGTATAGTTATGGTTTCTAGAGAGAGGAGTGTCACTGTGGAAGTGTTGTGGCAGGAGAGTTTGGACAGGATTTGGACAGCCTATCTTTATCCTCAGCATGAGTTTTCAATCGACAGCAGCGCTTCAGTGTTGTTGTAATCCTGCAAAATGTTCTAGCTACAGAAACAAAGCCACCGTTTGCTTGACTCCAAAGACACTCTGGTTTAGATGGCTGATTTTATTTTCTCAGACTGGTCACTGTTTATGTTATAGTTTCACTCCCTATGCCACACACTTGTAGTGACGTGCATGGCGGCACAGGTTCTGATGTGTTTGTGGCCTGAATGGATAAAGTTTTAACACTGATGCATCAAAAACACTTTGACTGGCCCTGAGACTGATCTCAGAGATCAGCTTGGGACATGGTACTGTATGCATCGGTATCGATTAGTGACTTGGTGCTGTCTGCCCTAAAATAGATAGTTATGACTTTGCACAGACCATCGGGGACAGAGGCTGAAGTGGTCTAGGCTGACCCATTGATCAAGCATGAAGGTGACCAGGGTGTACTATTGATTGTAACTGTTGGGACAGTTACCCCACTGCATGAAGCAGACAAAGCTTTTAGTGCAACAACCTGGAGAGAGTGCGAAGGACGACAGACTGCTACGACTATTTGCAAAGTCAAGACAGCCAAATCAGATGATAAAGATCCAAAAAGTTGTATTCCCCCGTTCCCCCTGGGCCTGAACTCCACTGTCTGTACAACTGATACTTGGCTTATCCATGGAAGGGGTTCAGAAAGAGAGATTTGGGAGCAGCTGAGAAGCCAGGCTGTGTCTACGCTCTGTTATGGAGATGGAAGATAAAGTCAGATACTTGTCTGATGATTAGCCAGCTCTGGGTATTATGTGGCAAAACAAGAGGACTAGCACAATCAGAGGTTGGAGGCTCTAATATAGATTTATTCATCTATCCTCCGTCCTCCCATTTGACTCCTTGCAAAACAAAGCCAACCTATTAAAGCAAGTATTGAGTGAAGAAGAAACGGTTTTAACAGAAATATTGACATCGGTGCGGGCACTTTTTCCTTCTGCTGAACGGTGTGGTTTTAATCGAGGTCTGTGCCTCTGCGTGGTGTCTGAACAGCCACCGAGAAAGGGTTTAGGTTCATGAATGCACACAATTGAAATGCAATAAATACATGATATAAGGTTGTGTAAGTGTCAGTAAACACCAACCTCTGAAAAGATAAAAAGTTAGACCGATCAATGCTGGTGGGAACTAAAAAAGGAGTGAATTCCTCCTTTTAGATACAACATAAAAGCAAACTCCCTCAAAGATTAGTTTGATTAGGTTTTTTACACAGAAAACACGTGTTATTAACTTACCGCATGAGAAAGACAAGGGTATAAATGAAACAAGAGATTCTTTCTTTTTTTTTTCTGATAAAGATTAGTCAAAAAAAAAAGATATATCAGGTATGCAGGAGTACAATTCACATTTTTGATCAGTCATATACTCAAAAATATGAGTCCCAAGCTTTCAACCTAATTCACCTTCTCTCTGCTTTGATGAAAAAAAAAACATATTTTTATATTTTCTTTGGAAAAAGATTAGCTGCTTCAAATCTCCAACTCCACTTTGTATTAGCCCTTAAATTTAATAGAAAGTCAAATGCTACCATTAAAAAAAAGAAATCTTTCTTTAATTTAATCTTATTTTTAAAAAGCCACTTCAAACATCACCCAAGATATTATTACTTTGGAAATTGCCCAATATTACAGCAGTGAGAAAATAACCAGGGCTAATCAGATGAATTTAATGCCGAGCACACCTGTTGACTTTAGGCTTCATTTTAACCTCTCAGTGACTTTTCATGCTCCAGGTGTGTGCACATACGCTTTATGTTGTGTGCGTTTGTACAGAATTCAAAACAGGGCTACACAATATATACATTAACCAATGCAACTGTTATGTGTGCATGCAGTCACAAAGCAATATGTGGAAACATATGACCTTTGGTGCTTAGTGCAACATCAAAACTTGGCATTTTCACATCCTCTGTGGTCAGTCTCTAAGAGTTGTCTGTCTGATATCACATCAGTGAGGCTCTCACTGGATCAGAGAGTGAACTACACAACTCGACTGTCATCACAGATCATGTGGGCTGGATGCTAAAAGCACACGTTAAGTAACAGGAGGCGACTTTTTAGTGCTTGTTATCAGCAGCACCTTGTCCCGGTGCTGGTTAACACTGTGGACACAAACGAGGGCTGATCAGGGAGTGGATGTGCTCCTGGTGTTTGCTTTAAGTGGATATACCTGCAATGCATGTAAAGTGTAGTGTTGTTACTCACAGGCAGCATAAGCTGCTAAGCTGTCGTCTTAAGAAGCTTCATACTCATGAATGAACACACTAATTAACATGTAATTGAACATTAAACAAAATGCCGATGATGTAAAGGAAACAACTGCAGCACACGTTGAAAAGTGTGGCCTCCTGTTCTCTCTCTGCTTTGTAAGCCATATATAAATACAGCATGAAAAGATAGACATGTATTTGTTTATTTATTTTATATAGCTGTTAATAAATACAATATTTGTCTCAGAATGAAAGTATATCTACCTCAGCCAGTATCGTGCGGTCGTCTCTGTGCCTTCTCTTCCTGCCTGCTCGTATAAAAGAGGCACACGGACTCAGCTCTGCCCCTTGGTAAAAGTTGCACAGTCTGTTGTGGACTGTATCTATAAATCAGTTACCCTCTCCCTCCCTCCTTTTTGCTATTTCACACATAAACAAACTCTGGCCAGCAGAGACTTGCAAGGTAACAGCGAGCCATGCTCTGCCATGCTGCTTGGTCCCCCGCGGCTCGGTGCTCTATTCGATGAGACAGCATGAAGCACAAATCAATATGGATTAAAACTCTGCGAGGAGCTATAAACTGGCTCCTCTTTGCTTCATAACAAAAAGAAACATATGCAATAATTATATTGGATTTCAGATTTCTAATTATATCTCAGAGGACAAGTGAAGAGTGGAAGATGAACTGCTGAAGACTGAAGAGAAACGCCTGCCCCACTCCCCTCTCTTCCCACCTGTTGGGCAATTCCATCAAGCCTGTTAGAGCGCTGCGTGGTGTGGAATCAGCACCTCATTCCACCTGCCACACCTAGACTGAGAGTCAGAGACAAGCACATACACACACCCATAAAAACACACTCATAGTGACAGGCTTGGTGGTGGGCCTCAACCCCCATGGCAGTGGTGGGCTTCCCACAGAGCTCAGCAGGGGGTCAGAGATTATCCCTGTGCTTGCAGACAGTCATAGAATGTTAATCCTTCGCCATCTCTTCAACAGTACAGTTAAATCTGGATCTTCCTCTCAATCGCTCCTCCTCCTTAGCTCCCCTCTTTCTTAATCCATCACTCTCCATCCTCTTGCATTCCTCTAATATCCCCCTCCCCATATTCCCAGCTTTGTCCTCCTTCTATCATCCACTTTTAACTCCATCCTTTCCCTCCCTTTAAACCCCTTGATCCCTGTTTCCTACTCAAAAGCGACAAGGCCTCATCCCCATTCTCTTGTATCCTTTCTTCCCACTGCCGGCCCTGCCTCCACTATCAGCCCTGCATTGATCTTCTCATCCCCAAGAAAACAAAACACCAATCAGCCTGTCATAATCACTCTGCAGGAGAAGGAAGCGCTGAATGCCGAGCACAGCTGCTACATGTTGATGCAGAGACAGTGGAAAAGCTCAAAGGGGTGAAAGAGTTTTTTTGAATGAACATGTGCTGGATTTGTTCTATTTTTGAAAAATAAAAAATGGTACTCTGAAGGTTTATTAACTACACTGTTGATTCCAGTCTGTTAATGATGATACAGATTCTCATTTCTTTTTTATTTGTGTGCGGGAACAATAAAGTGACAGCTGCTGGAACGGTTCCCTCTAAAACTGACAAAAAACAACCTCTGAATGATATCTGGTCTCCCACAGCTTTCCTCCTCTATTCACTCAGATTTGTGCTCGTAAAATTTGCCCTCTACTGCTCATACTTTTTTTTTTTTACAGCTTGTCCTGCAGGACTTTACTCCAGGACAGTATGTATGCTAACTTCCAAACAATGAATGCAGTTTTTGACCCGTCAGCAGTCTCTGAACTGTTACCCTCATGTCATACTGGGCTTTGTTGTCATGCAGAACACATGGATGAGAAAAACTGTCCTTACACACCTCAGCATCTTTCTACTGCAGATTATTTGGTAGATGTATAAAAAAATCAGCTAAACATTTGCAGTTATGCATTGAAGCCTTCAATTTTTCATTCTAAACACATTTCCCTCTTAAATACACTGTGAAATGCTTCTTAGTTGAATAAATCATCCCTAAAATTTAGCCAAATATTCATGATGTGCTAAAAAATCAGCAGACATGAAAAGGATTAACAGATTTTAATTCATTTGGATTTACTTAATTGACTCATACTTAATTGTCAGCACCCTCAGCAGCTTTTAAACACTGCACTTGATTTAAGCTCGATACTATAAAGAGAAAACTAGAGAACAAAAGCCAACAGCAGCACTGTAAAAGTCAAATCCTCCTCTGCTGACGATATTTCTAAAGATCAATAGGCCTGTGTATAACAGCTCAAGGTGCCCTTCATCATCTTTGCACAATAATATCTTTTGAATTCCAGATGGTATTTATCATTGGGCAACAAACACGAGTCGTGAACAAAAGAGGAAAAGATAATTCCTCTGTTTGTTTTTGCATCCATGGCTGAAAACATTTCAACAAATGTCGGTATTCATCAGTTTAAAAGCATATTCTGTCTTCTGCTTAGTGCTTGAGTCTCCTTTCAGAGCTGGCGTCATGTGTTATATGAAAGTACGCAACTAACAAAATGTTGCATCACACACACTGATATCTGAGAACAGAACGCACTCGAGATGATTCTTTTATTCATGCGTAGTTACTTTTTTTGAAATCTGCATTGTGATTAAGAGTGTTTTGTTGCCGTTTGTCTCTCTTTGACAAGTGGTTGGCCTTCCGCTGTATTTCCCTCAGAAGTGTCTGTGGAGGCTCATCTCCACACATATATTTTGTGTCAACATGCTTACAAAAATATGTTTGAGTCTAAGTGTCTACTCCTGGCTCTTTGATGCTGTACTGATTTGAGGCTGCAAATGTTAAGAGGACTATGATACAATTCATGCCCTTGACAGGATGCACTTTTGAAAGCCAACTGTACGACTGTAGCCTCTCAGCTCAGTAACATCTGCTGATTCTGACTTTTTGACCACAAACAAAAAAACAACCAGTCCTGAGGACAACTTAAATATTTGTGCACAGTTTATATCTTCAGTTCATCTGACAGTGGTTATGAGGTTTGATCTTTCAGGGCAATATTGTGTCATAAAAAATGTAAGATACATCTGACATCTTACATTAATATCCCAGATTTCATGGCGTTCAACCTGTAATTTTGTTTTAAACTCCTCATTCTGCTTACGGAGCAGGTAGATTGCCAAACAGCAACACAGCAAAACTGAGATCTACATTTGAACTTTCATGCACAGTAAAAAAAAAAAAGCCTTTATTTTTAATATATCTTAAAGGCTTTTAATGTGTTTATTGAGGTAATACCATAGACTGTAAAAAAATGGACGTCATCTCGCTCGGCTCAAACTGAGCGAACAGGGTTTTACATCTCGTTTAACGATGATTGACAGGTGCTGTTCTTGTGTAGTTTTTTCTGGAATAATAAAATACATCAGGAGGGAGAGTTAAGAAGAGATTAGATGGTCCAAATAAAATAAATATTTATTTTTTTTGTCATCCATTTCCACTCAGATTTTCCCAGAGTTCCTTGTAAGTCTCTACTGCGCAGACTCTGGCTGCACAATGGCGGCCAATGACAGCTCCTGTGACAGAGGTTTTTTGGTTTTTGGCTTCAAAACCGTACAATGGTAAAAGGCGGAGCCACTCTGTCCATTCTATATACAGTCTATGGGTGATACATTTCACAACCAGATAAAAATCTCTATTTCAAGTGTCATGAGAAAGAATCCTTCACAATCTGAACATCACGCTTCAATAAGCTCAGGCCTGAAACATTATGTAGAATATGAAGGAAAATAAAGGTAAATATAGAAATTGTTTAATATTTTTACTTTGTTTTATTCTATTAACTTTTTATAGCTTTACTATTTAATGACTCAAATCTATATGAATCAGATTATTTCTAACTGTTTTAACCTTCTGATTTTGCTGTTTTTTTGTTACTTTAATAATTGATCTGATTGAACTGACATGTTCTCATCACTATCAAATGTCCTTGTTAATGCGTTTCTTCCGCAGCCTCTGTCATGATTTTTGTGACGTCTTGTATGAAGCACCTTGATTTTCCTTGTTGCTGAAATATGCTGTGTAGTTAACCCGTCTTGCTTCAGTAATGGTCAGCTAATGTAACATTTAAACCTCACCTTGCAGGTCAGTGTATCGAACACAGACACAGTCAGCCTCTCCTCCGGTTCAAAAGATTGATGACTGTGTGGCTCACGTCCCCTGCAGTCACTGCTTGGTTGTACATCATTCTCTGGACGATTGACATGTGACTCTGACTTATTTATGAAAGTGACTGATAGCTCAGAGGTTGCTGTATCGCATTTGATGCTGTTGTAAATTTAGGTAATACAAATTTGGTTCGCTGCTTTCTAAATAGTCCATATTTAGGCCTTTTTTGACATCACATAAAAAAGACAAGACATATTTTCTTATTACATTTTCTAGTCCTCACTTCTCACGAAATTCTTCATATTCCCTATTTCAATATTGAAAACAGACCTAGAAATAAATTAAAAACCCTGTGGTGTCAGCCAGGATAGCTCTTGGTAAAAAGTGAAGGCTGTTAAAATTTTAAAATTTAAAAAATGTTCCAGAAATGAAAAACTACTTTAATCATAGCAGGAGCTGTGGTAGGAGAGTGGAATTTTTGGATCTGTAGCTGTCAGACTTTTGATAACTGATCCTACAATTTTCATCATTTTTTTCCATCAAGTGATGAACCGATAGTTTTGGAGGTAATGACACATCTTGAGTGAAAACTTACAGAGAAGTGTTAATATCTACCAAAGGTTACTTGGAATTGTCTTTTACAGAAAAAAATATCAGCACACACTCAGGGTTAAGAGTTTATCCTTTCAAGTTATTGTACTATATATCTGCTGTACAGTAAATGAAATATATTTCAAGGCTTTCATTTCAAAGAAAGCCGTGAATACTGACTCACCAGAAACTATGAAACAGTGCAGATCAAGCGGTATATTTCTGATGTGTTTCAACAGACAGAAAGTAATAAAATAAGGCATAGAGGGAAATTAACATTGGCAAATATCACCTGTTATAACTCTGCCTCTCATAAGTGTTTTAATCTAAGCAGACGTGTTGAGTCTGACTTTATATTAGCAGCAGTTTCACTCAGAGGTGACAGTGTCATTAAGCTCCATTATTCATACACAGAACATGTGAAGGTCTGAACAATGGGGCAGATTCTAAGCATGTGTCACGCTCAATTATCAAACACTATGCACATATGAGGAAAACTGTGAATGTGACTGTGTGCTGTCATCTCCTTTTATCTGTTCAGAAGTGTGTTCTGATTGGCCTAACTGTGATCCAAAGCAGAGAACCTGTGCTCTCTTATCTCCTCTGTTTTCTGCTGACACATGCATGAATGTCTCATTCACTTTAAGATTGTGACCTACGGTACGACCTCTCACATGTTCATGATTTATACAAAGAATCCTTTCGCACAAATCATGCCGAACAGCGAGATAACCTTCAACTCCTCTTGGCTTTGTGTCCCTTCTTTCTAGCACACTCTCATACTCTTTAATCTGCCCAATAACACAAACATTAACACTAATTCATGCTCAGAGAGACAAACAATTGTAGAGACAAGTAAATACGACTGACTAACTGATTGCAGAAGATGGTGGGGGGGAAAAAAGCACCCTCTGGGAAATTTCCTCTGATCAAGTGCAAAGAGATTAACCAGTTGGACGTGTGCTAATGAACAGGAGATCATAATGAAAGCTGCTCGTAAATGTAGATGAGGCATGTGAAAGGGAACAATGGCTTGGCCTTGTATCAGATGAAACACAGGAGTAATGTACAGTAACCAATTATTTTTGCTGTCCCTGTCTGCACCTACCGCCAACATCCTGACAACTTTTAACAAAGAGCTGTAGAAAATATTATGTTTCGTTTGTGGATGTGTGAATATAACAATAATTACAGTAATGAGTGTAATAATACTTTCAAAAAGAGCCATCCTTTTTCCTGACACAGTTCCCCGCTAGCGAGCTGTTGCGTGGTGCAACAGCTTCCTTCATAAATCAACCTATGGACGAAACAGTAAATCTCACACACACATAGAAACACAACACAAAAGCACATCAAACACAATCACAGACAAGCAGAAAGAGCTCGGGTGGGCCGTGAAGTCTCAGAGAGGCTACAGTCAGATGTGACTTACTGATTACATAGTCTCCAAATGGGTCCTCATCCTCCTCATCATCTAGGTAAGCTGAAGCAAGAGGAATTTAGGAAGGAAAGAAAAAAAAAAGGAGAAAAGAAACAAAACAAGATTATGATGAATCAAGAGTGAAAAGTGTGAGTTTGAGAGTCAACAAACAAAACTTAAAGGAGACAAGAGACAACTTCCAAAAAAATAAAAAGTAAAACAGACACAAAGTGGATTTAAGATGTGGTTAAAAAACACAAACAAAGTCATTTATGCCATCACCCCTCCCATTATTCCCCTCTCTTCCACTTTCTGTCTCTCTATCTGATACCTCCAGCCTTCATTAAGAACCAAAGCGCTGACCATTAAAAACTACAAAAGTAGTTCCACCATCATGCAGAGGAAAATATGACCACTCATAATTGGCTGGAGAATTCTCAATTTGCTCTCAGTGCTCTTACTCTCTTTCTCTCTCTCCCTCTCTTTCTTCTCTGGCAGGTCTGAAGATGGCATGAGAGGCCATTACGGCTAACTGAATTCCCTATTAGGGCGGCAGCACAGTCGTCAGCAAGTTACGAGTTGGACGCCGAAGATTTTCCACCACCTCTGTGACTCTTTTTCAACAAATTTTAAGACTGTTAGCACATGCAACCGTCACTGTTATTGCGCACACAAAACCCCCACAAAAAGCACATTTTTTGAGATGCTTTCATTCTCATTTTTATGTGAAAATTTGTCTGTCTTTATCTTTTTCCTTCTGTTCATCTGTCATCTATGTTTTCCTCTTCTGCCTCTCTCTTTCACTCCGGGCTCCCTCACTTTAATGTGAGTTAGCTTCCATCTACTGTGATCAATATCCCGGGGCTTTTATTAAACACTGCTCTTATGCATCTATGTGTGTATAAGTGTGTGTGCGTGTGAGAGAGTGTGCACTGACCATCTTTTGTATCTATTATGTGTATGTGTATGTGTATTATCAGCCCTCACTTCAATATCTTCTCTTGTCAAACAATGTCTTTATTGAGTCAGGGAAGCAGAACAAAGGCTGTGGATGTATTTTTTTTTTTATTCATCTCTGTGTTTGAGCATGTATGAGCGCTCTGATTTGTATGTTGAATACACCGATCTTTATTGATCCCGGCTGCAGGGCATTTTCACAAACCTTAGGCAAAATCCAAAGACAGACGTACGCACATGCGTGTGTGTGAGTGTGTGCGTCCATCACTGCTCTGCTCCGTCCAGCATGTGTAGCTCTCGCTGCATGGACAAAAAGTCCTTGAACCAGTGGGTGAAGTATGGAGGCGTACATGCAGCCACGCACACACTAATGCACACACTCACGATCGTGTGTTTGTGAAAGCGAGCTGTCAGTGCTGCTCTCACACACCATTCATCACAAGCTACTAATTCTGTTAGACCATTGTCGAGCCTTTCGCACCCCACGTTGCTCTCTGAAAACTCAATCAGAGGCTAATGCCCCCAACCCTGCTAACACATACACACACACACACACACACACCAGCTCTCACTCTCACTTTCTTACTCACACACACTCTCAGAGAGACCCTGAGGGGACAGCAGTGGTCTTGGGGGACCACACCAGTCCAAGTCTATAAGTGTGGCTGGAATTTGATAGACAGGAGCTGCATGGGCCGAGTAACTGCTGTTTAGAAGGGGCTGAGGTCTAGAAAAAAAAGGGGTCCTACAATCATAGCATGACATATAATTACAATCTAAGTTTCAAAGTAAAGAGCACATTGCTACAGAAACGCGATCAAAATGATCATAATTAAACATTATCTTAATTTACCTTGATTACAAGACAGTCCTTTTAGCTCTGCACTAAAGTATCAACACATCAGTGGATAAAACACGGTTGATTTACTTTGATTTAGGGTGGGATTGGTGCAGTTCACTAAAAAAGAATAAAGAGGACAGCGCTGGTGCAGGCACTCTGCCACCTGTGCTAGTAAATTTGATTAGTTAATCAGGAATCACTCTGCCCAATGTGGCTTTTATAAAGCATAATTACAATCCCAGCTACCACCCACCCACCACCCCACCCCCCCCAAAAAACTGCAGATGTTCTAAGTGCAATTTTTTTTGCAAGTTTTTTCTGCTTTGTTAAACAAGGGAATTAGCATAAAGTTAAACATAAATATAATTCTAAAAAAGCCATCTCTTGTGCAGAAAGTAAAAGAAAAGGAGAAGCACCGTGCGAGTGAGCATGCCCAGACGCGGGGCAGGATTAGGCAGAAAGGCCAGACTAAATTTAGCGCCACCTTTTCATTCTCTAATTACGAGATTAATACATCCTGTCACATACGTCACAATACGACCCAATGATTTATTATCCAGTCGACCAGATGGAGAGATTGTGCCATACAAGGAAGGAGGAGAGGGAGATGGTCTGAAGGCAGCTAATCAGCATGTGTGTGTGATTGGGCCTCGACTGCAGTGTGTGTGAGTGTGTGTGTGTGTGTGTGTGTGTGTGTGTGTGTGTTTCTAAAGTCAGCTGTATGAGCAAAGCCTAGATTTATTGATAGCAAACAATGCTGAAGTTGAATTAAATTCAGCCTATTCCCTAACAGGCTGCTGTTTAACGAGAGAAAACACAGAGGCGTATGAACCCCACACACACACACCCACATACACACACACACTTGCATGTTAGAGCACAGGACTATGGATTTGGCCATAAAGCCAGCTCAGGGCTCCAGGTCTAAATCAATGTCAAAGCCTGATCTTATTTCATCTAATGCATGTTTTAATCATTCTCCCTCCTGATCAATGCAGTTTGGATGCAGCCATCAGGAACTGCTGTGAGAATTTACAAGCGCTCCTATTCTCCTGCCTGTGTTTCCAGACGGACGTTTTACGAGGCGACGCACCGTGTGACAGTAAATCTCGTCCTCCACTTTGGCAAAATGAAAATCTCCCAATGCTGCCCATATTTGTTTGTCTCAGTGTGTTGCTCGTGCAAATGAAAGTTGTATTGGCTGTGCCAAGTCAACGTTCGAGTCTCTTTATTTTAATAGTGTCTGGAAGGGGCAATAAAAGCAAAGTGTCTTTATTCAATATTCGGCAATAAAGCTAGATGTAGGGAAACTTTGAAACCCCTGAGTTGCATTTAGGAAACTAATTTAAAAGGCTTTACATACTTGTCGGTAATTGGAATTTAGCAGTAAATGACAAAAACAAATGAAAAAATAATTCCCCAGAGTTTGAGTTTAGAAACTGATTGAACTGGTGCCAGAGGTCTGCAGAGAAAACTACTTCATTACCATGACACACGGAGCCACTGTGCACCTGCTGTGCTGTTGTCAGGCTGATAAGTTGTTTTCTGTTGAGTTTTCACTGCTTTGAAAGTCAGTCTCTTTGCACGCATGCATGGCACTCAGAAGAAAAGGACTGGGTGATAAGTGAGTTTATTAACCCGCTATCTCACTTGATTGTGGATGGTCAGAATCTGATAAAAACAATAATGAAATCTGATTAGTAAGAGTAACCTGGTCACAACAAATCATTCTGCAGAATGGAGTCCTGCACAGGCTTTGATATGTTGTTGAAGATTTAACCTCTTGCAGCTGACGATGTGGAAAAACTGCATCAGTAAGCAACAGATTTTTAATATTACCCTCAAGTTATTTAGATCACAAAACACAAGATTTGTGGTCAATGTCTGTTCAGTCATCAGCAGAGAAAAGACAAAAGACTAGAGGAGGAAATCTGTGCAGAAACAAGAGAGGAATGTTAAAGACGCTGAGTGAAGGGACTAAATCGAAGAAAAAAGACAAGCAACCACAAACCACAACACAATAAGGGCTTTGGCAGTGTTACAGGACCATGGACAGCACCAGAGAAGGCTTTGGTTGGGCCTCAGCTCCATTAACTATTTTATTATCCCCACCTCAGCCCTACCATGCAACAACACTAACAACTGACCAATCAAAATGAGCCAGCTTGTTTCATTTTCTTTCATTTTGTATAAATTACTGTGCATATTTCTCATGACAACTGCTTTCAAACAAAACAATACAAAAAGATGCATCCTACTGAAAACTTGGATGATGCTCTCTCTGAGACAATCATAACAATTCTCACAACCACAGCAAATTTGGCCAATTTCACAACTGACAATAAGTTAACATAACCTCTGTTCACAGGGAACATGTAAGAAGTGCAACTGTAGAGCAATTAAAGCCAAATTAAAGTTTATTCTTTTACAGTAAATGTGCCTAAATAAATAGGTGGGCTCCGTCTGCACTACATAATTCAGTGAACTACAACCAATATGTAACATAGTGGTGTGCCAACAATCAAAAATACAAAACATGGTAGCAGCAGCTTCAGGTTGAGCATTTAATCAAGTCAGCAGCAGCCCATTATTTCATCAGTTTATATCGGTGGATATTGGCTTGTTGGCAATATTTCATTTTTAAGCCAATATCGCCTGATACCGATATCGTTCTGATAATTTTGTGCATTCTTAATGAAGTTATCGCATCAGGATCTCCAAACTGGTTTATGACACATTGGAGGGCCTGGCCTTAAACACCAAGGTCTGTTTATAGGTCTTGTGTGGAGGGGGTGGCCTTAAAAGGACAGCAGCTAAACTGAAGCATTTCAAACAGAGACTGAAATAAGTGTTTTCTATGAGGGTACCAGAGGGACAGTGTAAAGGCTTAAAAAAGCACATTACCCCCCTCTCTAAGTTTTGATGTCCGGATTTGATGTCATTTTTTAACATATCAGCATCGGTCCAATGAGTAAAACTGGGTCGATATTAACAACCGATGTTTATATCCGTCTAGTTGCTGTTTGTGTTTGTGCCTGGAGGGGGTTGCCACGAATACTGGTAAGCTTGTTAAGGTAACTTTGTCAGGATATTATTTTGATTTATGATCATTTTTGTAATTTATGGTCCAGACTTTCTCACAGGAGTTTTGTGAGTTGAGAGATTAATTAAATTTCCATATTGGTGCATCCTTATAAACAGCTAGATATGAAGGACTTTTTGTTTTAGCTGCAGACATAAATCATACCTGATTCTTTCGATTTGACATTGCCACCCCCTACCTATACACTATGCTTTCCTTATTGACTTGTCAGTTTTTACCTGGAATTATATTGTGGTCAGAACATCAAACAGAATTTACATTATTCCACAAATCTTCAGTATTGTGGTATTTTTGCATTTTCTCGCTTTCATCACATTGACCTCAGCCATCATACCTGAACCCAGTGAAAAATGTAATATTCAGACAAACTCTTTAACTGTAAAGCTTCAGTGTCACTGGAGTCTTATTTATATCTATGCAGGAGTTCCATTAAAGTAACATATAGCCTTTTTGAAAGTTCTCTGTATGAGTTAATTGAGTTTTAGTTGTCTGTATTAAGAATACACGAGGTGCTAATTGTGTTGAGACTAGCAAAGGAACCAGGCAATGTGATTGACGAACAGGATCCAAACAAAAGATCACACTCTTTAATCTGTTATTGAATGTGTGTCGTGTTTTTTAACTTTTCTTTCCAGCTACTTATCTTCCTCTCTCCTTTTAATCAATGTTTAAAAATAGATCTAGTTGTAGGTAACCTGTAACAGGGGGGGGAAAGACATCTAAACTTGTGAAAGGTTTTTAGCTCACTAAATTTATTAAGTTAAAAATGATAAAAGGGATAAAACGTTTGAGGCAGAAGAAGACTGCAAATTTATCAATCAGACACTCTGCAGCCAGTCGCCCTGCTGACAAGCAGCAGGCACAAACAGAGACACACAGAAACACAAACAGTACTTTCCCTGAGCTTTCTGATATCTGTCACTATCTCTCTGGGCTTTCTATTTTGGAAGTAGAACCTGCAATAGGGCACGTGCCCACCTTCTTCCACATGTACGCTGCCGCCCTGAAGGGGAACCCTAGACCTTTCAACTGACATCTGTCAGTCACGTCAGCGAGCTGCACTGACAGGAGCATAACGAGGGATGGTGGGAGGCTCAGCGTGAGCAGAGAGAAGACAGGTGAAGAAGAAGAAGAAGAAGCTTGAAAGCTGAAGAAGAAAGGTGGGAGAAGGGGAGATGAAGAGAAGGAGGAGAAGTGAGTGGAGGTGAGACTTCTGAGGCTTGTTAGATGAGAGTGGTGCAGCGTGCTGTTTGGTGTTTTAGCACGTCACTGTCTTTTTGATTTGTTAGCATGTGTTTAAGATGTTGTTTCTCTCTCTGTTTCCGTCAATCTCTATTATTAGACCCTTAGATCTTCCTCCTGCTGTTTTGACACTAGCGATGCTCCTGCTTCACACTTCCACACACGCAGGGTTTGGAATTGTACACTCTCACACCTGGAGACAGACAAAATAGCATATAGATAGACAATGATATACTCAGATACACTTGCAAATTCAGCACCCACACCGCTCGGGGCACATGCTCCATTTAAGGTCTGGTGGGAGTGAAATCTTTCCTATGGGTGCTTTGAGGTGTGATACGCGTTTGGTATCAGATGTTCTGTTAAAAGGGAGATGCAGGAGCAAGCGGTGAGATTTCCTTCATTCAGAGCAACTAAGTAAGTAACGACTTGACTTGATCAGACACAGGCACACACCTGGTCCTTTTATCAGACTGCTGCGCTGCCTCTGATCTCTTCATGCTGGCAGGAACAGCAACGCAGATGCCTGATCTAAATCTCTGGTCTCTAAAAACAACACGGAACGGGGCTGAAGGTACGAGCCGGTGGTTCCCCTGAATGCTTCCATAGAAGGAAAAATTTTGGAGCCTTGCAATTAGTTTAATTGGCTTTGATTTGACACATGTTCTGGAAATTCATCAATGGAAAAGTGAGTCACATAGAATACACGAATAACTCTTTTCCACAAAGTTTCTTCTGTGAACTTGAGAAAAAAAAACAACTTTTGATCGTCTCAACAATCAAACTCAGCTACATCCTACTGCAGGCAAATAATTATCACAATATAGAACTGGATTAAGCATTTAATTTCACAAGGTCTGGAAATGCCCGTGACAGAGTGCTCAGTGCAGTTCTTCCTGGCCCTGAGACAGCGAAAGCGAGTGTGGCATCCATGGCTGATATCTGCGGCTGCAAGATTAGCTTGTTAATTAACCACAAAGCAATTATCAGGTGATGGGATGAGAGGCGCGTCTCAACGAAGGTGTTCCTTGACGTGTTTAATAGGTGTTGAGTAGTTTGATCAGTCGGCAGAAGTCGCCTCTGATTCGGAGGCCTGCAGTCCTACAGAGGTTGATCCACTGCTGATATGTGTTGCGGCTGAGAATTCAATTAATTAGACTGTTGCTTTTCCTTCCATCCACTTTTCATTAACCTCCATTGACACCTCGGCGAGGCTCGAGCGCTGGTTTACGACTGCGTCAGGATTAACAAGGAAATGGGAAGTTGGTAATAAACAAAGTTGCCAGAGGGTAAAGCTTCCCTGTGGGAACATCACACATTCACACTTGCAGATTCAAAGAAAGACTGCACTTGAAAAATAAGGAATAGTTTTTGTCTGGCTGCATCTCTTTGTTGGATCACAGGAGTTAAAATCCTTTAATGTTGCCACCTCCAAACCCAAATGATTTTTTGGAGTCTGGAGGACCAGCGGTGAGATCTAAGCAAGTGGTGTACGAGGGAAGAGTCAGTGGGCTTTGGATAAGTGTTATTGATGAAAACAAGGATGGCTCTCCGGGGGTTCCAACCACTGTTTTTAGATCAGAAACAGACCCAGTCCACAAATCCACCACACAACCAATTCTTAGAAAGACTGTCAGTGGGAGAAGCAGTGCACAGATTTTAACAACATTGACAGAAGAATCAAAGATTTACATTCTCCCTGAAGATCCCTTTAAACACACGCTGATATTTGTTTTCAATCAATCATCGAGTCTATTTTTCCTCTCTTAAATCGGTAGGCCTGTGCTTTTTTTCTGCACACATTCCCTCTGGACTTGTTTTGAACAGTCTTTGGTCCTACCTGATTCGTCGTCAGACTTGTTTTCATTCTCCGAGTCGGTGAGGGTGAGGGCTGAGTTCTCACGGCTGGACACTCCTGAGCTGCGGCGGGACTTTACCCTTCCCCTTTCAGCCCAAAGCTGGATGGCTCTCTCCGGGGTCAGCGGCCCTTCAGGGTCTGAGTCGGCATCAGAGCCTGCGCTGAGGGAGTACCCCCTCTGGAGGAGGCCCAGGTCGGGACAGTAGGGAACAGCAGCAGGGTGAGGGGGTGGAGTTGGCTCACATACTCCCAGCTCAGCCAGGGTGAAGTTCCCCCCTATGGATGAGAAAGTGGAGTTACAAAGATGGTGTGTGGGGAGTTATTTAAGTAAAGCACTGAATGGAAGCATTCACATAAACAAATGCTCGCTCACTTATCTAGCAAACAAACCCACAATCACACACACAGAGGCACACTAATTATGAAACTACGGAGGCGGAGGCTGAAAATTGGGCTTTGTTGTTGCAAGCAGGAGGGGGAGAGATGACGCAGCATGAATCAGGCACCAACTACAAACTAGCTGCTGGAAGGAATATGTAGTGGCCTGCAGGCCTGTTAAGGCTGGCTTAGAAGGCCTGCCGCCCTCGCTTTACTGCTCCACATTGGCATTCATGAGATGTTGATGTGAGATCAAAGAGCTGCTCACTGGAGGCCTCTCAGACTGTAGTGGAGCTGCTTTTCTGCCTCCTCGGTTTGATCATCTACCCACCTAGTTGCCATCACACGCTGGACCCCAGGCTCAGCGAATGTACCGCAGTCTGCTGCAGCACTGTCCCCGCTGCCTTACACTCTCCCCCTGAAGACAAACCAACTCGTCACGTCCAAAATAAATATATAAAATTATCCAAATTAAAGCACATCAAAGGAGATCAATAAACAGTGCTGCAGCCCAATTAAATCCAAGCTGAGGAAAAAGCAATTAAGGAAAAAGGCATGCTCAACCAATTTATTCTCTATACTAATTAAAAGAGTATTGTGGATGCAATCGCTCACCATCAGCTGTTGGGGTAAAAGGATCGGGGAAAAAACAGTTGTGATTCACTTCATTAGCAGTTTGTGAGGGAGGGGAAAGGAAGCGGCGAGTGAGGAGAGGATAACATCGTGGCGGCACACTATGAATCAATGCGCCGGGAATCACACAGCTGTGTGACTGGGTTAACTGTGACTCATCAAGCGTACGGACGCAATCAGAGGGAGAGGAATTAAACAGATGACAATCGTCTGCTGGATCTTCACGGCCACTCTTCACAACTTGAGAGTTGTTCTGAAAGTAACAAGGAGGGGGAGGGGGGGGGGCCTTGAAGGGAAACTTAGTGGGGGGAATGTGGTGAAAGGCAGCTCCTACTTTCTCTAGTGCTACTCAGACAAACAGATGGACCTGACTAAAAAATAGACATGAAGGGACGACTCCACAGGTGGATTCTGCTCTGTCACTACAGCGTGCCAAGAATCCAACTCACTATGAAGCTGCAAACCACTGCAAAACATCAAAGCACGTTACCATTTCTTATCTTCTTTGCTGCTTTGCTGTTTCCTCCCACTGATCATGAATGACAAAAGAAAATCTCTTTACTCCACATGAAACTCGAGACTTTCACAATCTGTTGGTAATTGACACTTATTCTCTAAATTATGCACCGATCTAATGCTAGATGTTGAACTCATACCTGAGATGAAGTAGCGCAGAAGAACAGGGGAGAACTCCATGTAGCCTAAGAGAGTAGAGCACACAAGTTCTTTAACATCAGTCAGCAAATCATCCAGAACTGAACCACTCACTAGAAAAACATCTACTTCACAACCACATTCAGGATGAGTCTTTATGCAAATCATCCCTTTCGACCACAATGACAGTAACAGGGCCACAAACACATCTTCTACTCTAAACAAACACTACACGGAGGCATTTACACAACATCAAAGTCTCAGTGCATGTGCATGTGTGTATGCCTGTGTTTGAGCTTAACACACATATCTAATGTAAAACCCCACAGGCCACCGCTCTGTACAATTAACATCCCATAACCAGTGATTACACATGCAAAATCCAATCACTCCTTATCACCATCAGCAGCAGGCACGGCTCCACGACGCCGTAGCAATCTACATGTCCTCAAAGAAAGATGGATTGGTATAACGGGCTGAAGCAGACATGAAAATCTATCTCAGTTATACCACAAATGGAAAACCGATCGCATGTTCGTAACACAATATTATGACAGATGTGGGAGCAAATATGCCGCTGCATTCTAATCAGATCAATGGCTTTCTTATGGCGCGACACTGACACTGTCATCGTTACGCTTATAAAACACATTAATGTGTGTTTTGAACCCCGAGCTGCTGTTGCAGCTGCCTGGGGATGTGCACATCTGTGTCTGCTCATTGTTGCACTGCTGACGTGCTCATTTCGTCTTTGTGAGTTGATCTGTGCGTTTGTACGACTGCGTTATGTATCTGAGTTAGACTGTGCCACAGGGCGAAAGCAACACAATCTTCCCCGGACGCTTTACTCTAGTGAAGAAAAAAAAGGGTGACGAAGAGAGTGGATGAAAAGGTGAAGAAATAGTCAGGTTTGAAAAGAAGCACATGTGATGATTTGATTCTGAGTCTGGTCCCGTGTTTCAGCACGCAAAGAAACAGAAATACAAGATGTAGAAGAAGTCCTTGAATCAGTTCATGCTGAATCAAATTCAACTGCAATACAAACTATGTTGAGCTCAATTTGAATAACAAGAACGCTCACAATGACCTAGCAGAAGTGAAAAGTGGGTTAATAATATGTATGTATGTGTGTAGACATCTGCATTTGACTGCGCAATAGAGCTGAAACGGCACGATCTCGAATGCTTCCCTGAATAATTTTCACTATCAGAGTAAAGAATGCAGGGAGAGAGACAAAGGCAGTTAACTAGCATGAAATATGTGTATGAGAGGAAAAGAGAGAGTGGAAAGAGGGTTACTGAGTTACCATGTTTACACAGACCGCTGGATAAAATTCAAGCCTGTTTTTTTAAGCGTGCAATGCAAAATATGAGATAAACAAGATGTTGTTCATTAACTGTCAAATGAAATAAAGACTTTTTGGATTTTAATAATGGAAAAGAAGTGGGAAAAATGAAGCAGATTTTAACTTTTAAGCCTCCATTTGATTGTTTGTTGTGATTATCTCACAAAGGTTTCAGGGTAACGACTGCCACCATAACACCAAGGCAGGTCAAACCCGTTCACGCAAATTACAAAACAACTGAGCAGAATTACGCCATCTGACAGACCTTCAAACTCAAGGACTTCTCCTCTTGAGTACTAATAACGTCTCAGTCCTACTTAAAGCAGCATACCCTAACACTAACTCATTTAGCCTCCAGCAAGACCACACACACACACACTGAATCTTCCAAACAAAGACCCATCACTGGATGAAAATGTTGCATTGTTCCTCGCCTAAAAAGAGTCTCAAGTTTCCTGCACCTGTAAAATACATCATTATTCAGAATATTCTTTCACCCTTTCCAAAAAATAAGTGACACACGCGGAGAAGAAAGCTTCTTGTTGGAACTCGAACACAGTAGTGAGAGTGGGACTGGCATTTGCAGTGATCCATTAAACCGCATGTACTTCCCTTGATAAAACTCATTATAGATGTGTGTGGGAGCGAATATGCGCAGCGTGCAGGGTGTGTATGCGTGTGAGAAAGCTTGTTTGTGAGTAGACAGCTTTGTGGGATAGAGGGGCCTATCATTAAAAAATCATTTGTGCTTGTTAGCAGTTTGACAAGCAAAGTATAGGCAGCAGGACTCTGCATTATGCTGGTTGACTTTCCCTCACCCCACCGTGTAATTCTGTAAAGGATGTAAAACAGGCAGAACATGTGGGCATCAGCGCCTGCAATTATATTGCTTTTTTCCAGATCCAATAGTTTACAGTGCAGGCCACCCTCAGACATGCCATTTCAAACCTTGGGGGGAGCGTTGGTTCACAACAAGTTCTGATTTGCCCTGAAGTGCTGAACCAGTGAACTGATTTGCTCCTGGGTGGAGGATGCATCAAAATCAGGAAGCAAATGCGACTGTGCACAGTAGGCTCCTGAGCAATCCCCAGAAAAGGCGGAAATTATTGTTAATAACAGTAAAAGCCTTATTTTTTTCTGTCACAGCTTTAAAAATGGTGGAATTTGTGGCTAATAGAAGCCAAAATGTGTCATTCCTTGTTATTTTCCATTTTCATTTGCATCCAATTCAGAATTCATTTGCGCTGCACTTTAGCATTCCTGAAAAATCTGACTTGCTTTAGTGTTTTCTTCTTTTTAAATTATGAAGCAATATAACATATATCTATTCATCACTAATAAAGGGAGCTGAAGTGACGGATGTTTCAGCAGACCAAAGATAAAGACAGAGAGGAGAGCAGTTTGACAAAGAAGAGACATAAGGTGGCTTGGACCCAAGTTTTAGGGACTCAGTTTGTTCTGCTCTCAAAAGAACAAATTCAGAAAGTGGTTTCCCTCTGTCTCCTGTTATCTCTCACACCGTCACCCAAAGAAGAGAAATGATTGAAAGAAAAAGTGTTATGAACCAAGGACACCAGTTGTGAAAAACTTGTACATAAGATGGGGAATATTACATTTTTGATATCAGTCACACAGTTTACATGTTGAGTTCACAATTTCATATCACTAAGAACGTTTGCCTTCAACTAAAATAATTGGATTGACCAAAAAAGAAAGAAGGAAAACTGTCATTGAAAAATAACAGATATTCTGAAAGTTCATTGGTGTTTTTGGGTGATCCAGCTCCTACAACTGTACAAAAGTGAAGTCAAAATTCACCCCTTGGCAAAGGGTCCAGGTATCAGCAGTATGCCTGGACCTACTTGGTAAGCCGATGGAGTCACAGTATTTCTGTTACATCTCTTTTTCTAACCAAAACACATTTTATTTGTTGATACAAGAGCAAAGATCCCTCAGGCCAGTGAGGGATTAGCAGCTTCTTGTGTCAGTCTGAAGCTGATGAACAGTTATGGTGCAATGAGTTGTGTGGGTTGCATTTCTAAAGAGAGCTTCAATCATGAAATTAGACCATTTTTTGAAGCATCAAACAGCATAATAAAACTGCAGAGCTCAGGAAACGAACAATTTCACATAAATCAACACCATAAGCATAATGGTAAGTGTGTAAACTTTACAGTTTGGCTTATGTCTCTTAACATGGGGAGGGTATGTGTTATGACCTGTAATGCTGTCAGTTAGCAGTAGGAGCTTTATGTATTTGGCTTCACTTTTGAGGAGCCTCCACATCACCCATCTTTTTTCCCCTCAGTTTGAGGTCTAAGATTTATCACAGGTGAACACAAAAGCTATGTTTGCATTCTTGTACAAAAAAAACAAGCTGTGCTACACGCATAGAGAATTGAGATTTGGATGGAATACAAAAACTCTACTCACGTATGGGCAACCGCAACAAAAACTTGTGTTTCCAGCCACGGTTACACACAAACACACAGATACCAGACACACACTTTTATGACTACTATTAATTGTCTATCGACCACTTGTGCATTGTGTTAATGCAAATCACCTCTCGCAGAGATTACCAAACCGTGATGAAATCAGAATGAGAGAATGAGTGGCTACAAATATGCAAAACAGGCCTCAGACACAGTCCAGAGACAATTACTGGACTTGGGGTGAGAGAAAATTCATGAATTCATAAATTTTGAAAGACCTGGTCATTACATTTATTTAGTGTCATACAATGAAAAATGATCCTTAGTCGAGTTCACGCAGGCAGCTGCTGCTGTGCTGAAATTTAAAGGAGAGAAAATTGTTACTTCTTTTAAGTTGATAAGGGGTAAAAATAGGGAGTAAAATAGAAAGTGAGCCGAGCAGATGACGAAAAAACGGATCATAATATGAGGTAGTGAAAGGATGATGAAATCCCCGGTCATGGTAAACAGCCTCTGCAGGGAAGGACACAGAGAGAGAGAGAGAGAGACTGAGAGAGAGCGGCAGACAAGCAGAGGAGGACTGTGTTTACCTGAGTAATAAGCCAACAGAGTGAATTTAATGAAAGCACCTACGCAGAGACACTGAGAGCAAGAAGGATTCATTTGGCTTCGACTTGCATACGTGCTATACAAAGGTCCAGGTTCAGGGTCACTGCTGTCTGCGAGTGAGAGCGGGGTTGGTGGGATCGTTGTTCAGCTATATTTACCACACATTTTGTTATTACAATCACACTCACACAGTTGCACAAACACACAGCATCGCAGCGGAGAATACTAATAAACATCTCCACAAATCAGGGTTTCCATGGAGATGAGGTAAAGTTGTGTATAAATGAAGTGAGTGTTACACAGGTGCATTTATTAAACATGGGGAAGCTAATGAACCAAACCTGTACAAGTGTTGATAGTGAGATTACACACTTTACTGTAACACATTTTATATGCACACAAAATTAGTAATTTTTTTCTGATCCCAAAATAAAACTTACAATTACACAAAGAGATAGCAGCCAGATCTCTTTGTTCATACTGGGGGATAAAGCAGATTATATTTACACTTAATGCTAGTAGTGGGTGTGAGTGCTGCACACGTTACCGTGATAGTTAGAGTCAAGAATGAAGAAAACCTTCAGCTGACTCTCAGTCCATTATTTACTACAAACATCTGTTTTTCTTACCTTGGAGTCAACCACAGACATTTCTTACATGTTTTCATTTAATTGTTTTTTCCCCTTTTTTAGATAGGTGAAGTTTAACTCAATAATTATACACTATAAGCTTCAACACACCTCTGTTACTTGAATAATCACTGCTTTGTTTTTGAGTTTCTTATGGGTTATGGGAGATGGTGTTTCCCAGCTGGAGCAAAAGGCGATGCCAAGGGATGTGATGAAAAGCCCCAATGTCATGATAAGAATATAGGGTTTATTTTTATTTTATTTTTCCTTGTCTCAACAATAGTTTTATTTATAGCTTCAGTTTTTCTTGGTTTGTACACACTAATTTATGTGTTCCTCTTTTGTCTCACTGTGTTAGTTTACACCTCATTTCTTTTGTCGCGCTAATTAGCGGCGTATATTAAGACGACTTGTAACATAGGCCTAGTTGTCACAATTCTGCTTTGTATTTTTTGTCTCTTTTGGCCAAAATAAAAAGCAACACCCCCCCTGCCTGGTGCCATACTGCTTGGTACCTAACACTTTTTTTTTTTGTTGTTGTTCTGCATCTGTCAAGCTATGCAGTTCCAATCAGCTTTATGGAGCATTTTATTGTCTTCAGCTCACTGTTTTGTTGTTACATGGACAGCGTTGGTGTTTGCATTCACTCTCTCCATCCTCATTAACTCAACTTTTACACAACAGGTTACTCTTTTTCAGCAGCGAAACCCTGCATCATACCACTGAATGTTATCACCTAGAGACAAACAACAAACAAAGGTACCAACTGGCTGGTCAAACAACTGGCTGGTTAAAGCCGAAGGTGACCCTTTAATCATTATTTATATAGTTTATGACATGTTCAGCAAATGTTTGCCAACTTGTTCCTCACAATATCTTAATGAGCTAATAAAAATGTGTTTTCAGCTAGTCTGGCTGCATCCAGGTTTAAAAGAAGAAAACAAGTAACGTAGCGCTAATTTTCACTGGTTTTGGTCGTCTAAACTGAGAATTTAAAATATTCCTTAAGAGTTTAGTCTTGACCTGCTTCATTGGTAAAACATCTTGAGAGAAGACTTGTTGTGAATTGTTGCTATATAAATAAAGACTGATTGCTACAACCATTCTCTATTCCTTTGTTCCCATGTAAGAAAAGACATCCAGAAAGCTTTGGATGAGAGCACTCAAAGGTCTGTTGAGAATCACTGGGTTTTTGCATGCTTCTGAACATTTTAATTCATGATGTAAGTCATAATAATTATGCAACTATTGTTGAGTTTGTTTTCTCTTCTCCATTCAACATGTAGGACGACCTTGTATTTGGATTATAAATGGGTTTTTGGGCATTACTGTGGAAGTTTTTCTTTTCTCTTTAGCTTAATATCTTATCTCAGTCATCTTTTCATGACCATCAGATAAAAACGCCTCATCCCTCCAAAAGAAGATTATTGCTTGAGTCTTATTTTCCAGGATTAAAAACGAAGTAGTTTGAAGCAGATCATTGCATCTAGATTAAAACACTTAATCTGAAAATCTGGAAACTTGACATCCGCATTTTGATGTGTAAATTCAGAAGATGTGATATATATAAACATGGCTTCCAAACAAGTCAGTCAACATGCCTCAAGTTATGTATATTCTTGTACAGGTCTTAGCCTTTGTGTTTTCTTAATGGTTGTGTTTAAAAACAAAACCAAAAATTAAAAGAGCAACATACTCAGAATTGTTATTAGGGTACCTGCAGTTTTTGCACCTCTGCATATCCTTTATCCTTTATCCCCAGAGGTACCTGCTTGGGTCAATACTCAGCTCTTGTATCTGAATGGGTTCAGTGAAGGTTAAAATGTAATCCAAACATATCTTCCTGTCTCTCTGCATCTCTCTCCATCATGTCAAGAATTAAGTTAAGGACTGTTTGAAAAACACAAACCCATTTACATGCTGCACTAAAACACACTGAATCTGAAATTGAGATTGCAAATATAAATGTGTGCTTGCTTCACTTTCCATCTGCTGTTATATCCTCTTTTCAAAGCTTGTTGTCTCTCTGAGTGCCCCTCATGGTGGGTGAGTGGCAGCAGCCTAGATATGTTACGTTACCTTCCCTCTGTGACTGACATGTCCTGACAAGACGACAACAGACTGACAGCTAACCTCACATGGCTTGGTGTTGATTGTCAAACATTTATATCAGGGACACACATGTTCATACATAGCCCATAGCATGTGGCCTGACATTAACGCCACCATTAGCACCCTCACAAATCTGCCCAATTCAAAGTGTCATGGTCAGACACTTCCTACATCTCCCAGATGACATCAACTTCTTTGGCTCCCGTTGGAGCCACAGGGGCCCTTGCACCTCCTAATGAGGGGACCAAAATAGGTGTGACAAATGTCATCCATCCCTGAGCTAGTTCCTCTACCGACCAGAAGACAGCAGTCTGGGTCAGACAGGACATGACAGAACATGACACAACACCATGCACTCTGAAAGAGGCTGCGTCTCTGAGAGGTGTAGCGCAAGGAAGGGAAACACCTCCCAGCCATGAATAGGAGGCCAAAGTTGACTCGACATGGAGACATGCTTCACTTTCACTTATAACACTATAATTCACTATTTACAAGGGGCAAGAAATTAATTTTATAATAAGTGTTTCACATAAATCATGAGAACCTTTAAAACCAAAATAAGGCTATAAATTAATATTTCTAGGAGCTTTTAGCTTCCACTGGATAGAACAGCTTGAGAGAGACACAGGGTATGAGGGGAAGAGTCAGGGATTACATCTACCAAATCCTGTCAGGGATGTCAAGGCTGGGTATCGATCATAGACTACATGGACAAAGTCTCAGATGTCAACCATCTGTTTCTGAAGCAGGGTTTGGAGACTTATTGTCATCCGATGCCATATTGGAAATGCTGAACTCAGCCTAACTTAAACCTAAAGAGGTGGAGATGAGGCAGGCCTTTGAGCCTCACTGCCAACAGCTACAGGATGCTCACCTCTCACTGAAAACAGATGTTCTGAACATTTGTTTTATTTAAATTTCTTTGACTTAGGCATTTGTGCTATGAGGCTCAAGAAATAATTATTAAACTATGAATAATATATCACTTAGGTAATTATGCTATTAGGCTAATGAAATTCAAAGGTATTTCACCATAAAGAGGTATTAAAGGACTAAATTGAGTTTGGGTCTCATTATTTAAGAGTTTGAGCGGTCCATTGGTGGTCCACCCAGACCTGTTTTTTTTTTTTTTTTTTTTTTTTTTTTTTTTTATATATATATATTTGATCGTCACTTCTCTAGCTTCCCATCACTTCAAGAATAAAACACAAAGTTACTCTCATCACTCATCAGTGCATTTAATGCCACCATATCTCAAAGAACTCTTCAACCAGCAAACCCCAACCTGGAGTACACATTCTGCACATCAGAACCTCCTCTACCGTCCCAAAATCAAGCTCCAGACCATGGTAGATCAGTCTTTCTATGCTGCTGCATCACGTCTGTGGAACTCCCTGCCCAGGCACATCAGGACCCCACAGACTGTGGATGCTTTCAACTAACACTTACAGACCTTTCTTTTTAAAGAGACTTTTAATTTACTTTAAGTACCCTTTGAAATGTGCTATGTGCTTGTAGCACTTTGAGATTTCTTGCAAATGAAAAGTGTGTCATAAATAAAATGTATTATTATTGTTGTTGTTGTTGTTAATCAGACCTGATAATTTTAATGAGTTTTATCAGCACAAGTCACATGAAATCTAATTTTCAAACCCCAGTTGAGCCACCGTCAAAGGGGAACTTAACCAGATACAGGTTGGATCTTTTGCAGTGTAACCTCAGTTTGAACAGCCATAACAGAATGCATATGACCCTGACTTCTTGAGCGACACCTGTCACACCCCTGAGCTGGAGAGACGAGCAGGAGCAGGAGTCGCTGGCTCTGACAGAGTATGTCCTCCTCACCATTAACCACTCAAAGGTTTGATGGAGTCCACTGCACTCAAACTTCTACATGAAACTCTAAGTCATACTTCTTCACTTGTCACTGTGTTTACTTTCATTAGTAAGTGACCAGTTCACATGGGAATCAGATGCTGGCCATATTTAAAATGTGAATATCCAAATGAAAAAAATGGATTTGGGCAATAAATCTGAACCCACAGCACACCACTTAACTTCCGCAGCCCTATATCTAACCTGGGTAAATAAAATACCTCTTTTCAAAACATCAGATAGAAAAGTTTTTTGCTTTTAACAGAAAAAAAAAGTTTTAATGAGCTGCTCTTATGTTGCTGAGGCCACATCAAACACATTTAAGCAACCTTTAACCTTCAATCTAATAGGAATAGCACATCCACTTTATGAAATCTGTAACAACTTCGCTAGAAAATGTATCTTAATTTTTCAATAACTTTTTTAGTTTAAATCATTTCACTCAAATAATTGTGTGCAACTTCATTTGAGTGAAAATATAAAATCATTTAGGTAACACTCGTCTGGTAGTCTGGTAAGTTTTTTGTAGAAAATGTTATGAAAGTGCATCTTGTACACCAAATTTTGGGGATGTTTCATATCTATGTGATTATACAAATGTATGCCATTGTTCTGGGAAATGTTTGACTCAGGAGATAAATTCTAGTCCATAAACTGTAGTTTCTCAAGTGTCCATCTGGACAGAAAAATAACAAAGTAATTGATAGGATGTTCATTATAATGTGTATAGATGTGAAATCGTCCATGGATTTCAAAGAGCTGCGTTATTTAGTGTTTCTTCCTCTTCTGTTATTGTTGTGCATTAGCACTTCACATCCATTATATGTGTCCACCGTATATGTCATTATTTCATATTCTGAGCTACCATTTGAATGGCTCTTTCCTGATTCTGAAGCATAACTCATAGCATGTCTTCATCTGTATGGTAATCCTACAGTGATTGAAGTTTATTTACACATGCAGCTACATCAATAGTAAAGCAAATAATTTGAACTGCTATCGATTTTGTCACTCGAGCACAAAGAAATACGACATCAAGACATCCATGTGTATAAGAAAGGTGGCATACATCCAGGCAGACAAACACATACACACACACATTTAAATTCTGTGGCTGGGGAACACGTTTAATTACAGCCTAGGAAGCAAGTGACTCGGCTGCGAAAAAAAAAAAAAAAAAAAACACACACACTTGATAACACTGACATTTACAATCTGCCTCATTTATCAAAAGCTGCCAAAGCAGAGTCAAAGAGGGTCATTACATAGTAAACACAGATTAACTCAACTCTCCCAAAACCCACACAACATTGTCTAATAAATGATTTTTAGTCGGAGAAAATTGCAGATGTCAGCATGCATTTCCCCGGACTCTGTCAATTAATTGCCTTGTTTGTTACCCAATATTTGTGTGTGTGCTTGTACCTCACGCAAGCGTGTGTGTGTGTGCATGAGTGAGTGTGTGTGTGTGTGTGTGTGGGAGCCAGAACCGGTGCTAAATAGCTGGCACCTTCAGCATGCGTTTCTCTGGCCTCTTCCTATTATTTGTCTGATTTGTTACCCAGAGTGTTTGCGCGTGTGTGTGGGTGGGTATACTACGTGTCTGTGCATACACCTGTGCCAACATCAGTGCTAACAGCTAGCACTTTCACAATGCTAGCAGAGATAGAATTTGACAAACTAAGCTGCTGTAGTACGATACACCTGTGTTTAACTTCTGTCATTCTGCTCCATCAACTATTAATCATTTGCATCTGTGATGCAGGGGTATAAGCTAACTTCTGTACTCTGAGCGCAGCTCTTTATACATGTGCAGCAGCCTGAGAATGTACTGCACAGGTGTTACTTTGACTTGAGTCCCTTTTTACACCTCCCTGCATATGTTAGGGCCATACATACAAATCCACATGAGCAGTTAGAAGACTATAAATGAGGATTAGGGTTGGAGGAGTGGATTCAGCCCCAGGATATTCTTCAGCAGCTCTTCTGCTCTGTTTCAGAAGCTACGGGACGCTTCTGAGTGTCAGCAGCTGGCAGAGGTGCAGAATGCCAGGGAGGAGACAAAGATAAAGAGTGATCAGGGGAAGAGGGGAAGGATTGCATTTAATCTCAGCGTCATTTATTTTTAATAGCATGCAGCTGCTTTGTTCTCTCTTTGATCATCAGCCATCCAGATTGACTGTAACCCGATGAAACGCTCTGACACACACATTTAAACGCACACAGATCACATCTGAACACACAAAGATTTTTTTTTTTTCTTTAGCAGAGTTGGCAAATTTAAACTCCCCCCTCTTAGCGTCCAGCTCAAGAGACCACAGCCCTTTGGTGGGCTGAAGACAGATATGTGTGACTGACGCATGATGTCAGCAGCAGCTGCAAGGCTTTCAACTAAAGGCACATGCTATCCCCAAAGCACCACTATGCAATGAGCCCTGACTAAGCAGCCAGAGTCACTCGCGAAGAAACAAGTCTAAGGACTTCGAAAGTAATAAAGGCTTTCGTGCCTTTATTTTAAAAGGCTATGTTACTAAACAATAGAGAGGGGAGTGTCAATCAAACCCTATCAGGCCTGCTTCAGGACTAAAGACTCTTTATCTCTCGTGTGCAATTGAACTGCAAGGCCAAACTAGCATCCTAATCAAGCTAAATTTTAAGATAACCTGACTCTAACCGTAAAAAAAGCCCACTCTGCTTTATTTAGAGCTTGTTTTTTGCTGTTCTTTCCTGATAAAAACTCACAACGTACACATGTATGTACGTGTTCCTAACCCTGCTTCACACTAATCAGCTGTTTGGATTTGCAAACTTCAAAAGAGCAATAACATGCAGTTTATTTCAGAGGCAAGAGGACTGGTTTATGAACCACAGTGCAGAGAGGAAGGATAAAACTCAACACACCAAAAGAGGCAGGGGAATTACTTCTGTGCCAGCTTTAGAGCAGGAGAATCTCAGATTACCTGGTAGTGCAGGTGGGAGAACTGTGAGCTGAGAGCTACTACTATCACAAGTTTGACTTGGTAACAGCACTTCAGAACCTTTCTGAATCAGGATTTCAGCAGCCGCATCACTCACAATCCAGAGTTCCATGGCACACTAAACGCTGCTGTTCCAAAGACTCTTCAGAAAACTAGAAAAGTCGAATGGAAGTCATCTTTAAAGTCATTTTTCAGCTCCCACTGTTTTTCTTTTCTTTCTTTTAGAAATGCATGTAAACATAACCCAGTGCCACAGGATGTGTTTATCTTATCATAATACACTGTATAAGCTGTTGGAGGGGAAGGCTGAGCTAAAGTAACAAACTCAACAGCTGTTAGAATTCAGCATTTGTAAAAATGATTTCAAAGTGATATCATAATTAACAGTTTAACTATCACGGTGCTCTATTAATGTACAATAAAACAGCTGATAAATGAAGGCAGAACAACGTGAAACAGCACCAAACAAAGTGGGTTTCTGAAGGTACATGACAGTGCCTCCGATTTCTTCAGTGCAGGCTTGCACTATAGTTGAAGTCTAGATCAGAATTTCTCAAAATGAGCCCATTTACATGGTAAGATTTGGCCTTTGTGTAGCAGCTGAAAGCATAGCTTCTGTCCTGGTTCACATGCCAGTTTCTAGGTAACAGTGCTGAGCTGATTATCATCCCCTGAGTGTAATACACTTACTATTGACAAGTAATTCATACAACCCCACTTCAAAAAGACCGAAATATTCCCTTAATGGCTTTATCCCTTCCAGCTATGTGTGTCGGAAGTTGTCTATAAGTACCAATACCTGGAATCAAAATGTAGGTTTTTGCAGTGGTGCAAAAGAGCCTCAGTGCACATTTGTCTTAGATGAAAAAAAAAAAAAAAACTGCATGGGTAGTTTGCAGACTTCTATCTCTCTTGCAAAGTACTCATTTGGGTGGACAAGGACTTTATAAATCATCTTTAAGCCATTATCTTGCAGGTTCATGTCAGCCCATAATGGAGTATTCTGCAAACCTGTCAAAAAGAACGAAGCTCTCTCTGCAGTGTCAGGGTTAGTCCCTGCGCTTCGCTGAAGAGGACACATTGTGAGAGGCTGCTGCTGCTGCTGCTGCTGCTGCTCCTACAAATACTTGGAAGTCTTTGCTCCCCAAAGAATGGAGAAGACAGAAGAACGCAGGGGATCCTTCTCTGGGCTAAAGCCTCCCTTAGACCACCCAGCGGAGCAATTTCCTTGCCACTCTGCCATGAATAGGCAGCACAGGCAATCATGCCAGGATGTGAGTGGCAGAGTTTGGCAGAGCTTTTGGACTTTGTAGCCATTTGTCACATCAAAGGTAATGGTGGAAAGGGAAGCAGAATGAGGTAAATATGGCCATTATAGTGTAAGAATTTCCCCCGCTCTTATAGGTTTGAATGGGCCCATTCTGGCTATATTAGCACATTTATGCACATTTCAGTGCAGCCATGATGATGAAGGGTCAAGCCTATAGAGCTCAGACGGTGGGGAGAGCCTTGCATGAAATAAAACACATACACACACCTAGTACCTTAAAAAAATGGTCTTAACATAAAGAATGTGTGATATGAGCACTAAAGCAACAATACAGAAGCAGCAGGGGTAAAGAGGGTGGGAAAAAAAAGAAAGTGACACAGAAAGCACCCATGAAAGGTGTGACAGCAGAGCAAAAGAGGACATAAAAGAAAGTGAGAAAAAGAAAGAAATAGAGAGATGGACCATGTGAGTGAGAGGGAAATAGAACGTGTGAGGACAGCAGATGATCTTGTCCAGGCAGTCAGGCTGGCAGGTGGGTGCAGGCTTCTCTGTGTGGTTTCTTTCCCTTGGGGCTAAAGCAGCAGAGGAGAATGTAGAGGGGCTCATTTAGATTGCCCTAAAATGAAAGACCAAATCTTTTAGAGGCTGCAACGGATGTGATAATGCTGACTGTCTCAAGGTGGACATGCAGGGGATGTTCTAAATGGGAGGCACGGTGAGTTACAGCAAGGGTGGAAAGATCAGATAGAGGTGAAAGGACAGGAGAAGTGCTGTGTGCTCCTGCACTAACCAGCTGAAAAAAAAAAGACAGAAACCTGAGTATTTTAAATGAAATACGTGAAAAACACAAAGCTTTCTGCCACGTCTTGTTATCAGGAGGAACCTTTGTCTTATTAGGATCACTGTACTTTTCAAATATGCAGCTTTGAGGTGTTAAATAGTGAACACTTGTAATTGGCTTTCCAGGCTGCTGCTTGTTATGGTGGAGGAGGAAAGTGTTATTTGACTGTGCTTATCCAAGCACACTAGGTAATAAGTGTGTAATGGGGAAAGAGAGCAGTTTGGATCCACTGTGAGCGGGGGGTCTGTTGGAAAACACAATGATACTCGCTTTATCAAAATCTACAAGGGGCAGTTTGGGACTATAAGAACTTAAACACAGAGAATAAAACAGAGAAGAACCAGTGCTGAGAGTTTACAAATAACTGCTGTTACTGATCTGTGTTCAGTGGTGGCAAGATAACGGACAAACCTTTTTTTCATCTTTTTTTTAATCCATGATAGCTGATCACTGATTATGTGTGAGGACGAATGAATGATTTGTATTCTCAAGCCTAGTGCTGAACGTATCATATTTGATACATGAGCTTCAAAGACCTCTATCTTATCAACATAACGAACAGTTCACTTTAAAACCTGTTAAAAATGTTTTTTTTACCCCCTTGAGGATTATTACAACTCGAGGCAGCTGAAGGTGTATTTTGCCTTTTTCAAAATGGCTTGCTTTAATGAAACCTTTAAGGCATTTTCTTTTTCAGAATAACATCTTAATTTTTTTTTCTGCATTGAAAAAAATGCACATTTACTAAAAACTTTACAAAAATGTTTCGAAAACCACCCAGTGTATTAAATAAGATACAAAAAATATAGATCATAAACAAAATGATACGGCATTCTTTTCTTTGTGGATTTTGTCAAAAGGGTTAATAAATATCTAAATTCAAAAAATTTAGAATTTTTTGGCTTTTTTCGATGGGTCAGGTTTTACAGTGTCAAAGGCCCTGTGAGGACGTTAGAAGCAACATTGGCATAGTAAACACACAACCTCTCTATTATTGAAAGGTGCAACTTCTTCTTAAACTGGATGTCGCTGTAAAGGTGAGTACAGATTTAAGCCACAATGTGATGAACAGATTCTAAATTGTTGGAGCAGATTTTTAAGATGGAAGCAAGGGGAACATGACATCAGCATGAAGTCATGGGTCAGACCTAAATAAAGGTCAGTGACATCAGCGCCTCTGAAGTTCTTTTAGAGCGAAAAAACAGTTTCTTAATGGACTGGGACTGGGTGGAGGGGGGTGTGGGGGACAAACTCACAGAGAAGAGTTCTTGCAGAAAGCCCAAGTTGCAAAACACAAATATACAGACTCCAAACACACTCCAAATGCGGTTCCAAAGGGAGACCGTGTTCCTTTTTAAGCTGAATTTCTGCTTCAGGAAACATTGAAATCCAGTGAATCTTGTCATGCATAATATTGTGCAATAAGTAAGTTATTTTAGAAGGCCATGATATCTTTGGAGTAAGACTGCAGCAACAATCAGATGTAGCAGAACTCTTGTACACTTTCACAAATTCATAGTAACAAAATATAATTTATTATAGCAATTTGCATAACAGAAAACCTGATATGCCTATTATATATATATATTTTTTTTCCAATGGAGGATATTATTTTGATAATTAAAGGATATTGTTCAAGAAGACTCACACCCCAAGATCCTTGATTTGGCTCAGAAAACATCTCCAGGACATCTGCTCTACTCCTAATAATTTGCACTGCATAACTCAATGCAAATGATCTTTCAAAATTATGAAAAAAAGGGACAAAAAATTGACTTGTCAAATGTGCTCTGTGCCCGAACTCCTGCCTGAGCTGTTTACTCTGTACATGCAGGATAATGAAGCCACAAGCAACAAAAACAGAGAAATTCATCAAGATAAATGTCAGTGAAATATGAACTTTTCTCCAAACTACTGTAGGCGAGTCAATAACTCAATATGAAAGTCTGCTATAGTTCCTGCTCGTGTATAATCATGTGTGAGTGCACAAGCTCACAGAGAGCTGCAGCCTCACCTGTGCTTGACTCAAAACCTTTTTATCTCACACATAAGTCTAATGATGGTTGTAGGGGCGAGTCAATATGCGTTAACACACCACAGAACTGTAAATTGGTTGCCCTACACATTACCATCAAAGCTAAATTGCAGTCTGAGAATAGCTTCGGATGACCTCAAAACTTCCTGACAGGAAGCAGAAACAATGTGATGGCTCAGCCAACCAAAGAACAGCATCATTATAATTTAATCAAAGTTAATCATATTTTCTTCTGTTGCCCCATCAGTGCATGAATTACTAATACTGCAGGTCAGTTCTGATTTCAGACCTCCTCTTCAAACAGTTTGCCGGATTTTTCAATAAAACAACAAGGACTTAAACTGAAATGAACCTCCCCTGTGCGCAATTTTAGTCATTACTGCTGAAGAAAACAAAGTTCTGGTCTCCTCTCCCCATCCTGTCTCCAAACTACAAGCTGTTCAAAAGGGAAAACATTCAATATTCCTCTCAGCCTTGTGTATTAGTTACACCAATTTTTAGTTTAAAAATGAAGAAAACTCTATCTGCTTCGTCTCTTGCTGCGTCTTTCTCTCTGTAACTCTTTTCTCTTTCTCCCTCCCTCCGGCACTTCTCCTCATCCCGTGGTGTCACAGTCCATATGGTGCGGCAACACTGTTGGTCTCCTGTGGCCACACTTCCCACGATGCATCTGTGGCTCTGGGCTTTCGAAGGAGCTGATAGGCTGAGAGGACTGTGATATCGACCAGCTATTGCCTGGTGTGAGGTCAGCTCGGTGCATCAGTGGAGTGTGTCCGGACAGCACACACCACTAACTTCCAGGCTAACATACATCCCGCCAATCAAACCTCCGTTTACGTCATGCTCCTATTTAGCCTCCTCGTAGAAGTAAGGATGCGCTTCTGTTGTTTGCCTTTTGTAAAAGCTACACTTCTGTCCCCTGTGCATGCCATTAAACATTTTCTTCTTCAGACACCTGTCAGATTGATCCAGCTTTAACAGCTTGAAACCACACACAGGCAAACATGAAACCTTGACATAAGCCTACCTTGTTTTCTATCTGTAATGCCATTTAAAAAACACCATCATGGACTCTTCGGTGCGGTTATTTATTTATTTTTTGGCGGGTTATTTAACTGTTATTTTCTCTCTCCTGCATTGTTGTGCTGTATTACTCTGAGCTCTCTTCCTCTCCTGTCTGTGTCCATGCAGAGAAAACAGAGCTTAGCACAGATCAATCCCATTGAGCCTGACTCCTTTCACTAGCCAGGGATCAATAGCGCCTGTTTCATGTCCCTGTGCCATCTACACATTTGCACACACACACTCATACAAATGCACAAGCACACACAGTTTAAAGACATGCCTATGAGAGCAGGCCCACCCCTATAGAGATGACCTATCGGCCTATCGGCTAACTCACTCACCGGGGGATACAGAAGTTCATTATGACAGGCTTGCCTTAGCTAAAGGTCTGCTTTGGTCCTCTGCTGCAAAGTGCAGCATTTACACTATCTGATTACATTAACAGCTTGCCACAGAGGCCCTACAAAAACACACAGTATCTAAAAGTAGCATACAGCTGGAAAACGTTTACATTAGCAACACAGTGACTGTTGAATGTGTGAAAGCAGATGTTAAAGTAATGCAGGAATCACAAAACAGGAATGGAAGGGCGCTAAAAGTGTTAAGCTATGCTCAGCTCACCGACCATATGTGCTGGACAGGAAAATCACTTGCCTACTGGAGCTGCACTGAGAGCAGATATAATTGGTAAAATCTGACAGGAAATTGCTACATCCTCGAGTTTCTAGTTTTTGCTTTTTGAATGCATTTGGCAGCCTTCATTATTTGTTGTATCTGGAGCAATTTTAAAAACCAGAACCATATTACATCTAAAAGAAAGTATTTTTGGTAGCACATGCAGCACATCTTTGCTAGACTTTGAAATGTCTAGCAAATCTTACCTTTTATTCTCACTAAGTTTCTAAACAATATGTTAGGCTGCTTATTTTTTTGCAAATATTGACATGAAAGATTCATACCACTCTTAGGTTTACAACAGTGTTAGATTAGCTTCATACAAAGACTGAAGCTGGAGAAAATAGGTCAACCAGTTCACATTTCACACAATAAGTGTCTAAAAATCCCCACAAACATGGAAACTGTTCTTTTCTTTTAAAGATTCTAAATGAAGAAGATAAAACAGGCTAGAAATCAGATTTATGGGAGATTTTCAACAAATTTCAGTCCACATAACAAGAGGTAAAGAATCAGGACAGGCCTTTACCCCCCTGGTCAACAGCTGCAATATGTTAGTCAAGTCAGATGAACAACCTAATTACGCAAAATTGTTGTTGTATCTTTGAAATGAACAAGTTATTAGAAAAAAAAATACTCCTTCAAAAAAAGAAAGTCTATTCAGACCAACACGGTGTCTTGTACACTAGCTGCTTTTTATAGTTCCACTGAGGCATGAAGTCATGGGAGAAGTATCAAACTCTTCAAATAAACTAAAATAAGTACATAAAAAACTGAAACACAAGAATTAAGCCAATGCAGCCAAAGATCTACTATCCCATAATCCTAGAATTTGCTGTTTTTCTCTCTTTTTCTTTACGGTCCAGCTCTCATATGGTTCAAGGCAAGAACTACAATAAAGTATAGGCCTGAGAAAGAAGTTTCACAAACCCACCTTGTCTGGAGTACTCATCCGCCTCGTGGTGAACCAGGTCTGTCACACAGCCACCATAGTGCAGCCTCTGCTCATGGTCGAAGGCCTTCAGTGTTTCGCTTGAGCTGTAGGACTTCTGGGTAGGCACACGGCACTCGTCTGCATCCAGGGAGGATGTGTTGTACTGGGATTCTTTGGAGCAGCGGCCCCTGGTCAGGGAGCGGTGGCTACGATCCTTCAGATCCATGCTGAGGTTGGGTGGAGGTGTATAAAGGTGCGGAGATGCTAGGCGAGCAAGAGATGGATGGGGAGAAGGAAAGAGGAGGAGGAGGAAGAGGAAAGGGTGGTGGGGGGGAGATGGAGGGGCCTCCTAGCGGGCCTCCGTAATGTCAGTCTCCACTTCAGTCACCTGGAAAACAGTGATAGAGAGAAGGAGAGAAGGAGAGAGTGGAGAAGACAGTGAAAGGTTGGTATAAAATTAATGGATGCACTGCTGTGACTCACTCTAGCTTTGCACTCCCCCGAGGATCTACAGAGAAAGTTAGGTAAGAGGGAGAGCGGGGTATGGACATTTGAGCAACCAGGCAAATATACCACACATTGGAGTATTGATGCAGGGCAAGTCAGGCTATTGTGAAGAGAAACGGAGATGCTACCGCTGTGGTCCATGGAGACAAAGTCAAACATTGACTGAGCTGATGAAAAATAGTCAGCCAACATTTAAATCTATTACACGGAAGCAGAGAGAGCCTCACATGTTTCCGCTATCCCAAACCGGCATCAGCAGCACCTGACTTTAGAAAACATGCTGAAAACAAGGATAACAAGACGAGGCAGAATAGAAATAAAAGAGTATGTTGAAACGCAAAAGTTAAAAACAACATTGAATGGTGGGAAAAAGAGACGCAGATTAAAAAAGCGGGAAAGAAATAAAAAGCAGCCGGATGCAACAGGAAGGATGCAAGAAGAGGAGAAATGACTTGAGGGCATTGCTAGTCTCTCCCTCATTATCAGAGTGAGAATGAATCCCGCTCCCATAGAGGCTGTAAGGGATAATCAAACACAGCCAGACGCAGATACACACACACACACACACCATCAGGAACACCCAGAAACAAACACATATGCAGTATAGCAGTTCCTGAGCTCTTAACTCGCCTTCACGTAGCCTGTTAAACAACTTGTAACACAGCTGAACATGTGCATCGTGTCTTCACCTTTGCCGTGTTAACGTCTGATCTGTCCGGTTTTATTACATCACAACTGGCCTGTTTTTAATCTATTCTAATGTTATTCTCGTGGATGGAGATTATACTTGATTATGATGCTAATACAGCATGATACTGGTGCAGCAGCCCTGAGCGATGCATTACATTAGCAGCCAAAGATCAAAGTACAACAATACAACAACCAGCAGTAATTGACAGGAGTGCTTCAAGCAGCTGCCTGTATGGGATATTTATGGTAATAAATAGGTCAGACATGTTTCTATTGCTCTGGGCCGGGGAAAGTCTGGTCCACCCACTACATTACGACGTAGCATTGTGTTTTCATCAGAATATCTCTCAGTCTGGACAGATCTTCTAGATATCAGAGCGGGAAAGGGCTTTACAAAGGAACAGGCATCATTTGATTCAGACTACGTGATGCAACTAATTGCATGCAGGGACTGAGGACGAATGGTAAGGAAGAAAAAAAGGGAGACGGATGCAGAATGTGAGTCAATCTATTCAATGAGGGCTCATTTTAAAATGCTTAGAAGATAGTATTGAAAAGTGCCCTGCTATGTCCATTGATTAACAGTAGGTATTAAGTCTCATAAAGAGCTCATTATGCTCCAGCATCCATCACACAGGCTATTAGGAGTTCATGCTTAATGTGTTCCTACCTTGAATGGAGGGTGAGGAAACACAGAGGGATGCTGGCTCGGGAAATGTGGCGACATTCTGACTGGCATTATGCAAACGATGGGCAAACACGGCTTTGTTAGTGTGTGCAGCTGTGTGAGTGTGTACTGTGTCACTACTGAGTGCATATGATGGAGGTTAGAGCTATTATTATGCCAAAGGACTAGTTTTAAATTTGGGAAATATGTTTATATGCTTTCTTTCTCAAATTTGAATAAAAAGTTTGACACGGTTCTCTTGCCAATGCAGTGAATGCTGTGAAAAGAGGCTTTTAGAGCAGCTTAGTCTGGTATAAATCTCTATTTACAGATTCCACATGATGAAATCTGCACTCAGGTCTGGATTTTTAGCACGGGAAGTGATCTGCTCTTTGTTTGCTGTAGGTACAGTAGACTAATTATGATACTTCAAACAGACATTTTCCAGGAAATAGCTGCCTTTACATTCCAGAAAAGGAAGCCATTCAACATTAACTGCTGGCTTCCATGGACCTGGGCAACACCTTGTATCATCACTCAATTATGGATGACTGATTACTGCAGGGTTCCAATGAGCTGGCTAAGTGTAAATAAATAAATAAATGAATAAATAAAATAACTCAGCTACCAGAACATCAGGTTTGTACAAAACAAAACAAGAATAGCTCCAATCATTGCTCTAGAGCTTCTATATAATCTCTTCATCTGAATCCATAACCAAAGAGGTCACAATGTCAAGTTCCTCTGCTAATAATGTTCAAACTTGTATAAGCATACCTGTGTCCCACATGTCTATGTATAGATAATACTTTTTCTACATTGTCAAATCCAGCAGATGCATTAATGTAAAAGGACAAGAACACTGGAGATATTGTCCATACACAGAATCTAGAAATAAATTTTTAAATCTTGAGTAAATTTGATTAAAAAAAAGGCATAATTCTGGTGAGAAGGACAGGAGGGTGTGCAAGTGGTGTGAATTGCCAGCCTATGTGCTGGACTTTGGTTCTTTTTCCCCTTTCAAAATGATGACAGCACTAAGGATAAATTTCCTAGAACCTCAGTCTCTTGACTTTCAGTCTTTGCTAAGCTCGGCTAATCACCTCCGAAATTCAGCACTTTTTTAATGCAGAGGCCACAAGATTAGTATCGATCTTCCAATCTAACCCTGAAGTGAATTTCCCAAAATGGTAAACAAATCCTTTAGAAGCAGCTTCAGTCTTTGCATGTTAATATTTACAGCTTTGGTCACATAAATGGGCATATGGTGATAACATAACACACGTCAAGTAACAGTGAAAAGGTGAGTCTTTGGGTGTGGTCACACTGGCCATTCATACCGTGCTTACGCACACTTTAGCCCTAAAGTCCAGTTCGTTTGACCAGTTTGACCACAAGTATACCGTGAGCATGGTGCACTTCTCGTCTTTGGCACGCGTCGGAGAGGTGTGCTTTGGCGCGGTACACTTCATGCTCGAGCACGAGCGCGCAGACATGATCACTGCGAATGCTCATCTTGACAGTTACTTTAAGCAACAACAGGGGTGTTAGGGGGCTGTGTGGGACCAAATAAACATAAAGGCATGGTTGGTAGTCACGGAAAACTAGCATGAGTTTGAATGTAGCATCTTCTTAGGACTTCATTTAGCCCCCGCCCTCCAACACTTGGAGCTCCTCCAAAACAACGCCCCTGGTTACATGCACCAGCGCCGCTGATTATGATCATATGATCGTGACTGATTCTGAAATGGTCATCAGCACATCATTTTTGTTTGCACTACGTTGCCAGTAATCAGGGTATAGGTATTTTTTTTCCCTTTCTCCAGTACTTGAATCAGGGCTAGTTCACTGTAAATGTAGTTGTGCTTAAGTATGACACAGTTTGCATGGCCAGTGTAATGGCACTCTTAGTGATAGAAGTCCCTTGAACAGGGGTTTGTAATGTCAGTTGAGAAAATGGGGAAAGGACACAGACAGAGAGATAGATGGGATAAATGCAAGACACAGAAGGGGGTCAATCACAAGAACTGGAACGCATATCAATCACATTCCACCCACGCAGGTGTTTTTCTCAAGGTCGCAGAAGCACACATCTTGCACACACCAAACTTTTCTGTCTTAATTACTCTCCTGACAGAAGCCTAACCTCCTGTGATCATCACACCGAGACAGATTATCTCATTTATCCAACATTTAATGACTTATTTTGGGCCTGACAAAGATCACGATTTCTTAGTAAGCCACAAGTCTGGCCTACAACTGCATGCATAAACAAGCACTTCCTAAGACAAGCAGATGCAAAAACTGTGCAAACAGCCTCACGAGCCTGCATGTAGCTTTGTTTTCTTGACAGGCGAGAGAATGGGTGGCCAGGCGGAGGAGAGAAGAGACATGCGTGCGACCGTGAAGTGACCATGAAATCCAGGCAGAATGAGAAAAGTAATTGGAAGACGACAGGGAGGGTGGAGAATTCATTTTTGAAATTACAGAGGTGAAGTTTGGTGCAGATAATGGCCTTTTCTCTGCAAATAAGAGCCTCAGAAGAAAAAAAAGGGAAAATGACACAATGTAAATCCATGGTAACTAGAAATCACACCCACTTAATAGAGGGCTAATGACATCAATGGATTAGCAAGCATCAAACGAGATAGTTTCCCATTCAACCTGATCAACCTCTGGAGGAACTGAGCCATGGAGAGAAAGAAGCTCTTTAAACCGTGTTTACAGTTTCACAAACAGGGCATTAAAACAGATGCAGCTTTTTTTAGACACAGCTTTAACACACTATAAAATACCAGGGGAGTGTTTTCTTATTTTATTTTATTTATTTATTTATTTGTGTTTTTAAAAATAAGTATTTTGTATTCTTAACCAGCCAAAATCTGAATACATCTGACACACTTATCCCCCCTGGTTTTTAACACACTGTAGTCATTAGGGCTGTCACTTTTTCAAAAAAATCAAATTCTTACGAATACAAAATGACCAGTTATATTGGAATAACCCCCCGCGCGCCCGAAAAGGACAGTAAGGTAAAAGATATAACAGATACTCAAGCCGAACAGCCCGTCTTAATTTCTGTTATTATTTGACAGAAACACAAGTCTATCAACTTGATCGGGATCAAGTGTGACTCTCTTTTTGTTTACAGTATTACCTGCACGGTACACTTCACGCACGAGCACGCGGACATGATCGCTGCAACTGCTCCTCTTGACAGTTATTTTAAACAATAACGGGGTGTTAGAGGGCTGTGTGGGACCAAAACAACTTAGCATGAGCCAAAATGTCGCTAAATTTGTAATCTTGTTCTTTGTCTCACACTGCTGACTCTGATGAGACCGCGCTGCATGGAAACAGACGCTTCAGAGTGACGTAGGCGGGCCGTGCGTGTGCCCAAAGTCTGCTTTATGTTGGAGTAGTGTCCGCAGACAGACCAGCGGAGGAGCTGCGTTTGGTTTGGACATGAAGCTGCGGGTTGTTGTCTGCAGACAGAGGAGTTTCCTTCACATCAGCTGACATCTCTAGGATGCAGCAGACATTCGAATGGATAATTAGAGTTTGAATATGAACTTTTCACTTCATATTCGAACGACTATTCGAAGCTCGAATAAAAAGTGACAGCCCTAGTAGTCATCGAGTTGTTGTGCCTTTTTTACTTATGTTTTATTATTAAAACATTATGTTCTTTCTGTTTTTGTAAATAGTGTTCTTTTATCTCTTTTATGAAATGTCAGCGGTTATATTTATTATATTTATTATTTCTTATCCTGTACAGCACTTTGGTCAATGAAGGTTGTTTTAAAGTGTTCAACAAAAAAAGCTGGATTGGAGTTGGACATTCTGTCACAATAAGATTTGTACACATTAAAAACTGTAAACTATCATTACTCAATCTGTCAGACTCAAAAGGATGCCACTGATTCTTTTAATTAAAGAAAACGAAGAAAAAAAAACATTATCAAAGTAACAGGCCACTGTGAATAAAAAGCAAGCAGCAGGTCAGCAATAATACAGCAGAAGGTGCTTAAAAGTATTTAAGATATAAATACCTTATGTATGATTTTGTTGCATCATGCATCAAATCTGAGTGATAAAAGTCCTGCAGAGACAGCCAGCTCTGGGGGCAAGCTTATCACAATCGATCAGCCCGGCTATGCATATTATTTCAATGCATCTCTAATGGTTATGTGTACATTGGCTAGATACCCACAGACAATTAGCCGCATAGATTCCATCCAGCCGCCAGCCTCATTTATCAAACAAATAAGCATGGAGGCGGGGTGTGAGTGCTGCTGGAGTTGCTGTTTAGGGCCATCACACTGTGGGAGGCTTCCTGTCCAGATGACTCCTACTGATTCACACTAGGAGGAGGCTCAAGCACAGCATGTCCTCTGTATGAGCTATTTACTTTTACAGACCTTCGACTTACTCCCAGCAAATAGAACTGGTGCAGTTTGGATGTGTCAGTATGTTGAACCTTGTTTGTTTGTCTTTGTCAGAGGTCCCCAAGCTTTTTCCTGTAAGGGCCACATAACTTTTCCCTTCTCTGATGGGGGTCCGGGGTCAGTTTGTAACAGAAAAAAGTGATGAGGCCAGACTAAAAAAAAAAACAAAAAACATAATGCGTCTCTGGTATTGTTCAGGGGGCCGGGCAAAATGTGGAGGCAGGCTGTATTCGGCCCACAGGCTGTAGTTTGGGGACCACAGGTCTTTGTTGTCGAGTTATTTCCTTCTGCTTCTCCTGTAGTCATTTTCAGACCTGCCTCATGGTTGAATTCTTCTTATTCTTCCATTGAATCTTTCAAAATTTTCTTAGTTGTTTATTTATATCTGGGGGGATAGTGGATGATTTCCAACCTGTTAACCTCCAGTAAGCCTTTTTTTTTGCCTTTTTGATTGAAAAATCCCATGAACTGCATGAAGGACGTCTCTTTTGCATTAATAATTGGACTGTCAGCCTTAATGCATTAATCACAATGCAATTAGGATCCAAATATAAGACTTTCTTTCACCCTATTTCATGCTGATTTATCCCTCTCAACACAATGTACTTAAGCTACCACAGTGTCTTCCTGCTTTATGGAAATTAACAACACATTCTGCTTTAGAGCAGAAAAATTTCACATCTCAGTTGACAAGTCAAAATTCAGTTTTTGTCAAAATAAGATAAAATATCACCAAAGTACTTTGAGTTTGAGCCACTTGCAGAGAAATAAGCATGCAGGTGCAGCTAATAAGACGGGTAGCTGAGCACTAATTTGGAGTGTGTGTATTGCCACAGACCTCGGGGTGTTACTCAGAGTTAACAATACTGGCTCATTTTGCAGTAACTGACTGAAGACCAGTCTACACCATAGACTGTATATAGAATGGACAGCGTGGCTCCGCTTTTAACCATTGTACGGTTTTGAAGCCAAAAAACCACAGGATCCGCCAGAGTCTGTGCAGCAGAGACTTACAAGGAACTCTGTGAAAATCTGAGTGGAAGCGGGTGACAAAAATAATTTATTTTTTTTATTCAGACCGTCTAATCTCTTTTTAACTGTCCATCCCGATGCATTTTATTATTCCTGAAAAAACTACACATGAACGGCAGCTGTCAATCATCGTTAAACGAGATGTAAAACCCAGTTTTTAACCTCTAATAACTAATAAAAAAGAAACATTTCAGAAAAAGGGGACCTAACCCAATGCAGCCCAATAATATCTTAATATCACCACAGCATACGGATGTGAGAAACGTTTCTACGAGGTGTAATAATTTCTTAAATTTTAACCACAGCCCATCTGGAATGAATAGAGAGGAAGAGTTTTTGTCTTGTACTGCAGCCAGCCAGCAGAGAGGGCAGTTTTTGTAGTGACCTCAGTTTGAGCCGAGCGAGATGACGTCCATTTTTTTTACAGTCTATGGTCTACACTGATAAAATCAGGTCATCCTCAGGTTTGTGTCTTGTGTCCAGTCATGCTTCTTTGTTGCAAAAACAGAACCTGCATGAAACAAAGAAAGCAACCAAACCCGAGCTGAACGTCAGTGAGTGATCAAAATGATCAACACCTGTAAGAATTATGAAATGTAATGGAATTCAACACATGCAAATTAATGTGTTGAATGGTGGTTAACAATTAAAAATTCAGTGTTTACTTGCCATTTAACAGCTCTAATGAAAACCTTATTGTAATACTTTTTTTCTACCATCACACTGCATTTAACAACCTCAGTCCATTCATCATTTGAACTTACGAGAATAGTTCAGAATAAGAATGTCCTTCTTCCCTTGAGGCCTCAAAGATATCTTTACAATCAAAAAGAAATTTTTTGTTTGCCAAAAACACACAAAAAAAGCTACAAATACTTTTAACTGAAAAGCAGATACATGAGGCAGGCATAAGGTCATCAGCTGTTTCTCTAACATTTGAATAATCTGCTTAATCTTAATCTTATTAACTGTACACAATCGGTTTTAAACATTCACAGCATCTACAAAGTTATTTGCTCTCTACAGATGTAGGTGTAATTTTTTTTTTTTTTTGCTGTGATTTGTTTTCCTTTTTGTGTTTGATCAGTCTTTTAAAAGAATCTCATTTAATTTGTATGCCCCCTATTTTTCATATAACTTTATAACAGATTTTTTTTCAAAGGTTTAATTTTGATTTGTTTTTTTTTTTTCTTTTTGTTTTTTTTTTTTTTTCATATTCAATGCTGTGTTTTTCCCGTCTGTATCCTTTCTTTTATCTTATCTTATAGTTGGATTAAAAGCGCCAGCAAAGCCGCCATTATCTGGCTCATTTAATTCAATTGTAACCAAACCAAAAGCAACATTCAGCCAACAAGACTGGTGGCTAAAAGCCTGATAAAACACAGCATGGAGCTTTTCCATCAAAAAATTCATCCACTCTTCCAACACTCTTTGTCAACAGGCGCTGAAGTTCTTCATTTGGTGTCTTTTCTCCTCCCTCTCTCTTTTTTAATTTGAAAGAGATTTGAATAGTAAAATAAGAGCCTATTGAGAACACAAGGCCCTGTTATCACAAAAGACAAAATTGTAGCTATAAAGCGTTTTGCTCAATTTTCTGCTGTTTTTGTGCCGCTGCTCAAATTAAGTTGTTTACACAGTTTGCTCACAAAGACAAAGACAGGAAGACACAGAGTGACTGAGGGAGACAAAAGAGGAGCCGGGGAGGGAGTGCAGTACAGAGAGGTTGTGTGAGAATAAAGAGGGAAAACAAACCGTTATATGAAACTTGTACTCAATTACACATCTCTGAAAACCTGCGCGCATTTTCATTTATAGAAAAGCTTTCTGCTCAAATTCCAAACACGGCAAAGATTAAAATATGATCCACAAAGTTCATCAAAGCATCTAATTACATATTATACTTTCCTTACAGCAGCTCATAGGAACCTTTATCTTTAAGAGTAAATCCTTATTATCCTCATGATTAATTTCCTTTCTCCAGTACAGTCTTTATGTGGAAGCAGACTGAATCAATATAATTGGTTGTAATATACTATGATAATTTATTTTTTTATTTACAAAATGTCTCAGTATGTACAGTGTACTTTCGTTTCACTGTATGGAAAACAACTTTGAGCGATGTGTGAAAATGTGTGTGTATGACTCCAGAGAGAGCTAGTGGGGCTTTTTCAAAGGAAAGGTTGAGCATCTTGATTACCTCTCGTTTGTGTGTATGCGTGTGTGTGTGTTTGTGTGTGTGTGTGTGTGTGTGTGTGTGTGTGTGTGTGTGTGTGTGTGTGTGTGTGTGTGTGTGAGAGAGAGTGGGTGGGTGAGGGTCTCATTCATGTATTAGCATATATAAATATTCTTGTATGTATTCCAACATGACCTCTATCATTCTCTCCCTCTCTCACACACACACACACAAATCAGCCTTGTATGAGCTTTGGCCTGGGCTCTGACTGAGAGGCTCCTCACTATGAAGAGTCATTAATCATGTCTTCGATCTCGGGTGTCATTGACAGTGCATACACACATGCCGAGCCCCCCTGCTATACGCATACACACATGCATGAGAAAATCTGACTTTAACTCACACATTTACACTCAAGAAAAATAAAGGAAAGCTGGGACTGCCTGCATGACGCCAGTCCAATTGGAAAGTGCAAACCATTTTAGATCCAAGATGATGTGTGAGCCAGCAGCTGAGGGGCGTGCAGGATAGGAAACATTTCATCACTTTCTACCTCACACCTCGCCCCATTACCTCCCAGACCTCTTTTAGCCAAAGAATAAATAATCACTGGCTTATTAAGTGTGATTAGTCCTGATCTCCACTAATTGTGCTACTATTTGTATTTATGTAAGTATAATTTGGCATGTTTTTGTCACAGATGTTGGGACATTAGAGAGCTTCCAATATCAATTTATTCTTCGTGATACAGATTTTGTCAAAAACACTTGAGTATTGGCTGATACCGAGTAGCCACTGATACTAGAGTGGAAAAGAAAAATACTGTATGTATTATAAATTATATAATTTTCTTAACAGCAGTCAGCTATCTATTTAACATGGATGAGGTTGCGTTAGAGTGGCCGGTGTAGTTTGACATGGAATCTTTACTCTGAATGTAAAGCTAGAAAAATCCTGAGATGTATGTACTTATGTCTCCCAGTTGAACCATTTATGAGGTAAAAGTATATTTATGTATATATAATCAGAAAAACCTCTCCCTCGCCCATCCTGGGCGGTATTGTGTCTCCTTCAAGCTCGGGTCCTCTACCAGAGGCCTGGGAGCCTGAGGGTTCTGCGCAGGATCTTGGCTGTTCCTAGGATGGATTCATTTCCTCAGATGTTGTTCCCAGTATCTGCTGGAGCCATCCACTCAGCTTGGGTGTTACAGCCCCCCATGTCCCAATCACAATTGGCACCATTGTTGCCTGCACACCCCAAATCTTCTCCAGCTCTTCCTTCAGCCCTTGGTATTTCAGCTTCTCATGTTCCTTCTTCCTGATGTTGCTATCACTCGGTATTGCTACATAAATCACAACCGCTGTCTTCTGATGTTTATTGACCAGCATTATGTCAGGCTGATTGGATAATACCCTCTTGTCTGTCTGGATCTGGAAGTCCCACAGGACCTTGGCCCGCTTGTTCTCCACCACCTTAGGAGGTGTCTGCCATCTTGACCCTGGAACCTCCAGTTCACACTCGGCACAGATGTTACTGTACACTATGCCAGCTACCTGGTTATGCCGCTCCATGTACGCCTTGGCTGCCAGCATCTTACACCCTGCTGTGATGTGCTGTACTGTCTCAGGGGTTTCTCTACACAGCCTGCATCTAAGGTCTTGCCTGGTGTGGTAGACCCCAGCCTCTACTGATCTTGTGTTGAGGGCCTGTTCTTCTGCAGCCATGATTAGCGCCTCTGTGCTGTCTTTCAGTCCAGCCTTTTCCATACCTTTGGTATGTCTTCCCGATGTCAGCCACTTCTTCAATTTGTCAGTGGTACATGCCGTGCAGGGGCTTGTCTTACCATCGCCCCTCCAGTTCCTCCTTGTTACTGGGCTCCTGTTGTCTGTAGCATTCATTTAGCAGGTCATTACTGGGAGCCATCTTCCTGATGTATTCCTTGAGGCCAGCTGTTTCTTCCTGGATAGTGGTTCTGACACTCACTAGTCCTCAGCCTCCCTTTCTCTGCTTAGTGTACAGCCTCAGGGTGCTGGATTTTGGGTGAAACCCTCCATGCATTGTAAGGAGTTCCCTTGTCTTGATATCAGTGGCTCTCATCTCTTCCAGTAGCCAGGATATTATACCAGTGGGGTATCTGATTACTTGCAGGGCAAAGGTGTTAATGGCCTGGATCTTGTTCTTCCCATTCAGCTGACTCTTTAGGACCTGTTTCACCGTCTGTGGACGGTTACATGGTTACAGTACTCTCTAGTAGTTCAACACCTTCAGTGATTATCACCTTCCCTCTCATACACATACGCATATATAAAAAAATACAACCTTAAAATGTCAGTGCCATTAGGGATGCATAGATTCGATCACAGTATTAGTATTGGTATTAGTATTAGGTAATAGTCCAACAGACTCAAAAATCGAATACCCATGAGAAAGGGCCGATCCACAGGATAGATCTATCTAACTCAGTCCTATGCTCCTCCTTTGTTTGCAATGACCATGTATGAGTACTACATCATCATGAGTACTACATCGACTGTCTGTGCATTTTTGCTTGGCAAAGCTAAAATGGCATGAAGGATGGCAGCAGATTGGAGGTATTTCATTCTTGTTTTGTCAACAACTCTGATAAGAAGTAGCAATGTGTGCAACTTCAATTCCTCACTTATCCACTGCTGGATACCGCTTGGAAAATGGAATCTACTCACCATGCATTTCCATGTTTATAATCCCCAAAAATAATGGTACGGTTAGTTTGAATATAATTTTTTTAATCCATTTTGGTTTATAAAGTTAAAAAATCCTGAAGTTGCTAAAATATTATTCTCAGTCTCATCCTCTTATTAAGGAAAAGAGAATTTAAAATTAATTCAGGTACCAGATTAGATCAGTATCAGCATTGGTATTGGTATTTAAAAAGTTGCAAAGGTGGCTTCCTAGTAACAATAACATTTTGATGGTTTAGACTGAGATTACAGTCCTTGCTCAATCTGATTGGACGAGAGGCAGTCAATGAGTGCTGATACAATGTATGACAGCGCTGGAGCTTTCCACCTTTTGTTTCACTCTGCTTGAAGCATAAGTGGATTTACATGATACAGGGTAGCTAGCTGGTCTTTGGCAACCATGGGGACAAACAGCAGTGACTTTGCAAGACCATGTTTAGGTACTAGATAAGTTGGTTAAATGTTGATTTTTACTTTTACATACCTGCCACCAAAGCAGGAGACCCCCCCCACCCCAATCTCACATGCCTCAAACATTTTGCCTGTGCTTTGTACAGTTTACATGCCTGCCAAAATACTGTCTTACCTCGATGTTCTATGCTTAAATCTGACCCACAAACCTTACAAAATGTGTGTTTACTATCTACACCAATCTCTCGCACCAAGTTGAATTGAATTTGGAGTCATTTCTTGGACCTGATTCAGACATCTTTGACAGCAACCTTGATAGAGCGATGCTGAGTATACAGCCGCTTCAGTGAGGATGCGTGTGCATGTGCCAGGAAGTGATTTGCGCATGCTTGTCACTGCCAAGTAGGGGTGCCAGGTCTGACGACACATATCCTACACGGTCCTTATGAACGAGCCTTTAATTGGTATCAATGTGAGAAACTGAGAGAAAATGCAAATCCAGAGTACAGCAGGAAAACGGGTTGAAGAGTGAGAGACTCCTGCAGAAATCGTGAGTGTTGGCAGGTATACTTTTACAGCCGGATGCTGCAAAGATGCTGACTGAATGACCACAGCGCTTATCCTCAGTACATCACTCTCTTCATGGGATGTTTCTGAATAACTTAACGCTAAATAATAACAATCTTGGTAATATAGCAGTATAATTCTACTTTGAGTGGAGAAAATAAGTTTATTTTTGAAAAGGTGATACATCACACCCTTTCCTTCACTGGAGTATTTGCCAGTGGACTGCATTTTCAGCAAGACCTAGCATTTCTTCTGATGTTATCACAATAACACCAATTAATACTGTTTCTTAACTGTCATCATAGTAATCACATGGTGCTCTTTGTGGTGTAGAAGCATTTGTTTTTGTTTTTTCTTTTGTGTTCCCTCAGCTTTTTAAATGTCCCATAGCTTCAGCTTTAAATATAGCTGTGCTCTGCAGCAAGTGCACTGCTACCTCAGATGTTGGAGACCCTCATTAGCGAGTGAGCGAACAATAAGTCAGTTGTAGACTTTACAAATTAGGCTGCCTTTCATCTGCACTGCCACAAAACAATAAGGTCACTTACAAAAATAAAACAAGATTTCTTCTCTGTAATTGAACTTAGTTCTTCTGGGTCGAGCATCTGCATCTGAAACAGAATGGACTCACGAAAGAAAAGCAGGTTTCGATGCATTATTATTGTCTGCACACTGCTCAGCATTGTACAGGAGACATTTTTTTTTTTTTTGGTGGACAGATTTTCACTGTTTTCCTCTTTTCTTTCTGAGTTAATACTGAGTGCTTGTTCTATGCATTGTTTGCACTTTGCTGAGTGTTGCATTTAAATGAGGGAACGTCCCCAGTGAGGAGCCAGCCTGAATGCAGTAATTATGAAGTATTGTTGAGGTTACACAAGTGTATGGAATGAGGGTTTCATTTCCAAAACTTTGCATATGTGACTCAGAGTTTTCATCCCAGCAGGGAAAAAAGATGGATGAAAGTTTCCACACTGATCAGGAACTGTGAAGCGACATCATCCACCTTCCATCTTCTCCTCCGTATCTCTTCTCCTCTCATCCTCTCATTTGTCAGGATAGAATAGAATAAAGGGTATAAGGGTGGGGTGGGGGGTGGGGGGGCAAAAACCACCCCTCTCTCTTCCTTGCTCTTGGTGCCTGTGTAATCTCCACACTGGGCTGCAGAGTGCCACAGAGCCTCTGTTTATTAGACTAATCCTTAAATCCACATTCTGCAGGCCTCGCAAACGCCTCGCAAAGCTCTAATCTGACTCAAAACAAAGGGATTAGAGACGACAAGGTCCCTCTCTCTGTCTCTCTGTGTCTGCCAGAGCGGGCTTGGGGTGGCGCACACATGTGCTGAGAAGCACACTTGCACTGTTGCATGCTCTTGCCCGTCACACCCATATTTGCTAAAAGACTGATCGGTGCATGCAAACCCTCGCTTACATAGATACACACACTGTGCTTCCTGTGAACACAAGCTTGGCTGTGACAAGACAGGGAGTTAGAGCCAAGGTGCAAACAAACTGGGTAATTACACATAGCTCAAAAACTCAGGGGAGAAATGACGGACAAGATGAGAATGAGCTGTGGGAATGAGACCGAGCGACAGCGGGGAGGATATAACAGAATAACTAAACAAACCTGGCTTATATTATAGACACACTGTTGCAAAAACACCAGAGGAATGGACTTTTTTACACACTGGCTGCGAATGCCAGGAGTCCACTTTGGGGGCTAGACTTCTGTTACAGTACACACACAATAAAGAACAAACAAATCAATATTTATCCAGTATTTATCTGCAATTAAGGGGCCTTCACACCCATTAAAGACAACATGAGAATATGCTCCAAATTTCAAGCAAAGATAAGTTTCTCCACAACACCCTGAGCCCATGATAGGCTGTCTAGAAATTTATTCTCATCCTGTCTGTGTTCTTCACACAGTTTGAATCCCCATTTTATTCTCTTTCTCTTCAACACGGCAAATGAATCATGAAAAAAAAAAAAAAAAAATCCAGTGCTGAAATTGCATGCACTCAGTTGTTTATGCTAATTTTAGACTGTAATCTGTAAGTGACAGTGAGTCCGTTTAGCAAATGTAGTATGCAATAATGTTGACAAGTGGGCCCGGCTTATTTTATGGCTACTTTCACACACTTACTGGGTTTGCTGAGTTGTCTCTTAACGTGAAAGCCTTTGAAATGGCTTTTTTGAATCAGGAGCAGCTATTGGGACCTACAGCTGAGAGAAAAAGGGGCCAAAAGTTCCTGTAAGGATCATGTTTTTGTATGGTACGTCCCTGCACTTCCCTGAAGTCGTGCAAGTTGTTTTGTGTAAATGGCAGTTTAATATGGTCACCCTAATTACCACGATCTTTATGTAATAATCTCTCTTTTAAAAAAGAGGTCAAAATATTGAAAATGCTTGAAAGATTTGACATTTTTCCTCTCAAAAGAGACTGAGAAGATTATTTAATTATCAAAATAATTGGCATTAAATTCTGTTCTGATTGACTTACTCATTAATCCACTTACTGTCACAGCTCTGCACCTCACAGATATTTATTCCCTGTAGTGCAGGTTACTTTAAGTCTTCCATAGCAAGGATGGTTGCCACAGCTTCTGGTGCACAATCTGCCATTGTTTGATCATCAGCTGAAAAGGATCCAACCTAGCACCTGCCAGCAGAACTTCTTTTTAGCAGGTTTCCCTGCTCTTGTTGCTATGAGTACACTGCATGCCAACAAGGCTAAATACATCCTCTGAAATCCTCCTGACATGTTGGTGTTACTTCACGTGTTGACGAAAAGCAGCTTAAGCCTTTTAATGATTGTTGTTACATGCGATTTGACAGCCTCAACAAAGCAGTGCTCGAGTCAACTTGAACTTTAATATGCACATTGTCTGAGGAACAAAGTGCAAATACTAAGCAACATGTTTCATCTATCTGTGTCTCATAGAGTTTGAAATGAAACAAAGGAGACTTCATATTTCATTGTACAGTATGTGAGATGGAGCAGCTGCAGTGTGACACTGTGGTATCGTATTTTAAGGTTATAGAGCACATCAATGCTGAGCTGCACATCTGACAAGAGTGTTAGCAGTGGTGAAGGTCATGCACGATACAGAAAAGCCTGGCAGTCTGCAGATGGATAAATGTCAGCAGAGAGTTCGCAGAGCCATGCTACCCGTTCTTTTATTCAGTGAGGGAATCCCTGCTCATCCTCATTCAGTGAATTCACGCCTGTGCTCGTATGTGTGTCTGCTGCTGTGTACAAGTGTGAGTGTAGACTCTTCCACCTATGCCCCAGGAACTAGCTGAAGCACATGAAGTCAGGGCAAACTTTGCAGCAGTACTGCCAGCGAGTTATTAAAACAATCGGGTGCTGACAAGCCCTGCATTCTGTCGCCAAGGGAGAGGGCTAGGGCTTAATAACTCAGTGTCACGCCTTGACATTCTTACCATCTGTCTGGGTAAAATATTCAAATGTGCAATAAATGTCACTGGGGACAGACGGTGACACTGTCTAATTAACACTATGACAGAGGTGACACACTGAGGGTTTTGGCTGGCTCCTACTGTACAACATGCATCGCCTGTGTGTGTGTGTGTGCAGAGGTGAAGTACTGGGGGACGCCAAAGCCTGTTTTTACTGCCATTCTGTCTCTTTAGAGGAAAGTCAGCGATTGTTTTCTTAAACAGAAAAGTGTATCGCTAACACACGGATTAAAAAGTGAAAATGACAGTAGCTATAGGGCTGTGCTACCCCAGAGCGGAGAAGAAATGCCAGAGCAGAGTCATTTCCTCAGGCTGAAATGTCAAATAGAGGGAGAGAGGGAGAGAGAGGGGAGGAGACCAGATTAGCAGCCGTCTATGAGCGCTTTGCTTCAATCCTCGTAAATAAAGATCAGACACAGGCTGCAGTGCATCACTCTTTCACTTTGGTGTACAACTTGTGCAGAAACATTTTTTTTCCTCTCTGCTTCATCTGAATTTGTGAAAGCAACCGTCTCTAGAGACTGAGATCATAACATTGTTCATGGTTATGTATAAGGCAGAACAGAACCTGATTGGATCCTACATAAGCAGACCAGAAACATGTCATCTTCTTGAATAATGTGAAGTTTCCTCCAGTTTTTCAAAGAATCTTCCACATGGACTTTGACCATGAAGCCTGTCAGAGAACATGATGTACAAACAGCAGACCCAAAGCACTTAAAAGTTTGTGTGTTAAAGGGATAAACAGAGGTCATTTTACACTGTGGTGATGATGGAGAGAGAGATTTGTCTTCCAGATAAACATCTTTTGTGTCCTTAACCGCTTTCAAGTATGTGAAAAAGAAGGAATCCAATTTTATAGGAGAGAATGTAATAAAGACAAAAAAGAGTATGATAAACATGATAAACGTGGTACGACAAAGAGACAATCTGCACTGTGTTTAAAGGTCGGAGAATGCTGACATGTTCGAGGACGTGTTTGAAATAGTGAAACACTTATAAAACAAACAGGACCTTTTTGCCCAGACAATGTCTGTCACATGACATAATTCACAGGATCATAAAACCACAGTGCAGGAAGAAAAGCTCAGACATTTTGAGGGAGATGAACACGGATACAACAGAACCAGAAAGAAAAATAATCTGTTGTCCCAAAAACAATAAATAAATAAATAAATAAATAAATAAATAACTACAGTTGTTTGTGGAAACACATTATACGTCGTGCTTTGATTGTTTTCTTTGAATAGTTTATTCGAAAGGCCCCCAAGGAACTCAGTCCACGGTTCTTCTGTGTTAAATAGGTCAGGAGCAGAGAGTTAACTTTTGTTACTTAAATGAATACTAAGAAGCCATGAGGGGACGACATTTAATTAAAAAGAAGACAGCCACTCCAGCGGCTCAGTGAGGCCAGAGGCACAGTTGTGCTTGAGCTAAATGCAAATGTTAGCAAGTTAACATGGTCCCAGCGCTATGATTAGAGTCATCATGCTGATATTTAGAAGTTAATATGGATCAGGTTTACCGTCTCAGTTAAGCACAACAGCATGCTAGCCAAGTGCTAACCAGAATATTTATTTATTTATTTATTTATTTATTTATTTATTTATTAGTAAGAGGAGTGCAGGATTAACTATTATTATTTCAGTTGAATGTCATCCAGGTTTTAGTGTTTCCCAGCAGCATTACACATTAATAACAATAACCTGCAAACAGGTTCATAAAAACAACAAAACATGCTGAAAACAAAAACACTACATTTGCAGCCAAAGACATCTTGCAAAGTAAAGGTTTTTAAATTTAATTTCTCAAGCACATTCAAATGTCAAGTGATGGGTTTTCACTTAATACAGCGTCTTGTGACAAGACGAGTCTGGTTTAAAGATTTACCCCAACTTTTGATGGCAAATCTTGCTTTAATGTGACAAAAATTCCACTTGATTCTTTTTGTTTTTTTGTTTCCAGTCTCTGTAAGATTCAAGTTTTACTTCTCCATTAAAAGTCCCATGAAAAACTTTCGGTTTGTGTTGATTTCGGCACTCCAAGGTACTTCTCTCTTTGTTGATTCTGTCCTGTAGATGTGTACGTTATTGTTACAAAGAATTTCACCTCATTTTATTTAAACACTTACTGGAAGACTTGCCATGAAAAAATAACAAATATAAAAAGGCTTTTTTGATAGTTTGCAGCTGTGTTTTTTTTTGCATCTGAGACCTACATCTCCCTGCTTTTTTTAATCAAAATGTAATGACATGTCATTCATAGAGAAACGACGGTACGAGTATTTAGCATCAATTAAATTATTTGTGGAATTTAAAGGTTTATCAAACAACTTGTATTTTTTTTTTTTTATAAACCTTCTGTTAAAAACCACCAGACTGAAAGCCTCTGTGGTGATCTTTAAGGCTTTCAATCTGGTGATTACATACCTTTGATTCATTTTTCAGCTACTCAAACACACTCCTGTCAGTCCTTTCAAAGCAAATGCTTTGAGGACCAAGGTAAATTTTTCACTGATTGTTAGCTTTGCTAAAGTGGTCTTTTGAGGCCCACCAGCTTCTAGACATTACTTCCAGTAGCACCATGTTTCTTGGTTTGCTGTGACAAACAACTTAAAATCTGCATCATGATCAGTTATTGAATAACTCACCTATTTCTGAGTCACTTTGTTCTGTATGATCACTGGATCACTCCATCTTTCATCCCCCTGGCATTGAAGTTGTGAGCTGCAGCTGGCCTAAGTCGTGAAGGCTACGCCCACTTCACAGGTAAGAGGTCTCATTCACTGTTGCAAACATCGGCGTTAAAAAGTGTTGACCCTGCATGTAAAACAATCCAAATTCTTCTGTGATATTTCAAAGAAAGGTCAGATACTGCAAACCTACATCGCTTCTTTTACGAGGGTATTACATCATGTTAATGTGATGAGTATTGATGAGATACTTGGTCGCCTCTAAAGGTATCCCAACCTCATGGTTAGATGAAAGAGCTTTACAGGATATTTTGTATGAAAGAATCGTCTTTTGTATTTCTGTATTCCCCATGTGTCTGAACTCCTTTCTGTTTGGTACAAAAAAACCTTCTGAAGCGATGTCATAATAACTCATAGTCGTACTCTGTTGTGCTAGTTGGCACAAGTTTATGTTCATTTGCAGAAATAAGCCATTTTTATTCTGAAATCCTCTACATCTGGCACAGTGGCACTTCATAATGTTTCATCTATCCTCAGATTGTGACATTTTCAAACAACTTGTCAGCTGAATCATCTTGATTTAGTTTTAATACCTAAAATAACATAAAACTTAATCTGGGTATATAAAAAGTACACTTTTATCGAGCAGAATGTGTTAACTTTAAGCACCCACAGTGACACGGCCCTCCTCCTCTCTGTGTTTCTCTCTCAGTCTGTGCCGCTCTCACCTCCCTCTCTCTGTATTCTGTGAGAGGCTGTTGTATGAAGCACCTTTAATGGGTTTGTGAGGGATATATTGGACTTCAGTCGGGGATTTGACACATCGTGTGTGCGTGTGTGTACCTACGAGTGTGTGTGCTTTTTTGGATTGTCATGTAGGGTCCTGTATTACGGTGCTTTTCCACTTGTGTGACTGTGCGCACTCACACTCCAAACCCATTAGATTCTATACGAAATCCTGAAGCTGAGAACTTTGAAGCTGAGAGCGCTGCAATTGACAGGCTGGTATCCTGCAGAGCACGTCTCTCTGCTCTTGATCTCTGGTACAGTGCCGATCTCGACTGCAGCTACAGTTGCACTTTCAACACACACATTTTGACTCTGTTACTTTATCTGTTCTCTCCAGCCCACACATAGGTCCCTCAGTCTTTGGGTGCTTGCATGGCACCAATATTTCAGAGCTACCACAGATAAGTGCCAGTCTGCCCGGGTCTACATTGTTTGTGCCTGCTGTACCGTGAACACTCCTAATGCCATCGACTCATCGTCTTGAAGTGGTGTTTGTGCCTTCGGGGCCAAAAGAAGACAGCTATGGCCGCTCCAGCACCAATGACATAGCTGACTGGTCCCATTTAGCATGCTAGATTTAGCTTCATTAGAGGGGATGTGGCTGGGAAGGCACACAGAAGAAATGAAATGAGGGGTAAGAGGGGGAGACGGCTGAACAACAGCGAGGCTTTTGCTGGGACCACTTTGCAGTGGAGCTGGACAAAAAGCCAATGCTGTCTCATAAAAGTACTTTATAAAGCAGCCATATCCATAATGGCTGTCCAATAGAGAGAGATGGATTAATGCAGCAGTCGGAGGTAAATTAAAAGCACCCCACGCTGGGTTAGCATGTGGCACACATCGCCAACAGCAGAGTTTTATCGGTTATCATGCTGAACCTTGGGACACAGCAGAAAATAAAGTTTCAAAATAGAGAGGAAATTAAGAAAACTAATTAAAAACACTCTTTAAACTGTCATGACTGCAGCCATTTGTTCTTATTTTTCCTGTATGGTGCCAAAGAAAATGTCCTGGAACAGCGTACATGTTGCTCATGTTTTATTTGTGAGCCACATTAGTCAGTCTTCAATAAGCACTGACTGTTTCTTCAGACATTTAAACATTTCCAGTCAAGAGCTTTCAAACTGTTCGAGTCACATTAGTGTCACTTTTTAAAAACAACATTTCAACAGGATACAAGATTTGTCGTGTGGCATTGAGATACAGAGAGCTAAAGCTGGTGGCAGTTCAGCTCACATTCAAGACCTCACAGTAAGAAAGTGGTGAAACGTAAAGCTGTATTAAAAAAGTTTCAGAGTTTAATGTTTAGTCATTTTTGTTTGGAACAAGTTTTGTGAACCAGTGTACGAACCAAACAAATCCTGACTCAAAGGAAACAGCACAAGCTAGCAGAAGCTCAACTCACTGCACTCCCGAAATCCTGTTCGCCCAACATTGGCGCAAGCAATGGGCAGGCAACAAATGATACACTAACTTCATATTCGTCATCCATTATTCTCATAACCACCTTACAAATGTGCTCTTCTGATTTGGTGGTCTGCTCCCTTTGGTCCCTCTGCTCTGCTATTTCCTACACTGTTTTGCTTAAAGTTTCAGCCTCTGCATCCCCACAGTGTCCACTTGCAAACTTTGGTTATGTGATGTGAGATGTAAACAATCATTCCAAATTTCTGCTTGAAGAATTAATCTGAGAGGAGTGATGTGATAAGAGTCAAGAGGCCAAGATGCAAGCAGTGTCTTTTGTTTCAGTCAATATAATGTGAGTTTTCTGCAATAAACATCAGAGAAAAACATTTCCCTTTCTTTCTTTTAGTCAGCTGGCCAGTTTGTTCAGGAGAGACGGAGACCAGTTCCAAAATATCTGACAACAGGCTTTGTAGATTTGTAAAGTTGACTGCCTTGCCAAGCTGTTGCTACTTTACCGCTCGTTGTTAACTGAGGCAACTAAACTCAAAAGTGCATAAATTCAACTGACAGGATGCTAACAGTCAGAGCCAGCTCTCCAAAACGGACAATTCTGATTGTCTACTTTTAGGTGGCAGCTGTGAAAACTTTTCACCCAAAAATAATCTTTAATTTCACATTCAATCTTTCAAAATAGAAATTCACCACGAATGAGAGCAGCAACAATCTACTCAGTGGAGTGAGATGAAATTGGATGTACTTATAATCCTTCGTACAACAAGTGTTTTGACTGGTGATCCTTTAAAAACTGTTTCTTCGTTCCTGAAATGTGCCACTTCAGTGTGACAGAAACAAATGAGCTATCACATCCAATTGGCAGATTATATTTTTTTATTATGAAAAATATGTCAGGAAAAAAAATGAAAATAAGAATGAATGACGTGTCAGGGTGGATCTTGCCTGCACTGATGTGGCTGTTTAAGGGTTATCGAGGATGGTGGGAGGGACAGTTGCTTTGTTGTTATGTGGAAATCGGGGCATATGATCCCCTTTAGCCGCAACCCTGATATTCTCTGCATGCCCTTACACACACACACACACACAAAGACAAGGTCACACCAATGTGCTCAAGGGAAGTGCCCAAAACCAACGAGGCAGCACTTATGTGTATTTTTTGGTCTCATGGAGCACATATCCTCCAGAAACAGAGCACACGTCATCCAAATGCACCCTAAAAAAGAGTGTGAGGCCACTGCACTTAGCCCTGACCTTTTGCTCTGGGTCAATGTCACAATAACTGCCAGTGATAAAGAGGTTTCCATGGTAACCTGAGGGGTTTTCAGCAAATCAGAAAGGAGAAAAGGGGACCTGTAGATGTGCATGTCTCGCAGCAACCGGGCCCCTGATGATTTATCCTTCACTGCTCCTGCAGCACGCCGAACCATTAGGACACAGTGATAAGAGATAAACACAGTCCAGGACAGAGTCAGTGTGCAGATAAGAGAGAGCACAGCCTGCTCAGTGCCATGTAAAATCCTATCCTCAGTGGTCATGCTGGGAGTTGATTTTTTCTCTTTCCAACGGCTAGACAGCAATGTGCAACATCATAATTTTGAGCTGTTAATAACAGCTTCTGCTGCCAAAGAAACTACACTAGCAATCACTGAGTTTGTGGCAGCCATTGTGACTGCAGCAGGCATTAAATTATGTAAAGGCAACCGTGGGAAAAAGATGACTTTTTTGTCCTACGCCTACACCGGCACTTTAGAAAACCTTGTTTGTGAAAAATGTTCAGTAGACTGGCACTAAACTGAGGGCAAACAGTGCTGTGAAATATAACCCTGTAGGAGTGGATGAACTGTTTGAAATCGGCAGTATCAGAGGACTTTTCTAAGAGCCACCTGAGACGTGAGGGCATGTTTAAGAGTTCCTCGCCCTGATTGGCTGCTGTAATTGATTACGGCAAAACTCCTGTAAATAAAGCATCCTTGCAGGAAAGTCCCATGTCTCCGTGCAGTGAAAGAAACAGCAGCAGGTGGAGGGAGCTGTATCAGATGTGGCGTGCAGTGGTCAACATAATAGTGGTTGTGTTTTGGTGGCAGCAGCCGCACCAGTCTTGTATAGTACTATATTGATGAAGATTGGAGTGGAGTGTTCTCCCTCCGCCTCCACACACAGGCCTATATTGGATTTCACGCTGGTTGCCCATTCACCAGACACTGCAGTGCATTCCTAACCAAGGGCCTGGAGGCAATACGGCTGCTTTATTTGTTTATAATGTTTAGGCTTCCCGCAAATGGCTTGCGCTGCAGTGCCGATAACTATGCATAGTTACATTTAGGCAATCGACTGGGCTCGTTTCGACATGAGCGCCGCAGCTCAATTCATTTGGAATGGACTAAAAATCCAATAAAGTTGTCTAAGAGGGAGGAGGGTAAAAACGTAGAGGAGTGGGGGAAGTATGGATGGAGGGAAATGGAGAAAGAAAGAGGAAAAGGGAGGACAGAGGGTGTCGCTTAAGCTGTAATTTAAAAGAGATAACCTGCATTGATTCACCTTTACCACCAGCAGGCTGCTTCCCATCCCCTCTCCCTCTCAAATGCATAAAACAGATAAAATATGGATGCCTCTCCGCTGCTCTTGGTCACCAAACAACTCTCTCCAAGACTCCTCCCCCCTCTCCCTCCCTCGTCTCTAAATGTATCTTCACACAACTCTGTGTATCCCTCGGGCCACAACAGCACCCACAAAATCTATAGAGAACCAACTGCCAACTTTCACATCCTCAGTTCCATTAGGAGATATATATATAGACAACATCCGAGACAAATTCCCTGGAAACACTTTCCGGAGTGAAACTCTAATTTACTCAGCTGATGACAGACGATGACACCGTGGTGACAACACAGGAGAGAAATTAAGTTAGCGGTGTTGCAGTAGGTTGTCTCGGGGATAACACACAAATGACGGTGTCTGGTAAGTGAACTGGCGTGAGTCATGTCACTGCAGTGTGTGTACCACAAGCCTGAATCACTTCTCTGTGTAGATGTGTGTGTGCCTGTGAATCTTCCTTCTTCTCCACTAGCCTACTCCTTGTCCTCTGCCAGCTGCTCAGCTTCTCACTCCATTTGCTCCAGACTTCATACACATCTGCCCACAAAATCCATCCATCTCTTCCCCCCACATACACATGCGCACACACAGTATCTCTGCAGTCATAGCTCCACACATGAGCCACTGGTGGAAGCGAGTGTTCAGCGAGGTGCATCACGTAGCTCCGAAACACTCGCTGTTGGCTTGGGACACAAATAAACTGCACAACAGTGGCCCCGTGCTCAGCAAGGTCGGTCGAAAAAATCTGCCTTTTCTCCCTAATTACTTTTGCCTTTTCTCTTGTGAGTTGGCTCTGCATTCTTTCACTGTGTGAAATGGAACGTCCTTGCAAAGTTTTGTCGAATGTCTCGCAAATTCCTTTTTCTATGTGGTTGTAGCTAAATAAATAAATAAATAAATAAAAAGAATCTGAAGCCTCCCAAAGGCTCCTGTGAGGTGAAGGATGAAAGCCAGCGAGCGGCAGAGTGGGTAGAAAGCCGGAGTGAGGGGGTTTGATGCAGTCTCCTGAGTGAGCGGAAAGGAGAGATAGAGAGAGAACATCCAGGAGGGGGAAAAGTGTCCTCTGAAAGAAATAATAGCTCATTGATGCAACCATTTTCTCTTAACCTCAAACGAGGAGCTTCTGAGTGAAGAGGGGCAGAAACCAGGGAGTTTTCTTGAAAAAGAAAAGAGGAGAAAAAGGCATTTGTCCTCTGCTTTTTCTTCTCCTCCCCCCCATCTTCTTCTTCTTTTCTTTAGACTCTTTGGAGCAGGAGCTGGAGCATCTCTCAGAGAAATGACACTTCTTATACAGGAATTTGGTTCTGTAATTAACCTGCTCATTTGCTAATTTGACTGTAATCAAGCCTCTCATCTCTCCCAGCGGGGTGCCGGAGCTCTTTGAGCAGACAAGGCAGGAGACAGTAGCAGTGAGCTCAGTGATGACTCGCATCGAGAGCCCCCTCTCCTTTACTTCACCTTCTGAAAAGCAGCACGCTCACAGAAAAGAGCAAACAAGCTCAGGTAGGATGCATGGTGAAGGCCGACACATATGGTGTAGTGGAAGAGGGAAAAAAAATTGGTTAGTGAAGGACAAGGCTGTCCTCAGGGCGGCTCATGTCTGCCAGAGCTCTGCTGTGTGTCTCAGCCACACGCAGCTCAGCACACACACATCTGATGAGAAAAAGAGAACCGGCATAGGTTTTCTCCATTGAAACCATTCCACCAAACCACCCAGCTGACATTTACATCTGTCAGGACTCGGTGTGTGTTCTTTTATTCCTCCTGAATCATCAGAAGCCACTACATCTCTTTTGATTCCTTCTCTTTAACACTCTTTTATTCCTCTCTTCTCGGGGTCTGTGTCTGTCTCCTCTCGAACGTGGCGGCAGGCTCCCAACACGGAGCGGGGACTCTATCGGTTGCCAATGGCAACAGAAGTGCAGGGAAATGGCATCAGACCGGCTCTTAGTTTTGATGTGAACTTCATAGTTAACAATCATAAAGCAGGAGAGAGAGCGAGCCACTGGGGCAACATTTACATGCTGCCTGTTAATCCATTAATGGGGCTGATTGAGCCACACTCCAAACACTACACTTGAGTTGGAGCGACCCGATCAGCCCGGAGTTGAGCTCGCGCTCTGATTGGGGGGGAGCTCGGCTGCCTCAGCCCACTAGAAATCTGTTCATTGGATGAATATTAGAGCAATGGCTCCAAGTAATTTGTGATTGCATCAGACGGCGCAGATGCATTAATTTCAAGTCTAAAAAGGAGTCTTATTTCTAAAAGGAATAATATTCCTCAGCTCCACATTTTCAAAGGCTTCGTTATAATTAAAGATTCAGGGTTAAATTTTAATCTTTGATTGCAAAATTCATCCTCTGATACACAGGTGGTTGTTCTCTGTGTATACTTCTCTTTAATCTCCTGTTTAGTACGACAGGCTAAGGTGATAAAAGCAGTTTAATCCAATCAGGTGAGCGTATGCTGTGCAGCTTGTAAGAACTAGCGTGTTTACTTCACTTGTGATCACATTTAAATGCAATGCTTTGATCACATTTTAGAGTTCTTTGGAGGTCTGCTTTTAATTGGCAGAGACACAGTTTGAGGCAAAGAGATGGAGCGAGGCAGACAGAGATGAAGAAGTTATTTCAGAGCAGAAACGCTCTGACTGAGAAAGTGGCTGCTTAACAATCGCTTCCTAGAGACAGAAAAATGTCTTTGACGCATCAAGTGTGACTGAAGAAGTTCAACACCCCAGCCCTTTTCCTGTCACTCTCTTTATTTCTAATAGTTGTTATATATAATTCATAAGCCAGACACTTTTCAGACTCTGTCAGAGCTGCATCTTTTTCCCACTCCAAACCGTCCTCCTCTGATTTTCCCTTCCCTTCCCTTCCCTTCCCTTCCTCTGGCTCTGACTGTTGGAGATTCCTCTTCTCCAGATGACAACACAGCAGGTGTGGTGATCGGAGGGATCAGCCCGTCTCAGTCCTCTCAGAAGCAGGAAGAGGGTGTCCAGGAACAGGAATAATCTCTTAATGAGACTAGCACACTGACATACTTGTACCATACGCAGACTTAAAAAAAGGTGGCACCCAGACACACTCCCACGCGTGCCACTGACACATTCACCAGGACTGGGGAACCTGCACTAGATGGGCGCCGAGCCACTGTTAAAAAAAGAGCCGGTGTTATCAGAGGACAAGAAAAATGCGAAGAATCATCCAGGGTAAGGTTGCAGCCTGCAGGCTAATGATTAGTGCATTTTGCCATGTTGTGTGAGGCATCTCCATGCAGTTGCCATCTCTACACAAAATGGGAACCGCACAAAGGGAAAGTGGTCGGTTGGCATGACGACAGCACAGAGTCAAAGTCTAAGAGCTACCGGGCCCAATTATGAATGTTTGGTCAAACGTGCATGTAAGCCTACACCCACACAAGCCGGCACACGCACGCTCACTGAGATCTGACATGCACATGGGTAACATTCCCCACAGATGCAGGAGTCATAAAGGTGAGGAAAAGATGTGTCTCTCCAAAAATAACACTCCTTTTTAAAACCTCACAGGTCTCTCTCTAGCATCCACTGCAGTCCCACAATGCACCTCACCTGTAGATCACCATCTGGTGCTCCAGCCTGAAAATGACCCCTGGAAGGACCCTTACCTGGTGTTAACCCCTTGTGAAAAGTTTTACATCTGTGAGCTCACGCATGCTTCTGCGATGAATGCAGGGAGCTGTCTCAGAAACTAAAGTTTCTGGTATCTTAAAGAAAAAGAAGAAAACTTTTACTTTCATATAAATCTTTGGTATTTTGCTTGTGGGCCCCTGGCTTTACTGTTCTCTCTCTGCTTTCTTTGCTCTATACAGAGACATAACTCGCCTACTCTTCAAAAGGCAGAGCTGCATCAGGGCCGCATAAAAAAAAATTCCCTGATGAAGCAAGAACCAAATGAGCTGCGTGTTGCAGTGCAGGAGGAGTCAATAAAAAGTGGATGAATTTTCATCCAGGGAACAATTATGTGTTTTTGTTGTGGGATGATGTTTACCCTGCTATTTTGTACAGTTTATATGCGTCTTATTCTGTACAGGCATCTGTGGCAGGCAATGCTGGATCTTCCATTTAAGTAACAAGATATGTCTTTACTGTGTTCCTGAAGACGAAACTCTCTCTTGAATCCTCCACCTCTAACCCCTCCAGGCGTGGCCGGCAGAGAAAGAGCATGGAAGACAGAACACACACCCCTGAGGGATTAAAGCTATTTTTACTTAAGCGCCCCCTGGCTGTGCTGGAGTGCAGACATGTACCTGTGACTAATCCATGACACATACATGCAAACAAGCAGCACACACTGACACACCCTGCATGACTGCATGCGCACAGGCTCACCCATGCATACTTATGACCACGGCAACCTTGGATACATGTTCCTGACATGGCACGTGTCACAGTACGATGTGAACACAAGTCTTCAGGAATGTATCATAACTTCTGTTTTTTATGACACAACTTTTTCATCTTTCATGCATGTGACCCCCTCACCCCGACACGAACCCAGTTTCCTCAGCAGCGGTGTCACCGCCTAACCCTTCCCCTCCTCTCTCACCTCTACAGATAGAGAGGTCCCGTCTAGGTTTCACTCCCTGTAAAATATTCATAAGCCCCAAAAAAGGAAAACTTTTAATACACATGAAACAAGACCCTGCCGCCTTTGTTGTCGCTCCCTATCTCTTGCTCCCTCTTTCCTCCTTTCCTTCCCTCCATCTCTCTCGCCTGGTCCCTCTCTGTGGTTCTCATGAATAATGAAGGCCCATAGAATCCAGTGGCTCAGATTGTCCCTGCAGTCGGATACAGCTCTCCTGTATTGATCAAATAAGGCTCCTTAAATAATTAACCGAGCCTTTGTCATGCAAATGAGTGGCCACAGCAGCAAGTGTGTCTGTGTGTCTGTGTAGCTGCAAGTTCAGATCACTGGGAGTTGCTGAAGGTTCATGTTGGGTGATTCCTTTGAGGTGCACCTTGCTAAACAAAAAAAAGTCATGTCAGAACATTCATCCAAGCGGGTATGAAGAGCAAGAAAACAACTAGATTTTTAATAATCAAGGCTGCATTCCTGTCAAACCTTTAACCTGTCCTCTGTATCTGTTGTTTTCTTCTAGCTCTGACATTCCTTTTTTTTTTTTTTTCATTTTTGTAAGGCAAATGATAAGCAGTTGCTCTGAGGAAGCGCACGATAAAACAGCAAGGGCAGACAGAACAGGGAAAAAAAAAACATCATTTATACCTGCATCTTTGCCAAGCCCTCGGTTTACTGAGAGTTTACAAACTGCAAGCAAAAGGAGATGAGATAACTTTCACTCATTGTGCTTCTTATTCATCCGCACTCTTCAATAGTTCTGGCAACATTCAGGCGCTTGGAAAGAAAACCTGCCATGCGACTTTGTCCCTTTCTTCCAAGGACAGGCTCTTTTGTAATGCAACAGTTCTTTTGGAATGCAACAGCTCATTTTCATTCAGCACCCCCCTTTTTTCATTCTGTGACTCCCGTGTAAGAGGGTGTCTTTTCTGTCATCTGTTACCTTTTGTTTTAAGTGCTAAATCTTCCCCTGGATTGGCCAGACTACATCTGGATAGATGTTAGGCATTTGGTGCATTGTATTCATGACCAACATGCTCGTATAGAGGCAGAAAAAAAAATACAAACAGGTTTAGTTTGAAACATCCATGGTGAAAGCATAAGGGTGCCTGTGAAAGTCAAACACATTGCCCAAAGTGTTCACAACATTCATATCTAAATGGTTTTAATTGCATATTCAGTCTTTTGAAGGTCTTGTTGCATGAGTGGAAACTGCATAAAATGAAAAATGCAAACCTAATTCCTCTCATCATCCCTCTCCATTTCTTTTCATCCATCCCACTATCACTTCTTTTTGCTTTTTATAAATGGGCTTTCACCTTCAAGGCTATCCACTGTCCCACTCAGCTCACTTCTGTAAAACAACACAAGTGTGCAATAGACTTTCAGAAATATGGGGAAGCAGTGGTAATCCTGGCTCCTTTTTTTTAAACTTAAAACAGGATATGTGAATACACGACACACTCAAATTATCATTGTAATAACGATGAACCATATTATTCCCAGAATGACAGTTTTTCACACAGTGTCAAGTTTAACGTGTCATTGCCGAATGATCATATTTGATACACGAGTTCCAAATATCTCTATCTCATCAACATGATGAATATTTTCATTAAAAACCTGTTCAAATTCTTTTTTTTTTAAAGTATTCTACCTCCTTCAGGATTATCATTCCACCACAGGCAGCTGAAATTGTATTTTGACCCTTTTCAAAATTGCTGCTCTCAGGAAATTATAAACACAGGATTTTTTTTAAAAGAAAATCATTGCTAATTTTCAAGAAGTTACAGTCAACATAATATCTAAATTGTAAGTCATTTTTAAAATAAGTATTTTCTGCATTGAATGAATGCATATTTACCAAAAATGTCACTAAAAAACTTGCCAATACTGCCCTATTTATCAAATTTGATACAACAAATGTGTCATAAACAAAATGAGATAGTAATATTTGAAAACATGACAGGTCTGTATAAACTGAATACATCATATATGTAGTTGATTATTTTTTCTTTTTTTAAAAAAATATCAAAATATCAACCTTCCTACTTTCTCTGTGCTTTTTAAAAAATAGTGACCTTATAGAGACAAACATTAGAGTGATTTGTATGCGGTCGTCTGCTATAGCTGCATGCTTGGAGGAGTCTGTCTGTGTATTTTGGATAGGGGGAGGAGCTGCTTTGTGATGAGCAGCAGGTGCTGCAGATCAATACATGCTTTCACTCCATCCCCAAACTGCTGAAAACTCACTATTATTTTAAGTAATTTTGGGGGCTTTTATGCCTTTAATTTGAGAGGACGGGACAGTGGATAGAGAAGGAGACAGGGTGAGAGTTGGAAATGACATGCGGGCAAGTTGCCACAGGCCGGATTTGAACCCGAGCTGCCCGCTTTTGCCATATGGAGTGGAACCTGGACCACTAGGCCTTTTGCACTCAAAGTAGTTTTCATTGTCTTATTTTTGCAATTTTTACCTCAGTTTGTATAATCAGAGTTTCTTGTTACATCTTCATTCCTTACCAAAGTTCTTCTCTAATCCTTCCATCTACGTGTTTTGTTGATTTTGTAGTACTCCCCAGGTGTATCAATATTGTTTTAGTTCCTGAGTTTTACCTCGTCCTCTGTGATTTTGTGCCCCACCCTGATTAGTCTCCCCTGTGCCTGATTACCCTTTATTTATTCAGCCTTGGTGTTTCCTCCCTTCTGTGTCAGCTCATCGAGTCTTTCCAGTGTTTTCTCCCGTGTCTTCTTCCCCAGGGATTCTACTGATGATTGTGCTTTGGACTTTTGTGTTATATTTCTCAGTTGGACCTTGAAGATTTTTTTTCTTCATCGGATTTTGAGTTTTAGAGTTTATAAAGTATAATTTTGTAGTTTTTCCTTTATTTAATAATTCAATTTCTCAAGTTTGCAGCATGGGTCCTTTTGTTACATCACAGTGGTGGCATATAAATCTCCAATGCTTCATTCTTCAAGATCTCATCAACGAGACGAATGTCCCAGAGTCCCAATTCACTCCAAGTACTGACAAAAGGAACTGTGGTTAGTTGAGAGGATGAAGCAATGTTTACTCTGCACAAATGAATATACATGAAGCAATCCACCCATTCAATGAGCTCTTCACTGCACCCTTCAACAGAAAATTGTATATCCATCCATGCATCATCATATATTTAATGCTTTTCCTTTTTGAGTTATGTTTCTGTTTTGAATTTACATTTTTTCTACAGTAGAGCACTTATCTTACAAGAGTATTTCTGACATCACAAGAGTTCACAGATGATAATAAGATTTCCTAGTTTTGGAGGTCAAGTGAACACAAACATTTAGTTTTTCATATACCTCCTTCATGTTATGCACTTCATTCATTCATTTTTGGAATTGCCATGAACTCTTTGCCCTCCACAAGTGGTTAGTTAATTTGCTTAGATTAAACTTAGCTCCAAATAAAGTCCCCCTCTCCGTGCCCCTTCCTTTGGATTTAAAGGTAGTGTTGGTAATCAGATTTAGATATCAGGAGTAAACCTGGGAAAACAGCAGCCAATCCTACTGTTTGGCAGCCAAATTGTTACACCAATCAAATCCCATCCTGCTATACTGCCCGCCTCCTGCACGTACATTTGCGGCGTGCACTAGCCCCAATTTAATGCACATAACCAAGAGGGATCCAAGTACGCTGGAGAATGGCAGAAAAACTACCCATACCTCAATTACTGGTAACGTAGAGCAAACAAAAACGATGTGCTGAGGACCAGTTTTGAATCAGTCACGATCATGCATTGACGAATCAGCGGCGTCCGTGCATGTGAGCAGGGGCGTCGTTTTGGAGGAGGTCTGAGTGTGAGAGGGCGGGGCTAAACAGAGTCCTGAGGAGATGCTACATTCAAATTCATGCTAGTTCTCCATGACTACCAACTGTGCATTTAACTGAATGGCACCAACTTTGACTGCTGTCTCTTCAACTCATTTTTCATTTCCATAGCAACTGCTGGTTTATACACTCTGTTCTCTTTAATCCTTCTTTTCCTCACTGTGCTAATTAAGACTAACTCATAAGGATCACACCTATAAGTGCTCTTTACTCTATTTTCTTCTCTCCCGCTCCTCTTTCCTTCTGTGTGTTACTCTGCTCATTTAATCAAGATGGCTCAGAGAGTTAGCAGCATAAAAACACAGCTTCAACCTTGCTGCTATTGATGTACTGTTCACACTGAACGGTGTTAAAAGCTGATTTCATAGCAAATTAAATGTTGATTTTGCCCTGCATATGGGAGCACTAATTTGCTTTATTTGTGCAAATGTACATGTGTGAACATGTGTGTACATATGGTACCTGAGTGTGTGGTGTGTGTAATTGTGCTAATTTTGCATGCTTGGCTGCCTTAAAGGATACGTGCCAACATGTCCTAATGCTCATGTGTGTATCAGGGGATATTAAGCACACACACCTCCCCGTGAACTCTTTACAACTCTCACAGGGAAACTTTTGGAGCAACAAAAGCGTCGCCTCAGCACTCAACTTTGATCAGCAGGCAGCAATTTTACCGCAACATCCCTTTTCTGACGTGTTGCTGGGGATGCTGCCAGTTTGTGTCAGCTCTTTATCTCCACATAAACTCCTGCTTTGCTTTGGTCATGCAAATCTGTAATACAGAAGATACTCAAAATCACTGAACAGCTTGGTTTCTAGTCTTGCTCAAAGCCGAGAGAGCCTCCTGTGGATGGTACTCTTTCTTTCCTTCTTTCAAAGAGAGCAAGAAAAAGGGATTACCACTTGGAAGGAATAAAACCTGACAGAAAAAATGAGAAAAACTACAGATCTCTGTGTAATAACTAAGGTATGCTCACCTCTTTCTTTATCCCCCTGCTACATTTCAAACCGACTCCATCACCCCATCCTACTCGGTTGCCCCGAATGAGCTGTTGAGCTTGACAACAATGGTGAATCACATAAAATCGTAATGGAAGGGGGCAGTTGACATTTGCGTAGATTTTTTCCATCAATAAGCATTGTCACCCTCAGACGCCCCGTGATTAACAGCAGCCGACCTTGATTTAATTACTACTCTAGATCCACATCTATCCACTGTCACTCACACTGCACAACACAAATGCCAAAGAGGCAGGGAGGGTGTGATCTGAGGGGAGTGATGGGAAAAGGTTGAAAAATGCCATCCTCTTTGTCTTTCTCACAGTTACACAGCACCCCACCAAACTGTGAGAAGGGTGTTTTATAGAAAGATGACATGATGACATGGGGCTGCCTGGAGTAATTACGCAAAATCCATGAAGAATCTAACAATTAATCATGTTGCGGAATAATAAGCCCCAAATCCCAGGTTGTCTGACCCCTGCTGCTTTTTATTAAACTACTTCAAATAAACACGAGATTCCAATTTAGGACTAGAATTATCTTTTGGAAAGCTTATTGGAAATTACTTATCAAAAATACAGCTTCTTTGTGACAGTTCTCAACTTCTGTGTTTACATGGAAGTCCTCACTGAGCTTACCCACCAAATCACCTCTGCTCAGCTCTCTGTTTGCAACTCACGCATGCCTACAGGGACCAGAAGCATTCACTCCCCACAGCTATTCTTAACATGCTCACTTGATGGCTTTAGAACACAAACACACTTGCACAAACACGCGCGTGCACACAAACACTGAAAACTCAGGCCTTGCCAGGGAAAGGCGGGCAAACTTTCCCCCAGCGCGGCGACATCTCCCCAGGATAGAAAAAGTAAATGAACAAGAGTGATTTGTGTGTAAGCGCAGAACCGAACGCACAATGTGTTTCGCCGTAAAGCTTTTCTGTCAGCTGTGAAGGCTCCGAGAGCACCAGGCCCATACAAATAGGCTGCCCCGGGGCCCCTGCTTCCTCTACTATGCCACGCATCAGCAACAGATGACTGAGCGAGGAGGGGGAGGACGGCGACACAAGGGGCTAACCTAAAGCCAGATCAGCACATGATGCTAAGGGGGGGCAGATACATAAGGACCAAGCATGGAGGTTTAAAATAAACATCACAAATAATTAAAGAAAATGAAGTGACTAAAATGAAGTGAAAAGGTATGCAGAGTTGAAGAGTGGAAAGGCATGTTTACTGTGAGAGGTCATATATAATGAGTCTGTATTATAGGTTGCTGAGGAGAGCAGTGTGGGTGTATTTAATAATGATATGTTATGAGAGAGACAGAGCAGAAAAACGGCACAGGCAGAAGGAGAAGTGAAGTGACTGACAGAGTGAAATAGAGAGACATAGGTGAAGACAAAAAGAGGAAGAAATAGAGTGAGTAAGTGTGTGTGTGTGTGCGCGTGTGTGTGTGTGTTTGTGTGTGTCAGCTGCTGGACTGAGGGTGGGGGCATTGCTGGAGACTTTGCTATGACAACCTTCACAGAACCCAGCATGCTCCCAAATGTACAGCTGAAATGTCAGCGACAGCAAGCCAGAGAATGCACCGCACACGTAACACAAACACTGCCTATCTGTTATACACAGGCGGCAATACAAGCGGCTGATATAACCGTCTCATCTGCTCAGGGAAGCAGGATGACTGAAAAACGCGATCAGCTCTGGAAAACTGTAAAGACATTTCATCCAGTGTCCTGTCAAAATAAAACTCTTCTTTCATTCAATTTAGCCTGTCTTTCAGCCTCCTCGGTTTGATTCGATCTCTTTCATCTGCGACGTAATGAGCTACATTCAGTGTTATTCAACACAGTGTGTCTTGTATAACCTGGACTTCTATCAAAAGCCTCCAGAAGTGTCTAATGGAATAAGCAACACATATTCAATATTCAAAAACAGCCTCACGCGTGGCTCATCGTGTGTGTGAAATAAAATTTCATGTGCTGCTTGTGACGGAGTAAAGAAGAGCTCCACCTGCCTCAGCAGCTTTAAATGATTATTGATGAAGTTGCTCAGTTAAAGAGAAAAAACAATTAAGACCCTGCCAGAGCAGAGTCCACACTCCTAATGAGCGGGAGCGTGCCCAGGCCTGCTCGCCATGCTGCTGACTGGTGTGTGTAAAACCCTAATGGAGGCAACACTTGTTTTAATCGCACCTGAATCCTAAAGGCTGGAGGTAGCTGTCAGTGCCGATGTCTTTACAGGACTTTAGCTTATGGGGCTAAACTAGCAGCAGATGGACCAGGGTTTTTTGGAAGCAGCAACGCAAGATGAGTCCTTGAGTGTGCAGCTCGCTGGAGCCCAGGGGGGTGGCGGCGTGTGTGGGGCGGCTTTTGACATCTGCTGTTTACACATGGGCAAGCTGACCCTTCCCCTCTCCTGCAGGCGGACGAAGAGCCCAATAAAATCATCAGCCTCTGCACAATGGCTGCCTCTGCCTTCTGAAGTATCTCGGAGCTTCTCTTACTCTCTTCCTCTGCTCTTTTGTCTACACTTGCTTGGTCCCTCGTCCTTACCACATCCTCATCCCGCCTTATTCAGTCTTCTTTTCAAACCCTCCTCTCCTCTCCTCCCTCCTTATTCTGCTACAAGCTCATTCTTAGCATCCAACAGCTTTATAATTTATAGCAGAACCACTGGCTGGCTGACCTTTTTCCACCTCCAGCTGTTTCCTTCTCCCTCTGGCTTCAGTCCTCCTCCCCATTTCTCTCTCTTTCTCTTTCTCTTTCTCTCTTTCTCTTTTGAAAACTTTCTGTCCATCTACATGCAGAAAACAGGGCCAGAGAGTGTCATCGTGCTGCACCACGTGAGAAAAAAAAAAAGACTGTGAGTAATAGAGCTGGAGGGAGCAGCAAGAGAGAACAAATAACAACGTCCTCCAAAGAGCTGCGTCTGAGAAACATTAGCTCTTCCTCCGTGTATCTGTGGGTAAATGTGTGTGTGTGTGTCATATAGACAACACCAGGCCTGACTGGAGGATTAACAAAGCTCACACACACTCACATACCCACACACACACACACACACACACACACACACACACACACACACACACACACACACATATCCCGTCACAACAGCAAAATCCTCTGCTGGATTTGAGTGCATCATTCTGTCTTTCTCCCGTCCGCTCATTCCCTCTTTCTGAACCCCAATCTCATCCCGCAGAGGATTTACGAGGGGGTGCACCCTATCCCTCCGACGCTACACAATCGCAATTGGACTGAGTGCAGCCTTATTCCAAAGCAGACATCCATTAAACCAAGGTATTACTGTAATACAACTATGGGACAGCTCCATCACTCTCTATCTCCCTCTGTCTCCCTCATTCAGGCTGAAAAAAAACAGCCACAATGATGTTATTAATATACATTCTGCTGTAGTGTATAGTCATTTCATTTCCATGTATATCAGATTAAAATGCCATATAGCAAAGACCTTATATATTTGAATAAGAACAGGAGAGAAGCTTTCACAGCCAGAGGATCAAGGTTACAGTGCTGGAATGATGATTAGGTTTGGGTCTTCTTAAGGCTCTGTGCTGAACAGTGTCAACAAAATAAGAGTCCACAGATAGCTCCTCTTGGCCGATAGACTCAAGAGACTGGATTTTAGCAATCTAGTCTCCTCACCCCCCTGTGGTCTCCAGTGTCTATCCTCCTCCCAGCAGACTCTCCGATCCAATTACCAGCCTGGCACAGCTCGGCTCAGCTCTGCCTCTGCCAACCTGGTTGAACTGTCTCTCTTCGACTCTGTCTCCCTTAAAGTCATCTTCTCTCACTCACTCTACCTTTATCTCTGGTTCCCCCTTCGTTTATCCCGCTATGTGACGCTGTCACGCTCTGTCAGCCTGCAGCACAGGACTTCTTTTTTTATCCTTTGCATTGTAATGTGTGTGTGTGTGTGTGTGTGTGTGTGTGTGTGTGTGTGTGTGTGTGTGTGTGTGTGTGTGTGTGTGTGTGTTTGTCAGCTGGGTGCTGAGAGGGAGTTTCAGGCTGATTAAAGAGATGATTTATAGGAGCATGATGTTGGAGGAATTCCCTGATCGCTCCTCAAATCGCGTCTTCTCAAATGAGCTCGCTCCACTCAACCACAGTCAACCGCAGAAGAAAACTTGCCCCCAAGACACATGCATACTTATGTACTTACACACACACACACACACATGAGTTTATCTTTACACATATCATCATACATGCATGAATCTCAGAAGTAGCTCAGATCTCGCCTGCATACGAGTCAATGCTCCTACATTTCTGAGTCAATGAGGGAAAATGCCAGTTCCTCACAAAGTCTCTAACATGATGACTTTGGCAATCACTCTTGGTGTGAAATTCTTCCCTTCTCTTGACATCTTTCTGTAAAATTACGAGCTCCATCCACTGTCTTATTAAGATCTGAAATCAAACTACCCTTCGCACATTATCTCATAAATCAGACACCTCAGATCCAAACAGCATTTTCCATTTCCACTGTGTCAGAGACCCTGAAATCCCATTTACTCAATTAGCTTCTCTCACTGATAAATTGGACCATTTTTTGTGTCAGTCTGGAAAAAAAAGTCTTTTCAATTCAGTGTTTTAATATGAATTTTTTAGTATGACATTTTTGCTTAGAGGAGGTGAGACTGCATCTGAAATGGGGAACCAAATGTGGATAAAAACCTGATGACTTGTACGGAGTTGTCTGCAACTTTCAACCAAACCTGGGGGAAGTACCATACAGATGTAAAATTCTTTTGTATAAATCACTTTATATATAATATGTATTGGGAAGTAACACACAGAGAAGCAACAGATAAATATTCAAATATTAATCAGCCTAAGTCTCAACAAAATGTTTGTTCCAAGTTACAATTTCAAGTGCGAACAAAAGATGAAGTAAAGAAGATGTGACATGAAGTGCAGAGAAAGCTGCTGGCAGCCTTTTGTGTCACATCCAGTTAGTTAAAGAGAGGGTATTGTTTTTTTTTTTTTTATTTATTTAGGCTTTATTCTGTCCCTCCAGTACCCCTGTTTACATGATAAACCGCACAAAAAAGACACATTTTTCAAACTGTTATTTTAGCTGCCGTCTCTATAGCTCTGTTTAAAATATCGGGGAAAAAAATAATACCCTCTCTTTAACGTGGGTTTTGTCACTGACAATGCAGTTAAAATTGGCCATCCCTCTAAATCCATCCCTGAATTTCACATGATCAAACTGCATCCAATCTGAATGGAGAAAAACGTTTGAGATTGCCCGTTTAAACACAAAGTAAAGTGAGTTAAAATGTTCAGTGTTGGATATTTGGGTTTTCTTGCGGCAAAGAAATTCAAGCGATTTAAAAGTCTGTGAGTTCCATAACATTAACTTTCACTTTCTTTTATTTTCTTTCACTGTATATCTCAGTGTATATTTTTCTGTCAGTCTTAAATAACTTTCAGATAAATATTTTCCTCCCACAACTCTGGATTATTTAGAAATAAAATAAAACCTTTATTAAAGGTACAATCAGTGATAGGCCCTCTAGTTTGTATAACAGGTTAAAAAAATGTTTTGGTTGGCAGGTTTTTTAATCATAACTAAACCAAATAACAGCATTTGTAGGTCAAAGTTCTTCATCATTTGCTACTGTAGATAGAAAAAAAAACCCTTCCAGTATATTAGATGCATCAAAAGTTTGACTCAATGTCTCCTTATACAGGTGTTGTTTTTTTTTGTTTGTTTGTTTGTTTTAATATTTGTGACATTTTTTGAGTTAACTTTCTCCAAGTCATTATGTTGACATTGTCAAATGAAAGCATAATGTTATATAAAAACGGGGAATGAAGCTGCTTTATACAGCATCTGCTTGAGCTTTATTATAATAAAACAACACCCATTTATCTTCTTTCCTTTAACCAAGCAAAGTGCTGTTATAGAGACAAAACAATTGCTGTAATTGGGGTAGGAGAGTAAGCTGAATTCAATAACGCTATAGTGTTAGTGAGGGCACTAGAGCAGTAAACAGAGGGAGTAAATGAAACAGACAGACTCACGGAGGTACCAAATAAAAGAGAAATTAATACCCTCCACTACTTTTAACAATGTGTGATATTCAGCACACAACAAGTGCAATTTGTGATCAAATTTGGCAATTTGCCTCTCTCTCTCTCTGCCGTATGCACTCGCTCTCGGATATCCTCACAATCTATTCCTGCATCAGTTAGTGATTTCCTATATTTCCCAGGAAGCTCTTTGGAGAACGTGCCTGGGTTGGTTATATTTGACTGGATTATGTGTGAAGCCAAAGAAAGAAAAAGCCAATACTAATATTGATAAAAGTAGCTTAGTATGAGGAGGAGGCAGTGGTGAAAAGTAAATCTTGGCTGCCTCTGCTCAAAAGCATCACCTCTTTGTACTGTTGCTTCATTCAGACACTGACTCTAAGCACTATAGATCACATTGATATAAAGTGTAAAGTGAAACATCATTGGAGTTATAAAATAAACATTAAAGAGTAGAAAAAATTAGTAATTTAATCCAGGAGGTCTGCCTCTGATACAGTAGATCATTGCAGCACCAGATCATGATCTAATGGAAGACAAACACACAGGACATCAGAACCCAGAACATCCCATCATGCACTTGCACCTGTTTCTCAGTCCACAACTTGCAGAGAAAAACGAGAAACAAACATGTTAAATCATCTCACCTAATTGGCTCTTCTTTGGAATTTTAAATAAAGGGGGGAAAAAACGGACAATAAGGGAGCCTACATGCAACCAAAGCAATAATCCAGACTTGCATCCTCCTCAATCACTGCCACATATCTGCTTCATCAGTCCAATATCCACCGAGATGGAGGGGGGGGGGGGCTCTTTGCCATCTGGCTAATTTTCAAGTAATATGCGATCAATAGCTTCTGTCTTGTTATGTTGTATAACCACTATAAGCAAATTATGTGTTTGATGGGATTTATAGATGGGCTGTGTGTGTGTGTGCAATTTAGTTCTATTAGTAGAGCAGTTCAATTTCAGACACGCAGGGAGTGTTTATTTTCTTCTGTTTTCTTTTCCAGCCTGCTTCTTGGGCCTGCAGAGAGAGAGAGAGAGAGACAGAGAGAGAAAGGCCTTGAACAGTGATAAGTGTGTGCTGTGCTGAGAGTTGAGTTCAGTAAAGGGGTTCATTAACAAACTGATGATTTATTTATCTTTTTGTTACATCACTCTCAGCGCAGGGGCTTTTGGCTGATGTTAAAAAATGTTATCCTCCTTCAAGGTTACGCTTTCTCTCATTTCCCCTGATTCCCGCGTTTCTTCTTGAAAGTGACTGTTTCACGCCATGGCGGTATTCAGGCTATGTGAGTTATTAGCTGGATCCTCCGGCAGGAGTGTGGGCTAAATGGAACAGTGTCAAGAGGCTGGCTGCCCTGCTGCTGCGGCTGTGTGTGTTTGCGTTGTGTGTGTGTGTGTGTGGGAGGATGACTGCGAGTTAAGTAACAATAGCCTTGTGAACGCAATGCAATTTTTAGAGCATGCGCGCCTGAGCGTGTTGCGTCTCCTCACCGTCAGTCCAACAGGAATTTCAAAATCAGAAATACTGCATAATTGTTTGTGAAGCTACACATACCACGGAGTATTTTTGGTCAGCCAAAGTGTGCAGCTTTGAGATAAGTGTGAATGTCTATAAGCATGAGCGTGTGGGATGGCAGGGGTGTGATGTTAAAGGAGAGAGGTCGACTGTGACAGAAGGAATACCCAGAGGGAAGACGAGGGAAAAAAGAGAGGAGGTATGTATTTGTAGAATTTCGCCTGAGACACCAGAACAGAGGCAGAGAAGAGGGACAATATCAAGCACAGGGACAAGATGTGCAGAGAAGAAAGAAAGAAAGAAAGAAAGAAAGAAAGAAAGAAAGAAAGAAAGAAAGAAAGAAAGAAAGAAAGAGAACAACCACAAACTTCTATTCCACAAGCAACAATAAACGCACTATAGCTTTATTGAATTTCACAACAGATTAACCCTGTTATAATCCCATTCTGTCATGCTATCAAGATGATCTGTTTAAAGGTGCATTCTGTGATAATTAGTGACATTTAGCAGAAAAGACTTGGTAGAACTAGAAAATCATTTCGGTCAGTATGTTCATCTCTCATTATGAATATCACTGCTGTTTTTAAGATAGTTTGAGCTTTTTATAACTATGTAAGGTTTAAGATGCTTCTTCAAGAGATTGGAAGAGAAAGAAGAGTGGGTGTTGTGTGCAAACAATTTATAATATATTCATATTATATATTATATTATATTTATATTAAAAGTAATTTTTGATGGAAAAAAATTAAATGATCATACATTTAATGCATCACTGGAGCTTCTTGTCCTTGAAGACCACCATCGTTTCACCAAGAGGAGAGGTGAGCAAGGGAATGTTTGATATTTCATGTATCTAATGTATTACTCGTCTGCATGTGGCTAAGTATTTGCGTCAACTGGCATGAAGGGTAAAAACAAAGGCGGAGAACCAACCAAGAGCAACATCAGGCTCTAAAAATTGAAGCCTATGCAGTAGGAAGTGCTAAAAGTTGCATTTGTTGACTGTCCACTTGAGACTATCTGCAGAAAGACCTGGAAACACATACACACTAAGCCAAAAAAAAAAACAACGACAACAAAAAAGAAAATATAAGACATAAACGGAACAAACAAATTTAAAAAAAGCTTGGGTATCAATCACTAATTTCTCTGTCTGCACACGCTGTGTAGGGTGAATTTTTTCTAACTCAGCATTTAGAAGATAGATCACAAGTCTGTCTAATCAGAGGTGCAGCTGATATGACTGACAGGTCTGGTGTCCTATAGCTGTTAGTAAAGAGGTTCAAAGTCCGCCTCTTGAGTCAGCATTTCCAGTATGACCCCCGAAAGGCTTCACTTCTCTGTTCAGGAACAGATGGGTGGTGTCACAGAGATTATGTCCGTGTATACAGTCTATGGGACCAACGTGCAGAGAGAAGATTTATTAAAAGATCAAAAACCCATAAGATGACACCAAAACTTACTTAGAAAGTCAATGCAAATTAAACCCTAAAGTCCAACAGAAAACACTAGAACCAAGAGGAACACTGTAGCTGGATAAATGCAGAAAATGCACATGAACCAACAGAGGAGAATAAACAGAAACATTATGGAATTAGACAGCTGCAGCAATAAGACACCGGTGAAAGTTGTGAGGGTGCAATCCAGGACTCCAAGAAACAAAAGGACAGAGAGTAAAACTAAATTAGACTAATTAAAACAGAACAGATACTCAGCAGTACCAGGAAAAGAACACACGCAAGGACGTTACAACACAAGGACTACTTCAGGATTACTTACAACCAGCTTATACAGACAGATAGGAAACAAGGCATGAAACAGACAGCAAAGCTAAAAAAATACAACTGGAAATAAGCCAGACTGCAAAACAAAAAATGGAACATAAAATCAAAAAAGAATAGCCGATTCTGACAAAACGTTTTGCTGTTTTTTCCAATGATTGTCAAAATCAGGCACACTAAGGTTGGCTGATTTATTGAAAAGCTTCCTAAAGGAAGTTTGTGCACATCTTAGGATCCTTTGCAGACAACAAGGTATGCCCCATCTCTTTGCTGATCTTGTCTTGCACACTGAAGTGGTTAAGCTACGTGGTCAACACGGCGAACTGGACGGCGTCCATTCATCAACAACCAGAGTTCAGACTCTAAATACTAGAAATTTCACAAAACCTCATGCAGTCAAATAAACTCTGAAACTTCAGCATTTAGCTTAAATCATACAATTATTAACACATTACCTACATGGCACTGTTCCATCATGTTGACTGAAAATACTGTTCTGCCTGTCTGGCTGCAGCTAACATTCTAATTGTTTCACATGTGGAAATAAAAGAGACCAGTAAATACAAAAACAACAACACACCAAAGTGCCTGAGAAAGCCTTGCTAGTTTCAAACAATGTCTATCACATTACTGCTGCACGAGATGACACAAAAATACAAATATGGAACATGAGGGTGGAGGGGATCAGAGTCAATTCACATGCTACAACCCCAATTCCAGTGAAGATGGGACCTTGTGTAAAACGTCAATAAAAACAGAATTCAATGATTTGCTAATCCTATTTAACCTATATTAAACTGATAACACTACAAAGACACAATATTTATTGGTCAAATGCATAAACTTTATTGTTTTTGTTTGTTTGTTTATTTATTTATTTATTCTTCAAATACTCTCATTTTGAATTTAATGCCTGCAACACATTCCAAAAAAGTTGGGACATTGGCAACAAAGAACTGGGAAGGTTGAGGAATGTTGAAAAAAACGCCTGTTTTGAACTTTCCACAGGTGAGCAGGTTAATTGGAAACAGGTAAGGGTCTTGATTGGGTTTAAAGGAGCATTCCCAAAAGGTTCAGTCATTCACAAGCAAGAATGGAGTGAGGTTCACCACTCATAACCCTTTTCCACAGGCGCTGGTTTGAAAAAAGATGCTCAGCCAGCCCCACTTCTTTGCTGGGCCAGCGCAAAGAACCGACAACACCAGGGGGCGGGGGTGGGGTTACTGTGACTAACATTCAGCGCAATTCAAAACTTGAAATAAAGGCAAAAATGAAGCAGCAATGCATTACCTCTCCAAACAGGTGTTTTTTTTTTTCAACATCCCTCAACCTTCCCAGTCTTTTGTTGCCCCTATCCCAACATTTTGGAATGTGCTGCAGGCATTAAATGTAAAATGAGAAAAAAAAGTTCATCAGTTTGAACAATAAATATCTTGTCTATGTAGTGTTATGAACTGAATTTAAGTTAAACAGGATTAGCAAATCGTTGTATTCTGTTTTCATTTATGGTCTACACAACGTCCCAGCTTCATTAGAATTGAGGTTGTAAACGGTGTCCATATGCACCCATAAAACTCCTCAACCCCAGATTTATTTTCTCTCCTCACTTTTAAACTCATAGATCACCGTGCTAACCCTTGAGGCCATTTACTGCCCAAGGCATGTAAGTAGACTTTTATGTGTAAAATGAATATTTATTTTCAGGGATATCTTGTGCAAAACAGAACATTTAAGTCATTTTAAGATAAATAAAGACATAAATTGATAAAAAAAATAAATAAATAAAAAATGCACACTGGATAAAAATTAGTTCCACTGCCATACTTTCTAGGATCTCTTTGAAGGCTGGTTCCTGTACCTGCTGGTGTTTCCCTCCAAATCACAAAGATGACACAAAGTCCCACTGGCACTCAGTAAGCTCCTCCTCTACTCTTTCTGTCTCTCTCTGATTCTCACACACACGCACACTGATGAGCTGCCCTATTAAAAGTTGCAGGAAAAAAGCAGGCCTTCTTTGTCCTATTACTGTAGAGGAAGGCTGATGTTAGTGAAGTTGGCAGCCGTGGATGACTGGGGGCCACCAAGGCCTTGGTCAGCTGACATTAGCCTGCCCCTTCATTGCTACGCAGCCCTGCAGCAGTGTCTGCCTCAGTGTGTGTGTGCCTATTGTACTATTCGTCCTTGTCCAAATCTGACTTCTGGATGGAGTAGCCTTTGTGGATACAGGAGAAAAAGAGAGGGAGAGAGACAGAGAGAGAGGGAGAGCGACAAAGAAGGTGGTAATCTGAGTGGATCTAAGCGCTGATCCTCTTTGGCTCTCGTATGGGTGTGCAGGAGGTCACATGAAGCGCGAGCTGGGGGATAAGATGGGCAGACAAACAGAGGAGATACCAGATTTGGACGGGAGCTAAAGTCACCCAAAACAGATTGAAAAGGATCAGCTTTATAGCAGCGTAAATATAAAATATGGAAAAATAATGTGAGCTTTCCGGCTGTTTCCTATTATCAGTCAGCGAGTGTATGTTGAAACGACTCAGTTGGGGACCACATCTGTTGCAGGATTACACACACAGAGATACGCACATACCAAGGTATAATGAGCGGATGACCATTGACATTTTGTGCCAGCTCTGAAGCCCAGAGTCTGGATTGAGTAAAGGCAGCCGAGCTGAGCTTCCAGTCCTCACACTGTGGTCCAGCAATGAGGCTAAAAACCAGAAAACAGTCCAGATGGGTCAGCAGCACAGAGCCAAAGCCCTCCTTAACCTGCGGGATCAGGGAATCAGCCATAGCACAGAGATCACACTCTATGTCTCATACACTGACATGCATACAGATGCATCCTTACCTGTATTCACACTCATTCAGAGCAGGTACAGCCAATCAAATCATTTTAAAAATTCAGACCGTAACCCTGAAATGTGAGGTACTAAAAGCAGTTCCACTGGTTTGTTTATGGTAACTGCTGTAAAATAGCTTCTGTCTTCCTTCATAGATAGAAAGTCATAAAAAGATCAATTTGTTTCTTTGGGAATAAGCAATATTACAGTGCATTTAATATTCCTTTTTACAGACTTGTTTATTTTCATGTAGACTGGAGCATTAGAGATGCCATTATAAGGCCGGCTAAATTGGTCCGCCGAGGATCGGTCGAGCCAATAACAAGCGCAGCGATTTCTCCATGATTTCTGCAACATCAGCCAACATTACAGCTCTTAGTATGTGTTATGAAGAACTGTTTGCTCCTTATAGATGATCAAGAAAGTTGTAATTGCATGGAGCAGTCATCTTCTGGTTATTCTTTCCCCTGCTCGTCACAGAACTGCACAAACCCATTTTGCACCCTTCTTTCTCCCCAGAAAAAAAACAGCCATTAACTTGTTTTGGCTTTTCATAGTTTATCACTCATTAATGCAGAATTAGCAGGCTGATTGTCTTGAAAACTTCCAAAATTGTTCTGAGTTGTCAGGAAGACATTCAGAGAAAAGCTCTCTCACCCGTCTCTGAACGTGTGATTATGCAGATCAGCTGCAGCTCTGCTTTGCTACACCGACGTCAAGCCGGATCGAGGTGGGGGAAGTGAGAAGGAATGTGTGCGCGTACGTCGTTAGCAATTACTTTTTCTCAGAATAATAACAAGGCAACTGTGGGGCACATGGAATAAATAAGAACATAAATCGGGTTTAGGGCACATTGTTATCACAGCTGTGCCAGTGCTGTGACTGTGAAATGGAGAAGACGGCCTCACTGCTTCAAAAATCACTCTCACCCACTGGGCTAGTGTTCCTCAAGTTCAGCTCACCCGGTTTGATATCCTCTTGCCAATGGTGAGTGCAGGGTCCTGAAATTCCATCCTGCAATGGATTTTAGTTCTCTGCTTAATGTGGTGTCTTGGCTGGAGCTGGGTAACCCCGGCACATTGTACGCCTCTCACTAACAGCAGAGCTGGGATGAGTTTTCATGGAGCTACGTCTCCAAACAAGCCTGTTTTCTATTAAAACAAAACAGAGACAAAAGTGATGAATACAAAAAGGAGGGAAAGACAAATTCCCAATCCTGTCTTTCTTTTTTGGGGGTAGAGACATAAAATAACCAATCCATTATGTGAGCACCACCCCTGCTGTGTTCCCTTGATTCCCTCTAGCTATTAGCAGCTTAGGACACAAATAGATCACAGAAGATATTAAAAAGCAGCAGGAATTTAACAGTTTAAAAGCCCCACCGTAATCCTTGCTGTGGAGCCAAAACATGTCTTGAATGCAGTCAAATTATTTTTTCGCTGATTCTTTCTTCTTTTTACGGTTATTGTTTAGTATTCATATTCTGAAGTGTGTTTTTATTGAGTTTACTGATGCGACAGAAAGATGATGTGAGGCAAGATGGATCATAAAGCAGAGTCAAACTCATTAGCAACAACATCTTCAGCAAGAGTGACAGCCTCTTATTTTCTGTTTGTTTTTGACTATCCCTATTTTCCCTCTTTCCAAGCAGAAACGCGACTCAAATAGAGAGATTGAGTGGTTTTCACACTGGCAGGCTGCTATTCTGCCAAAAATATTGAAGTGTCAGGTCAGAGAAATACAGAGGCAGATTCAATAATGAAAGCTCAGGAGACAGATGTAGTGTTGTTCATAACAATAAAAATGTACAGATATATATTGGATTTCTGGGCTTTACTGCGAAAACTTCAGACAGATCTGTGCATTACAGGATAGAAGCATTTTGTCAGAGGTGATCCTGGATCCAGGCAGTGAGTGAGATTGATGTTAACACTTTTTGACTGGATGTAACTGACGGCATCTGTGTGCACTACTGAAATCTTGTCAGAGGATCGTTGGAGATAATGTAATATAATAAAATATTTAGACAGATTTGACAGTGAATAACTAATGAGAATGAATATTTTGTACAAGTTGACGTTTATTATGAGCACATGTTCAAGGGTGGGACATGATACTGACACGACAATCTATTGTCCTGACTTGACTGATACAATAAAATGCACTGAGGCCAAACTGAAAAAAAAAAATACTGCAACAAAAACAGATTTCCACACTAAATTTACCGACCATATCAGGTGGGAAAAGAAGAAGACAGTGGGATAATGTTAAGAGAAGCTGTGGCACCAGTTTGGCAGAGTGTTTAAAACTCACTATGAACAGATGACCTGAGTTCAAATCTAAGCTGTGGACCTTTAAGTCAGATTCAGCTCTATCTATGTAATTTTCCACTGGCTCTGCTGGGTCCTGGCTACATGCTAGATTTAGCAGGTCAGAGCCCTCAGGATATGACACAAGACTTCAATTTTTGTCAAATGCCAAATTAATGATGCATCAATTTGTAAAGAGCTGTACAAGCAGAACCTGAAGACAAGCCCCAAAACATCTTTATAACATCTGGTTGATTTTCAAAAAAAGATTCTGACACACATCTTAGTTTTTGGTTGAAATGTAATTTTTGCATTAAACTTCTGTTTAAAGAGGGGGTATTAAGCTTTCCCATCTTTTAAACATGAATACAAAACATAAATGTTGGCTGTCTATACAAAACATGCAAATTTTCCACAACATATTCATATATTGTAGAAATCACCGAATATGTCTGTAAACTGAACAAACAACCCATTCTAAAAATAGCATGAGATCTTCATGAGACTTGCTGAAATTATGAGGTCATCTCGTAAAAGATCTCCTAACTGATTCATGACATGTTAGAGGGGTGGGTCTCAAACACCAAGGTCTGCCTATAGCTGTGCCCCCAAAAAGGCCTCCCCAGAGGGTTGACCAATAGGAGAAGAGAGGGAGTTTGTGGAGCGGGAAGCCTTAGAGTCAGCAGCTAAAACAAAGTGTTTCAGACAGAGGATTAAAAAGAGTTTTCTGAAACACCAGTGTGATAAAAAATAAATAGTTTTTGAGCCTTAATTCATGTAAAGCAACCATGGTGGCACCAAATGAAAAGTATAAAGACTGAAAATTCACAACACCCCTTCTTTAATATCTTCAATTTGCCGGTTTTTACTTGATCATGTCAATTTCAACAGAAGGTGAAATGTACATAAGGCTTTCAGCAAGGATGACTGTGTAGCCCTCTTAGAGATGCATTGAAAATAGAGATTAAGAGGGACATAATGCTCTGACTACATGTATATAAAGAAGAGTGAATGAATATACAGTGCCCTTGGGATGTTTGATGGACTGTGTGATCTCTTTTGTCCAATGAATCCATAGGATCCCATCACCCATGCTCCCTTACTCCTGATTTAATGACTCTGCTGCAAACTCCTGCTGGATTTAGCTCATTTTTGGGTTATAAAATCCATGTAGAGGAAAATGAAATACCGGCAGACATAATAAACATGAAGGCAGTTTAAGTGATTATGTCGATGCGCCTTCACAAACTAAATCCATGAAAATCCATGAAACTAAATCCATGAAAAAAATCACAGGATGTGAGTGTTTGCTTTAAGACAGTCTGAACAGAAAGAAGAGAAGGCTCCGTTTTTATTCAGAAATTGCTTTTAAGCCTCTTCACAAAAAGATTAGGCTGACCTTACATCAGATGATATCCAAAGTGATTTTAGTTTTAGGCAAATTTCCAACTCTGAGTCCAGCAGAGTGGAGCTGTGCTGTGTATTATAGGCCTCAGGGGGTTGGACTCTGTGAACCTTTTCTGGCACGTTTCAGATCACAAATAAACATGACTATCAATAATACTAAACTGACCTTTCTTTCCCCACTTACAACAGACAAAATAACTTTAGATCACATGGTCAGGTAACAAAGTAATATTCACTTTGAAGAATTGGTTTCATAAACAAGATGTGTTAAATCTCAGATGATTGTGACACAGGGCTTCATGGATGCAAGTGTGCTTAGTCATACAGTAACGGAGAGAACAAGAAAAGCCTCTAGCTGAAGCCTTGCATGTGGCAGCAAGACAAATAATTGTTTATTAACCACCTCATTTGGCTGCAACAAAGCTTACTCTGGAGCGTAATTAAATAATAAACTGGTTCTCTAGCAAGTTAAAAAAACAGTAATTCTAACTTCTGTGACAGATTGCTTTATTAGTAACTCTTTAACACAAAAATACAGATTTTACACATGGGCTTAGATACTATTTAGTATTTATTTGTGTATTCATTTATCAAAAAAAAAAAAAAAAAAAAAAAAAAAAAAGAATAGCAGTAATTTTTTTTCTGCTTTGGTCCAGTGAGTGTCCTGACTGAAAAGGTTGAAAATTTAATCCTTTGGTCAATTCTATCACCTTAAATACAATTTAATTAAATCAAACATGGCATCCCACGGCAAAGTAAGAAAACAGGCCATAAAAGTGTCTGCAAAAACACCTTTAATCATGCAAAGGTAAATCCTCAACGTGAACATCAAACACTGCACACTTCAAAAGCAACAATTCAAATTTGAAAGAGCCAGATAACTTCACAGCGTGCCTCAAACCTGCTTCCCCTACCCCTGTTCCCTGTCCTTATCAGACCCCACTCCTCAATTACAGGTGTATTTTTGAATCCCCGTGGAGTGATAGCAGCGTAAAGAAGACAGTGGAGTGGACGGGAAGATGTCAAGTGTCTAGACAGCTTTGGCTGGCTCTACACACCCACACACTCACTCGCTGTTACGTGCACTTATTTTCCCGGGGTCACATCACACCAGGGGCCTATTAAGACTTGACACTTGCACCAACAAAACGAAAGCCTTAAGATGCAAAGACACCTGGCCTCAATTAAAAGCTGAGGAATTAAAGCTAAGCAGGGATATTCTTCACACACACTTATGAATGCATGCAGCCCAAATGTCTAAGAGGGAACACTCCAGCTCAATCACAACACATCATTCACTCATGTTCTTACCATTCTCCATCTCTTTGTTATTCACATATACAGAGAGTGAGCGATGGTTCTCTGTGAGTGTATTTACATGTGTGTATAATGTGCGTGTGATGAGATCAAAATCACTCAGGACAGTCATGTATTCTGGAGCTGGTGGAGAGATTGAATGGGCTGAGGTGATATGATGGCACTTTCACAAAGGATTACATTACTCTGTCTCTCCCGCTTACACTCCTCTCTTCCTCTTCCAAATCCTCACATTTGATAATGGTCACTGCCTATGGAAGGAACTGAGCTGGTGCTAAATAAAGGCTTAAGACCCACAAAGACGGAGCTCTATGCACGCAGGCATGTCTGAGGTTTAAGTGAGATACGGCTAACCGACGTGTATTTCTCTTTTTCCATGTGGTGGTTACCCTCCATTTTTATCTGTGTCATACGCAATGAAGGAACATGCTTTCAGGCTATACTCGCTTATACATTATCTTCTTTATCCATCTATCTTATCTGCCTAACCAGGAGGTCATCTTATATTGGCTGGGGCAGCAGCTTATATCCTCAGGGTTAAATATATGAATGGGAAAAAAGGCATAGCATGTTCCAGATATCAGTGTTATCATAAATACTTTGATTAAATGTATGTGTGATGCTCGTTACTAAATACATAAAGATAAGTATGAGCATTAGATAATCATATTGAGATCCGGTGGCAGATGCAGACAGTGTAATCACACTTAATACATATATATAGGTAATGTTTAACAGCATGTGGATTTAAGAAATAGTTGCTTTTTTGGTTCTACTTATTATGCTGTTAATTTACTGTACACTCATCTACAGCTCCAACATTGTCTAAAGGCTCCTTGACTCGGGTTGCTAAATTCTGGGAATTTATGGGAATAAACCACAGACTGTATAATTAATGGACGTAGTCTCCGCGATGTCACCCATCTGTTTCTGAAATGGACTTTTAAAGCAAAACGGCCAGCGCGGCCATATTGGAAATGAGGCAAGCTGTGAGTCTCCACAGTAACAACCATAGGACGCTCCATAGTCATGTGTTCTGAGCTGTGCTTCTGATTGGATGGACTGGTGATCTTAATATTGTTGGATCTGTCGGAATAGAAAAATTTCACCCCCCGTGTGGTGTGTGTCATTAGTAAAATTAGCGATTCAGACGGGAGACATTCTTTGTACCAGGCTGTAAATGAGCTTATTTTGGCTGTGAAAACGGCTTTTTTTGGCTTGGTATGCAAGTGACTTCTGGTACTTCCGGTGCCAGCCTCAAGCGGACACTCGAGGAACAGCAGACTTTAGCACTTTCAGATTTTCATACTGGAGGTTGCCACGTGGAATAAACGGGAATTTATGGGCGTGAACTGAGAATTTATAATGAGGAACTTAAAAATAGCTAGAGTATGTATATTTTAGCATAATTATGGCTAAAAAACACATTTAATGTAAGTTCACATGAATATCTATGCTATTCCTTTACCACATAGCTGCACTTTGTTACTGCAGGGCTTTTGAGACCATGCTCCCTTCATGCACTGTGCATGACAGCACAAGATTATTAAAGGCACCACCTGAGGACTACATTAAGCCAAGTAAGCTTTGATAAAACAATACAGAATATTTCCAAGTTTCCCTAACTTAACTTCCAATGGAAAGTATCTGGAAATTCAAGAACCCATTCAGATAGCAGGGAGAAGATATGTTTTTATTTCGCAACTATTCAGATAAAGGAAAAATCAGGCAGAGAGAGAGAGAGTTGCTCTGACTTGTTAATTAAATGTTGGAGGTGTTAGCTTTTAACTCTTCACTGACGTAACTTATCTGCTGTGTTGTGAAAAGCACTTTGAGTACGGTGGAATGCAATCAATTATTTCTTGACATGATGTTGAAAGTGTGCTTCTGAAGCTGCAGTGTAACATCTGGAGGATGAGTAGACAGAGACCTATAGTACATAACAGTTTAAGAGTTAATGTCAATGATAAACAAATAACTAAATAACTAACTAAATAAATAAATACATACATACATACGTACGTACGTACGTACGTACATACATACATACATACATACATACATACATACATACATACATACATACATACATTTATAAAAGGAAATTTCAGCCATTCAGCCAAGAAAAATGTTAGCGTTCACACATGCAGGTCAACATAAACATTTTTCAACATTTTTCTTGTTTTGTTTTGTGCATATATGTGAAAGGGATTCATTTAGACCTTTTGTACTCAGTCAATTTGCAGATAAACATGGCTTATCAAGAATTATTTTTTATTAACTTTTGCAATAATTAATAAGAATCAGTTCATTCCAATCAGCAGGGACAGTAACTCTAACCTCGTCCTCTTCAAAGGGGCAATTATATTTTTTCTTATCAGCTACTAATGACAACAATCAGATGTTTCAAAATACGATCTTGTCTGTGTTAATCTACAGAACTATCCCACTTTCAAAGGAGAGCGGGTCACTGATCACAGCTGATAAAAACACGCAAAAAAAATAAAAACTCCAAAAAGAAACTCTGGCTAGATTGCAAAATCTAACAGGGAAGCTGTAATGACAGATGCGTAGGAAAGTAAGCTACAGTTGACTGTAAATGCTCTCAATTACAATAAATGACTTCATTACAATAAAGATGTGTTCAACCACCCTCTGTGTTTCAATGAGTATAACTGTGGAATGATTCGCTCAAGTGTGCTCAAGTAATAGAGCTTCAGATGCAGCCTGTGGTATTTACACTTATCCTCTCAATGTGCTGGCCCAGGACTGCCAAAGAGTATTTGTGCCCACGCAGAGCACCTGAACATGCACACGTACGCGCGCGCAAACACACACACACACACACACACACACACACACACACACACACACACACACACACACACACACAGCTGTATCTCAGTGACGGCCAGTCCCTGCCTTTCTCTGTGCTTATTAAGACATTGAAGCTTTTAGCACCTAGCAGCACTAATCCTATAGCCTTATGCTCACTGGTACAGGAGCCAAATGGCCCTATACAGAGGCTCCCCCCCCTCCCTCTTTGCTGTGTGTGTGAGTGTGAGCATCTGTGACTGTTTGTGATGAATGAATGAAGCAAAAGAGACGAGGGCTGAATGTGAGACATTACACTACTGAGGTCAGCGAGGAGAGAGAAAGAAGACTGAATGAATGAGGGAGGTAGAAAAAAGAAAAAGAAGAAAAGAAAAAGTGTGTAGATATGTGCTTTTTGGCGTGTGTGTGTGTGTCTGTGTGTGTGTATCTGTGAGGCCGAGAGTGGGGGATAGCTGCACATGAATCGCATACAAAAGCACCTGCATGCACTCTGCCCCTGCATTTATGTCCTCCTTGTCAGGCATGCAGAGCATGGATGTGCTTATGAGTATGTGTGTGTGTGTGTGTGTGTGTGTGTGTGTGTGTGTGTGTGTGTGTGTGTGTGTTTGTTTTAATATACACAGGGGCGTTTGTGTGTGTCTGTGTGCATGAGTGTGCAAGGCCGAGGTAGGTTAAACTTGTACTCGTGAAGTGTTCCCAGAAGAGATTAATCATCCTGTGCTGGAATGCAGCATTGTGGTCATAAATCATCACCTGACCTCTCTCTCTCTCTCTCTCTCTCTCTCTCTCTCTCTCTCTCTCTCTCCCTCTCTCTCTCTCTCCCTTCCTCTCACGCTGCTTTTCTACCACACGTAGCGATGGAGTGAAGGTAAAAGAAGTGTCATGGTGTATTTGTAATAAACAAACAGCCAGCAGTCTTGACAGGTGCATGAGGGGTAGCGAAAGGGGCTAATTATCAAATCAGATACCAGAGTCCAATTAAATCATGAATTATTCAAATGTATGGAGGCCTGTAAGTGCCAAAATTATGGGGAGAAAAAAAAACTCCCTGTTGTGATTGGATCAAAATGGGGTCTCAAGCTGAAAGGCAGCTGGGCTTTTTCTCCACATTTACTTACGCAGGCCAACATTTTTCTGATTCTATATAAAATGACAGAAGGTTATCATTTTCATTAATAAGTGAAAGCATATGGTCAAGACAGGACCGTTTTCATTTGTTAGACCATCTCTTTGTAGGCAAAGCCTGCAACAACAAGGTACACATTTGTCAACACACAAAACAATGCGCCACACCCCGTGACACAAACAATCACTACTAGGACAGTTTATTTATGTGGACAGGAATCTAAAGTGGAAAGTTCACCCAGAAAGTTTGGCAAGACAAAAGTTGTTGTCTGCATCTAGTCAGCTTAGCACGGTAAGCTCGGTTAGCTGAGGTCATGCACTGTCGCTGCCTCCACACGGCCCACTCAGTGAGAGACTTGAGCTCCACGAACCTCGTATGACATTTAAATCTGCTATAGAGGAAATTTCAATTTCCTGATAGTTACAGTAACAAGAGCGGACACATCGAGCACCATAATGTTCACTTACTTTGGTCTAGTAAAGGCGAATATGTCAGAAGAAACGCTTTAGAATGGTCACTGGAGACAGCATGTCTCAAATGTGTAAAATAGTAGGGTGACAATAAAAGAAAAGTTCCTCTCACACATCACATAAAAAGCCTGTCAGTGTAGTTTGGACTACGCTATGAAGCCATAAGAAAGTAAAGTTTCACTGACAAACACCCTGTGCACTGCCAAGAAAAATGCAGACCTATGTGCTGTACAGAAACAATACCAAATCAAGGTACATGATTAATCTTTTTCATCTGAATGTGTTTACCATTGCACATAATTCAGCGTCAGTCGACCCTCAAATTAATAAACTATTGCAGCATTATGCTTCAGTTGTGATGGCTTGATGCTCAGTGTTTTCTTCTGCAGTTGGTTTAAATGTCTTTTTTTCTACTTTGCATTGTTTCTAAATTAGCAGGATCTTTTCTGGAAATGCATTTTTCCCCCATACTTTATTTCATTCATATTAGGATGTATCGATCTGATCCTAGTATCGGTTATCGATCTGATACAGACTCAGAATGTTGGGCCTGACATCGGTGCCAAAGTGCAGATCCATCAGGCAGAGCTATGCGATTTATTTTTTCTTCTGTGTTCACAACAACCATGTGCATGTACTATGTCATCAGCATTTGTAGGTTGATGCATTTTTGCTGGGCAGAGCTGAAGAAGTATGAAGGAAGATAAAACAGTGGCTCAGCAGTTTGGAGCAGTTTCATGCTCGTTTTGCCAACAACTCATGGCAACTTGCAATATGTGCAAGTTTAATTATAATCCCAGTTAATATTAGAGATCTCCTCACCACACATTTATAATCCTGAAAAATAATGATACATTCAGTTTGAATAGACACTTTTATTCCATTTTGGTTGACAAAGTTGGAAAAGCCTAAAGCTGCCAAAACACGTTTTTGTTAAATGAATGCTGGTATCAGAGCGGATCAGTATCAGCTGATACCAAAGCCCAGGTATGACTTTGTTATCAGGACTTGAAAAGGCTGAATCTACATCATGCATTTGTAGTCACATTTATTATGCCCTTTTTTTAAAATCTGCACAATTTCTGGATTTGTTGCCTCCGTACTGTTATTCAATGGATCATTGCAGGTCCATTGCCTTCGTCTGCTGCTTTACACAGCAGCAGAAAGAAGTATCTTGATATCCTGTTACAGCAAACTTGCCTGAATCTGCAGCTCTGAATGAGCCAAACTGCCAGAAAAAGTTGCAAGAGCACACTTTGGGGTGCTCATAAAATCACAATTTTTACACCAAAATTATTCTGCTCTCATAAATTTGACACATCACACTCCTAAATTTCGACTTGCAGATTTACAGCAACGTGAATATGACTTGTATTTTGTTGGCTTCATAGTTTCATTATTTATGAAAAGAATATGCATCTGTTCTGGAGAGATATTCCACTTTCATAGGGTCCGCTGTGGTTAAGAAAACCTATTTTTCCAGCTGCTACTCAAACGTTCGAGGGCAAGGGGGAGCCAGCTGAGGCTGTTGAACAAATGTTGTGATCAAACCTTCAGTCCCCCTCACAATCTGATTTCACCAGGGAAAGGTAACTAGCCGCAAGTCAGTGCTGTTCTGTGGCGTTTTGCAACACAGGTAGAAGAACAGACTCTTCCTCGGTTATGTTCAAGTACAGGAAATTGATCCTGTAATATTAAAAATTCAACAGCCGAGTTTCATTACTTTTCTCAGCCTATTCCCTTTCCCTTGTGGAGTGGGAAAATATCAGTTTATTAAATTACTTCTCTGAAAAGTCTCTGGGGATGCCATCTTAACTCCCGTCTTCCTTCATAAGGCCATTTTAGACTGTAACAAGGCATGTCTGCTTAGATAGAGAGGCAAAGAGAAAGAGAGGGGGTAAGCAATAGAGGTACACTAAATTTCTCAGATTCATAGTCTGCCGCAGAGAGTTTGTGGTGATTCTGTTGGCTGTGAAAGACAAAAGAACTGAACGATCCCACAAACCAATGGTAGGGAAGTTTGAGTACGGTAAGTGGAGAAGCCACAGCAAACCTTTGTGGAATTGGTTGCAGTATTGCTTTTACTCAATGCCTGGATGCACATGTGTTTGGATGTGTCCCTTAGGTGATATCTCCTCAACACGCCAGGGTTACAGCAAACCCTCATCTCTGCTCAGGTCCTCAGATGAAGTGTGCTTAGAAATGCAAAAGGCTGAGGGTATTAAGCAAGTTCATCAGCACAAAGGACCCTCAAGCACCATCAGTGATTGCCCTAACTTCATTCTGAAGCAGCGATGGCATCAGGGCGTGACTGGGTCTGCTGGTCTGAGCAATGACTAAGCGGTATCTTTGAGCATAAACCAAAAGGCAACACCTCAGGGCAGCTGAGGACAAGTCCACTTTTCACCGCTTCTCTTAAAACAGAGGCAGAAAGAAGAAGAAGCAGGAGGATTTCTAATTTGTACGGGAGACCACTCGCCTCTCTTCATTGATGGGAAACAGTTTAAAAAGAAAACCTCGGGCCAACAGATGAAGGCTCTTACTTACTTTCTGTACAAGTAAGCTCAGCAAAGAGGGCCAAGAAGTTCGATTGATTCATTGTGGCCTGCAAGGGCTCAACTGGTGTTTTGCTTGCTTTTGCATCTTAAATGGTTTGAAAAATATTTTATTATAAGAACAGCTTTAAACCACTGACATTCACTCTGACACCACATTCACAGCTCGACAAACTTGGTCATTTATGCCACACAATCAGGACTGGGACCAATAAATTTTTATTATCATTATCATTGATCAATCTGTCTTTTTTTGTACAGAAAGGATAGATATGGTTAAAAACTGTCTTTTCCACCAAGAACTTAATGATGACATTCTATGATTGCTTTCTATACCAGCCAGGTAAGAGTGAGTGATGTACTGGTGTCAGTACTGTCACTGGTGTTACATTCTTCCATGACAGACATGACATGTCCAGTTCTTCAAAATGTATGTTTTGATTTTGGTACACACATTACAAAAATGTACTTCTCCCAACACCAATGCAGCGACAGTTGCAGAGTAATTTGTGACTGACAACAAGGTATATTGGACCTCCTGTTCTCTGTGTTACGCTGTGACACCTCAGAGCTAATCAAAGATTAAAACCCACCAGCTCCACCTCATGCTGCAGAGATTTACGTCTTTGTTACTACAGGTCTGTCTTCTTAAGAGTGCGCTTAAAGTCCAGGATGAGTCATACGGATAACTGTAGCTGTAATTCATGGTCAAATGAACAGCTGTAAATAATGACACTCCCGACAACCACCTCTTGTTGTGGCCTACGATACTACGATGAAAAATGTTATTTTTGACAAATTCTACACAAAAAGTCTTCCCTTTCCCTGTCAGGAAATGGCATGCTGTGGTACACAGTGGACACAACTCAAACAGTTAAATCAAGTTCCACAGGATGTCTAAACTAAAGCATATTAACAGGTGATCAGGAGACAAATGCATGTTTGGAAATGTTTTACATCAAAAAAGAAAACACGGTGACCTAACTAACAAAAACACAAAGAGTATCTCATTTGCAATTATAGGAAGGCAAAACTTGCAAAGCTTGCACATCAGTGTTTGTCCCTTGGACAACCAAATTTTGTTCCCAGGTTAAAAGAAGATCTCCTGACATTTGTCACTGACGGTCTTACACAACAGAGTTTTAGTCAAATGACCTGGTAGGAGCCGTCATCTGCATGTGCGCGTGCAAGCATGAGTAAGAGAGTTTATTTTTGCCTCAGTAAAATCAGGAAGCTCCCAACAAAGCGCCATAAGCATGCAAAGAGGCTGAGTTAAAACCAGTCGGTCAGCTGTCAGACAGATGTAGTGAATATCATCCCACTCTGTCATCTCTTCCAGCAAAAAAAAAAAACCCACAGGATCCATGGGCATGGTAATCCAAGATGAAGGCTGCTCTCTACAAGCGTCACTTTCTCTAAAGCACAGCTAATGCCGGGTGTCACACGCCACACACCAAGCCAACACACACACACACACACACAAACACACACACATGCATACACTCATCACACTAAACTAAGCGCTGTGGTCTGAACCAAAGCCCCTTTAAAGAAAAAATATGGGCCATTAAGGTCACAAAGATTGTGCAGGGAACAGGTGGAAGGAATGAGCTTATGGCATCCAGATTTCATGTCACTACATAAGGCAGTGTGAACTATGGCGTAATGTATTAAATCTGAAAACTAAAGCAGGAAGGAATTCAGACTGTATCAGCACTGTCTGCTGGAGTCAGACTCCAGAAAACATCACAATATTATGATGTATTCAAATTGTTTTCTCATCAAATTGGGTTTAGGTTGATAGTTTTACTTCTAACATGTGTCATGGCAGAAATTTAACAATTGTTGCCTCAATAAAGAAATACCAGGGGTTCTATTTAGATGCAGCATATTACATACAATGATCCTTGGTGTTCCTTGATTGATAAAGAAAGGTACTTGGAGAATGCAAACCTCAGCAAAGCCAATATCCCAGTCGTTAACAGTATGCAAATTTGCAACTGCAACCACCGTATAACTCTGGATTTATTTCCTTTACCAACAAGAATTATATCAAATAATGTAGTGCCAAGCTTAAGCGTCATCATCTCAGCTATGCATCAATTTTGCACTTTAAAAACTGGAAGTTCTCCAAATACATGAGGAAAAAAAAAACACTTTTTATGATCCGAAGACGTCAGATGCTTGTACTAAGACACTAACATAAAACCATGAACAGGGTAGTTTGGGTTCAAAACAGTTGAAGTGATAGACTTCACAATCAGAAGGCAAAAACTTTTACACGTCTGGAAGTCGAATCAGATTCCCTTGGCCCATGCTGAACTCTTCCACCAAGTTTTATGAAAATCTGGCTGGTAGCTCTTTTGTAATCCTGCTGAAAAACAAAAGGGCACCATAAACACAACCTTCTCAGCAGGGGCAATAATGCACAACCGTCAGGCTGCCACAAAGTAATCACACCCGCGTCCCTCAACGGGTTCTCAGTCAAAAGTGCACAAGTTCAGAAGGAAGGAGCAGTATGCATCTTACCAAACTGAGTGACAACGTGAGCTTCTTCTTTTCTCATATCTACCAGTATAATGATTATACTTATGTTTGTACATGAGTGGCTGAAATGTGCACAACATTATCATGATGTAACAATGGAAAAGGCCTCATAAAAGCTTTTGTCAGTGGTGACAACCATATGTTTTCAATAGAGCAATCTAATCTAATTCAACCTTTAGGGAGGAAAAAAGCAAATACATTTTTAGTTATACTCTTTTCCAAACCCAAGCCACAAACCCTTTCTTTGCAAAGCAATGGGAGATGTCATCAACCACCTTTCAAACTGTGGTTTCCTGAAGTCTAGCCACCAATTAATCAATTACTACAATTAATTTTCTCCTTCACCAGCATGTCTTTGTAATTTTAGCCCTTTAAAAACCACAGCATGCTATGTCTACATATGTCTAGCTCAGCTCCCAGAAGGAGCACAATTAATGTTGAAAGTTGAAGTGTTGAAATATGAAACAGAGAGGACAACTGAGCATAAATGGATCAAAATGTGGACTGGCTGCCAGAGCAGGGATTGTAGACAGGGAATAGTAAGCAGAGCACCATTGGTTAGATTTAGTAAAAATGAAGGGGGAAATCTGAGTTAGTCCATGCTCATCACAGTCTTTCTGACACCGCTGCATTTCATGCCACACCAAAGCTGCTCTGCAGGGGGGCAGCTTAATAGTCGTGAAGTCATTCCTGCAGCAGTTTTTCCTCTGGTTCTGGATTTATGACACAGAGTTGATTGTATTCCTGGCCCAAAAAAGCCATGAGCTTGTGAAATAGCTGAGAGGGTGATAGAACCGTAGGACATAGCGAACTATAATAGAGCTAAGCTTGTATTTTCTGTTTACCCGCACATACTGACAATTACAACAGTGGTATAAACAACACCACCCCCTCTTCATATCTGGTCACAAAGACCATCATTTCACCTGTCTCTACTATCTAGAAAGGTCAGCAATCTCAGTTAATCAGAAATGATGAGAGTTTGCATCTGCTTCCATTAACACCTGTTCTGTTCTGTCCAACATGACGGGACAACAACTCACAGCAGTGCTTGCTTTATCTCAGATTTACATGATTTAATAACAATCATGCCTTCATCTCTGTTTAGAGCTAAGTCACAAAAGCCTGGCTCATGAAGATGACTTGAAAGCAAGGGAAAAACACAGGTTTTAGGCTGCAGGTGTGTACATCTGCTGGGAATAATTGCTTGTTTTATTTCCCCTCTGGCTTCTTCCAGAGAAAATAAAAAGCTAAACTTTGCCACCATGACTAAACCTGCTGGATTTAAGCTATTATAAAACCTGCTAATGTTGCTATGGTTGCACTGTCAGTGCCTAACATTTCAAACCTTGTTAAAATGTCCAGGTACAGCAAAAAATAAATAAATGATAACAATAATAATAATAAAAAAAAAACAATAGTAATGTTAACACTGTGCAGCAAACAGTGTTCCAAAAATCGAACAAGTCAACACATGAATTCGCACAAAGCCCAATAACAAGGGGTACTCAGCAGCCTCTCAGGTAATTAAACCTGAGAGACATATAAACAGCTTTTTGTTATGACATCAGTTAACATGCTGCAATGAAGTTATCATTTACAGAATTTGGAACAATGAACACAATGGTTCCCATTTTTTTTTTTCTGACAGGGACTTTTGGCTCTGGATTGACAACAAAATTGTATTGGCCTAGTCACAAACATTCAGCCCACTGTGCTGGTTCATTATCTAACACTGAGTGGGTTCTGAATTGGTTGGAAAGGACAAAATGTATCAACTGGGCTCTCTGTACCAATACAGGTCACGCCTCTAGTCTGAAAATGGCATTATTGAAATGGGCTCTTGAGGTTTTGGGATGCTGCTTTCCCTCTGTTTGCATGGGGACAGTCCTATCTGCAAAACACAGAAGAGGGGGGAGGGGGTGGGGGGTCACACTGGTTATCCCTGACCTCCAAACATCCCCACAGCTTCGAGAGCAGTGTGCTTCTTTGATACGCGAGTGTGTCTGTGCATGCCTTTGGCCGTGCACATGCATTAGGGTTATTGTGTGAAGCCTTCAGTCTTTAATCCCCTAATCTGCTGAACCCTGGAAATCACTGCAGTCATCTGTCAGCTGGGTCAGAGCAGGCTGCAGGGTTCAACACAAGCATTGCACACAGCTAAACACACATGCACGCACACACGCGCACACACACTGAGCGATAGTCATTTATTCAACAGGGCCAGCCTCATTTCAGTCTAATGAAGACTGATGCTCCTCTTCCCAGGCCTCACAGGTGTTGCGGGAAAATGTATAAATACGTAACCCACATAGACGAGAAGGAGGAGAGAGAGAGAGAGAGAAGAAAGATACATTAAAAGATAGAGATTCTCTCTCACATCATTTACACATGTGAATCAATGACTATCCAAATGTATGAGAAGTTTGCATATGTATAAGTCAATCTGCAGCACATCTCCTTGGCAACAGCTCAGAGTTAATTTCGCCGAAAAGTTGTGAAGGTCCAGCAAGGACACACTCTTAGAGAACCCAGAGTTCTCAGACCCTTGAGTAAAGTCTGAACCACTCAGACCTGTTTGTCCATTTGTGAGTGTGTGTGTCTGAACATGTGTGTAGCCATGCCAACTAGGACACCCTGAGGGCTTGTCTGGAGATTGTGGTTGACATGGCCTGCTGCTGTCCAGCTCCTATTAGCACTTAAGACCGTGTCTCCCTGCATGCACACACACACACACACAATCACACACACACACACACACACACACAACAAAATGATTACACTTGTCAGGTTAAATACTGATGGTGGACCGTGTAAAGAATGTGTTTACTTGTCCACGAGCGTCACAGAGACACAGCTATAGCACCTCCTGCACTTGTTTACATATGCATAAAGCAAAATGTGTCGGTGATGTTGGCACACCAGTCTGACGGCTTTGCTCTCTTTTTGATGTACACGCTGCTGTCAAAAGCTCAAGATGGAGGGATGTGGAAAGTGGGAGAGAGATCAAAGAGTGTGAGAGATCACACACATGCAGGCAGGCTTCAAGAGAGCTAAAGGTGGAGGAGGAGAGATGGGCCACAGAGAGAAAGTGTACCAGTTAGATTGAAGTGAGAATCTCAGCAGGGCACCTCATCATCAAGATCCGCAATGCATCTGTGTGTTTTCTTGTCACAAGGTGCTGCCAGGCTCGGGGATCTTAAAGCTGGCGTGTGGACCTTATCCCTTGACACCCAGTTTGAAAGACAAGTGACTCCAGAGGTTTGTCTCTTGCATAAACATAAAGTCGTCATATGGTACAATCCCACACTAAGAGTTACTCATGCCTCTCAGAATAGTTGTTCCTGAGTGAAAGGCATCCTGCAGTGTTATGGTCCTGACTGCAGCTTGAGGGGAGCCAGCTGGGCTGTAGCTTTCTGCTTCTATGTGTCAATGAAAAAAAAAAACACAGAGAGCATGGCAGCAGAGGGAAGGCATTAAAATTCAGCACAACACACTCTCACATGACTGCCTGGACCTTTGATTTAGCTCTCCTTAAAGCAAAATACCATGCATTATTTCTCATCCAATACATGGCAGCATGTAAGCAAGTATGTGAAATATTAATGAATACACAGACTGTAGAAAATATAAAGTGCAGTAAAGCAGTTGGAGCTTTTCAAAAGATTAACTCATAAAATGTGGAGAAGCAGAGAAGGCAGCAGCAGCAGCAGCAGCAGCTGTGTCCGGGCGGGCGCTTCGCGGCGACGCAGAGCTGCGGCCGCCCAGCCACGGGGAGACGAGCGATAATGACAGGTCAAGCAGCCAATTAAAGCCCACTACCAACTCCATATTGTCGCGATGGAGTGAAAGCATCATTTATAAAACGGACAAACTCACTTTATCACGCATGCACGGAAAAGGGATAAGAAACGGATGCTGCGCTGCGGTAGCCACAGACCCGTCGAAGAGGAACTAAAGGTTATGAGCTGATGCCCTCCTCAAACGTCAAGCCGAAAACTCCACATTGACCCTCTAAAACTGCACCCAGCTAGTACACGTGATTTTTCTTTGAAGATGTCACAAGGATACCTGTGTTTGCATGCTGCACAGATGTGCTGTGTGCAAACTCCATGGCGATTCACATAAGGTCATCCCTTCCAAGGAACTATTACACCGACGGCTGAGCAAAATGATTCACAAATGACACTGCAGACATGCTCAGAGAAACCTGTGTGACCAATTCCAGTAAGGGTGCAGGCTCACATGAGAACCACAAATACTGTTCGGATAGAAGGCACCTCAATGTCATCGCTGTGCGCTGCCCTCCCCGTCCTACGTGCCTCAAGAAGTGATTGCGTGCACACATGTGCTGTTTGTGGTCACAGAGGCTGGTGTAAACAACAGGAGCATCGTTTCCACAGGAAGGTATTTTAATTTCCACGTACCTGTTTCCAGCTGTGTGCGGCACTCACTGCATAATCCTCTTCCGTCAACTTGAACTTTTCCTTCCCTCCAGTGGAACAGCCCGGAGCGACTTGACACTTGTTTATTGCATACTTTTTCTCTCTGTCCAGTCTCTCCTGACGAGCTACTACTGCGTACAAACAGCGTGTGATAAGCGCACAGGGTGGGGGTGAGCTGCTGGAGAGGATAGGCTATAAGCCTCCTGTATACATCTCACCAAAGCGGGGAATCAAACGGAGCAATCCATTCGCTGATGGTCTTTACAGCTCTGACTGGAAAAGACGGACCCAAACCGGACAAACGCAGCTGTGCGCTAACAAACGTGCACGTCTCCCGTTGCTAGTCTGTGGAGCGGAGAAGCAGCGGGCATGCTCTGAACGTGAGCGGCGGCTGATCGGTGAAGGAGGCAGTGCGCGGCAGCACCCAGGGAGCGACCATCCACACACACACACACACACATACATATACTCTCACACACACGGCACTGAGGAATGACCGTGGCTCGTGGAGCGCGCGTTCACGGCCAAGACAAGTCAATGGTCATTATGAGCGCATGTGGAGAGTAATCCACTGTGCACTGTTGGCTGCAGCTGCATCTCTACAAGAGGACATGCAGGGATCAGCAGAGAGCAATTAAACAATTACGATTCAACTTTCAGTGTTTTATTAAATATGCTGTGATCAATCACTGTTTGTTTTTGTAATTTAGTTGCAATTTGCTATCACTGAAACAAATCTATATGTTGTATCATATTGAGCTGTTTAATGGTACTGTTAACTGGATGTTTCATCATTACTTCCATGTGCTGAAGGAATAAAAAGGTCAATTCTGTAATATCACATGATCTCCAACATGCTCTATCTGGCAGAGCTGACTCCCAATTTACTTGTCAGAACCTGAACTTGCCTTCTTTGGTTGTTTAACCCCCCTTCTGTGGCACACTGCTCATTACAGTGGTCCTCATGCATCTCTTTTTAAACTGTGCACCCACTGCACTGCAGGCTACCCTTCACATTAGCACACTTCCTAATGGGCTTTCTCTGTATTAGCAGCAATAGAAAGGTGCAATAACAGAAGCATGCAATTATGCAGCATAACTAGGGAAAACATTGTTAACAGTTACCCTACTGCTCATTCTCCGAGCAGTAAATGCATATTTCCCCATGGAGGTATGATAATAACGCCCGCTTATTTGAAAACACCTTGTAAGGAGAACCTTGTGGCTCTTTTGATAAAGATTTCATTTCAGAGGCTTTTTTATGCATAACAGGGGACTGGCAGGGGACATAAACCGCCCACTTTGGCCTTTATTTATTTATTTTACTGTTTCATTTCCCCAGTTTGTCTTTGCAATACATTACCCTGTCTGCCAGTGATATATTGATTAAGACAAATGCAGGTGTCAGCTTATACAGGATAAGTAAAACCCTGAAACCTCGACTAGATTCGTTCACAGATGGTGTGGTTCAATCCAGAGCGTAGGGTGAAAATAAAAGGTGTGTGTGTGTGTATGGGGGGGGATCAGTGGATCTCTAGTGGGTAACACAGGTGCAGTAGGAGATGAAAAATGCAGATGAGAGTAGCATGGTTTACTGAACCATTTTTAAGTCCCCAAGTGGGAGAAAAAAAAAAAACCCAGACTGAGCGACTGAGCTTGGGCCTTCGGTATCTGTTCTTTATCATGCAGGTGCAGAGAGTCCAGAGCTTTACAGTCACTGTCCACCGAGAAGTTTGATTTTTAAAGATAATTAGCTGAGTAAAGCTTCTTTTCACACAGCAACATGAGCTGGTTGACAAAAATGTATTGCTGCTTGCTAGTTTTACTTCTCATTATGAGAATGTTATTTCACAAGTCAGGACCCGTGAACACAAATATAACAGAGACAACCTCAAAACACCCCCTTATTTCCCAGAGTGTTAGAGGGGATTTAAAAGTAATGGTGTCAGCTGTATTAAATCTGTCCCGTTCATTCGTCTGCACTTAAGTCCTTGCATATGGACACACCTAGAGATTAGCCCTAATATGTCCAGTAACAGGCCAACACTTAGTCACTGAGCATGGCTGTGGAGAATAGCCAGTAACCAAACCCAGATTAGATCACCCAGAAGCTGCAGCCACGGGTGGCTGACTGGCATTTTGCTCATCGGTTTAAAAATCGACCTCCGAGTAGACAGCTGCCAGATTCTGCCCTCAGGCTGCCCATGGGCCTGCCATTTTGCAGGATCAGTTCTGGCCATTCTCCACCTGCAGTTTCACCACATTTAGCCAAACCAAGGGGCCCGGTGGTTTCTCAAGAGTGACAGACAATCCATTTTTTCCCCCTGCCCTCTGCCAATGTCAGACAACAGTTTTGTCTTTTAAGAAAACTACGACAGTAATCTCATGCTAATTAGCTGGTAGCTAAGTTCCATTTCCTCCATTATGGTTTCATTCTTGATTTTGTCTCCTCCCCTGTTCAGCCTCATGTAATTAGAAACTTGCCATCTTAAAAAAAAAAAAAGAAAAACCAAAACTGATGGTTCATCATAAAATCTGACCCTTGGACGAATGTGTTGCTCAAGACTTGCACAAATGAGGAAAAAATAATCCCGAGGCAAGTTGTCAGATGTTATACGTGTAGATGAGCTAGCTGACCTTTTTCTATCACGAGCCAATATTAGCACAAGCCATTATAACCTATCAAAGCCTAATGCTTATGGCCAATGCTCAGGGGTCCTCCAGCCTCATAGTGCTCTGGTAGTGAATCACATTCCCAGTGCTATCTCCACCATTACAGACTGCGCAGTGTCAGGGCTTCTATTTAACCTTGTGCAATGAGTTCTCTCCCATACATCTATCACAACCAATCATACCCACATCCTGCAGGGTTTACCCTCCCTGCAGTGAGTACATGTCCATACGGAGGGTGTATACGTGTGCCTTTCCTTCACTGAGAAGAAGATGCATTATACTGTTAATTATAAAATCAATTCAATTAATACCCAACATGCAAATTAGCTCATTAAAGGACCTGAACTCATAGAATTACCACTGATTAGCTGGCTAAGCACTATCACTGCCCTCTGGATACGTGCTTATTAGGCTATATCAACTATACCTTTTTCACTGAAGCAGTAATAGAATTTATAAATTATAGTTATTCCAAATAGTATGAAAGGAACATATGGCTTTCAGCTTACACACAGAAGCAAAAAGCTTTAATGTCCAGTGTTCAGAGTAGAAGGCAGACTATCTTTAGCAAATTGCTGTTTCCTTTCACTAACATTTGCTGCACACAATAAAGCTGCTTATTTAAGTCCATATTAACAAGCTTTCAGGCATTTCAGCCTGTTTTTCTCTGTCTGCCTGCTTGTTTGCCTCTTTATTAAGTAAAGCTTTGACTTTGAATTTCTTTCCCCCTCACTCCTCGTTTCTCTCATCTCTCCCTCAGAGCTGGAAATGCCCCCGCTGCATTGGGAGCTGGAGGATGTGAGGCAGTAACAGGTACATCAGGGAGCAGCAGCGAGAGCTGGTAGAGGAGGAGGGGGAGCTGGCTCAGTTTGGCAGACAAGTCTGACAAAATTACATCAAGCGGCGGGGGGCAAATGAGCATTTACAGTATATTTGAGGGGTAGGCACTATGTGTAAGTGTGTGTGTGTGTGTGTGGCTTCACATGTCTGCAGTGTGTTTTCGGGGAGGGGGAGCATTAGATCCATCGGCATGAGTCTGGAAGCTTACAGGCAGCTTACAGAGCAGCAGGGGGCTTGTGGTAGGGGGTGGTGGAAAAAGAGGAAGGGGGGTAAGACATGAATGAGGGGGGTGAGAAGCACTAGAGGGCTAACAGAGGAATAGGGCACAGCTGGTTTTTAATTGAGTCTCCCCCCTTCTATACTGAGTGTAAGTGTGTGCACACAAACACACACACTTGTTTTTACTCAGCAATTTCCCAGCTGATGGCTCAGAGGAACTAAACACTTCAGTATGGCAGCAACCTTCGTACCAAGCCCTCCACAAGGGCTCTGTTTTTTGTCCAGTGACTGATAAAGCCCTCCACCAATCAAGGCCTCTGACAGCTGCATGCTCCCATGAATCTTTGCACTCAATGTCAACAACATGCAACAACTGCCTATCTCCAAACTAACCTCAGCTCTGAGGGCCCAGTGCACAAATTCAAACTCTACATCTTCTTGTCTGAATTGTACCCTGAGTGAGCATCATATACCGTATATATTGAGAACTCATTTTAACACAAGTTTGTGAATGATTATTGTTTTTATTCTCAGGTCTTGTTTATCTCCCTTGTGATTGCCTTACTTTATAATGAATAAAGATAAAGATATATATATATATATATATATATATATATATATATATATATATATATATATATATATATAAACCATGTACACAACCATCCACCCCAATCTAAGGCACAGCTCAACTAACTTACAGACAGTAAGTTAAAAGTTAAAAACTCATGCCATAGAGAGTTAGGTACATCAAGGTTTAGAGTCAACACAAAATCAACTAAGTATTGGTCAAATATCAATCAAACATATTCCTCAAAATACAGCATTACATTATGAAAACCACAACAGTGTTTTAAACTAGGACAAGTTCAAATACAAGTATGATTAAATTTATCATTTTATATTTGTGTGCAGCATTGAGGATGATTTTATAAGTCCTTTGTTGTAAAAATAATGATAATTAGTTAAAGTTGTGGAAGGTTTGCATTTTTGTCAAGATTGGCATTATGTGCCTTCCACTAACCACAATACCACTAGATGCTGCTTATCTAGTGAAATAAGCTGCCTGAGTCTGCATTTGTTCATGGGATTATCAATCACTGTCTTTAAAACAACAAATAACCAACAAAACTGAACTGGGAAAAATGACAACTGCTCCTTAGTCAGCATGAAAAAGTTTCAGAAGAATTTATTCTATTTTTTTTTTTTTTTTTTACATTTTCTAGTTTAAGAATGCAAAGATTGGCCCATCAAAAAATATCCAGAAAATTAAGGAAACTATTTATCATGTTGATGATCTTTGGAACTCATGTATCAAATGTGATATGTTTGGTAATATAGGGTTAAAGACTCATACTGCAGCCTGTCACTAAGAGTTATGGCTTCACTGGGTACAGTTGTTGCTCTGTCCATTTTTTTATACAGCCTATGGGACAGGCCAGTCCCCTTGGGGACACACACTTGCCCTCCATTGGGTAGAACAGTTATGTTTGTTTGACCCTTTCACTCACCCCTATCCTGTCTTACTTTGTGCATCATTGCTGTTATTAATAATTCAACTGACTACTTCCTCAGGGCTTTCAGTTCATTATTATGACTACTGCAACTACAGGTATATTAGGGCTTCAGGAAAACATTTGACATTGGTTGCAAAGTTGCACCTAACTTTTTTTTTTAAGCAAAAAATTGGGTGCACCCAAATTTTTCATTGCGTCACAATAATAACGATAAATCAAGTTTATCAAAGTTATTCTCTGGTGTGTTTGTTTCTTTGTATTTTTATTTATTTATTTATTTTATAATTCCTCTAAAATGCAAAGTTCCATGGGACCACAATGTGTGTGTGTGTGTGTGTGTGTGTGTGTGTGTGTGTGTGTGTGTGTGTGTGTGTGTGTGTGTGTGTGTGTGTTCGTGATTTCTGGTACTCCTGCAGCAAGCCTCAAGCAAACACTTGACGAACTTCATTTTTTGTAAGGTAAAATAAACATAAAATGGTTAGAAACCCCCCCCCCCCCCCCCCCCCCCAAAAAAAAAAAAAAAAAAAAATTATCAGTTTTCCTTTTTTTTCTTAAGTCTGGACATTAGTTAGCCCTGGCAGTTCCTCTTGTACCTTTTCAGCTTCACACAGATGAATCACAAGCTGGACAGCTCAGAAAAAGAGTTAGCACATGTCAACTCAAACCTAATAGATGACAAAGGCATAGCTGGCTCAGATTAAAGAGGATTTCATATTGACATGTGCTATCATGTTATTCATAAGAGCAGAATAATAATAATAATAATAATAATAATACTTGTCCGTAACTAACTTAATGGCCACCACTTTGTGCCAACAGCAATAGCTGATAATTTAACACTTAATAACAAACGTATAACTGTATTAAAAATCAAAGCTTTATCATATGAGAAAAAATGCTGTCAGAATGCCTAGTGTGCTAAGCTGTTAGACCTGTAGATGCATCACAATGTGATAACAAGGTCCCTGGTTAAAAACCATGGCACCGCTATTATAGGAAGTGTGAGTGATAGCTGAGTGAAATAGCAGTAAACGTTACCATACAGAATAAAAGACTTTTCTGTACTCACTGTGTACAGCTTGAGCTTTTATGCTCACAATGCAACACAGAGAACAAACAGGCAAAGAACTGTCCGTGAACATTTCTTTGTCTTATTGAGTTATAGGAAAAATGTGTACATTTCATAAAAAACATGTGCTGAGGAGAAACTCTGTGATCTACTGTGCTGCTTTCTCTTTACTGCATAGAGAAAGTGGTAACACATGTCCTGTTCAAAGCACCAAAACGTGACCACAAAACAAGCTGTGGACCACAGATTTGCTGCAAATTACTGTTGGTTTCAAGCTAACTTGTGTTTGTTTGGCCATCCGGGTGATTTACTGATGTTTTGATCTGGACCATTATCTTTGCTTGAAGTAACGGTACGGTTTGTTCTTTACACTTGGGTGGACTTGGTAATTGTTGCTTCTAATCATAGAAACACTCTAACATTGAAAGTTTAAGGGTGTCATTATAAAGTTATGTATGAAAATTATATTAGTAGTGTAATGGAAAACAGTGCTACACATCCAGTTGGTGTATTAATTGACTGATGTGCTCTTGGTTCATGAAGTCCTACTTGGTTATTCTCCACTGCAACTGAGTACTGTCACAAGCTCTTTTGAGGTCTTGCCCATGATACGCCAATTTGCGTACACACAAATATAAGCATACATACACAAACACACACATGGATTCACAGGACAGCGATACGATGAGCCCATTCTGCTTGGTCTGCGCTGCTCTTTCACAGTACAGCTGACACCACATGACTGCTACCTCATTAGAGGCTTTAGCCCGTGAGCTAACAGGCCACAGAGACAGTGGGCCATGCCACGTTTGCTAATTATAATAATAACAATAACACTGCCTTAGGATGCTACTTGCTTTTCTTTTCAATTAATTTTATCAGATGCACTCGGGGGGAAAGAAATGGAGGAGGCAGAGGGAGGGGGCAGCCGCCACACGCTGGCTCTATAGGAGGGAAATGATGTGTTTATTCTACATACTTGGCCAGATGACAGGCTGTATAATTGCTGTTAAGTAACAACAGTTAACCCGCTTTTGAGTAAAAATCATTAATGTATGACTATATTGTTGATGTGACTGATGTTATTTATTGTAGCAGCAGCAGTTGCAGACAAGTAAAGGAGCTTAAAATAGCTGCTGTTTCACATACAGAGGGAGCTTTTTTTAGCCCACAGAAAAAAAAGAGTGATGTTTTCATCCTGAGATAAAGTGACAATGCAGGAGAAATGGAGCCATGAACAGATGTTTCTGAATGGAATCTGTGGCCATCTGTGATTTATTGCTTTTGTTATTCCTCAACTTTACCCAGATCAGAGTTCAGCCTCTGCTATTTCACGTTATTATGTTTGAAATAGATAGCAGTCATCCACAGGTGCCTCTTTGACACAGATACTGCGCAGCTCCTAAATCTGTAGATCAGCATAAAATACACACTGACTCAGAGCTAGATTGCTTTGTGATAATGTATTCAGGTATGATATGTATTTCTTAGAGAAATGTATAATTTATTTTGACACTTTTGTCAGCATATTACCATTTTCAGGCGCGCACTGTAACAAACGGGATAAAACACCCTTCCCTTTCTGCTGGGTGAGATTTCAGAACAACAGCAAAAGCTATAGGAGCCTTCACTGCCGTTTTATTATTTTATGGTAAAGATGTGAGCATTAAAAACAAAAAAAACAAACAAACAGTGAGCTGATTATTGAAGGGTTATAACCAGTGGGAACAAAAGTAAAAAAAAAATATTCAACATTTTGGAAACTAACAGTCGCTCCAATCTCATAACACACTTTCAATATCCAATTATGGTACCCTAACTTAATCTTTGCAACTCTGTAGATGACCAGCGTTTGGGGATTTACAGTTGTGGTGGTCAGCAACATGGGACTCCCAGCTTCCTTCTCCAAGTGTTGTTTGAAGTCCATCAATTAACTTGAGAAGCCAGTGCAGAGTGGCAGTGGAAAGAATACCTAAAGGCAGATTGCGAGCTATGCAGAGATAAATAAAAGCTGAGTTGTCTTTAGATGGCTGCTGATAGGTTCCAGGAACCTTATTCTGCTCTCCTCACTGATTGTTTTCCTGAAAACAGCAAACACCCAGAAAAAAAGCAAGTGGACACCTATAATCCGACGAATGGAAATGAATACACTTTCAGTAAAAAAAATCTAGTCTTGCGTCTGCAGATTCTGCATCTATATCATAAAATACAGGTTACCAACAAGCTAATTTGTGAGTCTAGGCCTATATGAAAGTCAAGTCAGGCAAAGAATGCACAACCAAATAGAAAAATTTGGAGTCACCAGGCGTGAGGTTTCAATTCAGGCAAAAGCTAGCCACAGCTCTCCAATTTTTCAGTCCCCCCAATAAATTTTGCATGTACTACATGTAGTAGATATTTCTACTAACAGACAAATTTAAAAATACTTTTTGGATTGCACAATAACAAGCTCAAGCATTATAAAGAGCTTTGTAGTGGATACAATTTATTGTTGTCAGTGCACACCCTTCCATACTGAGATGCGAACACAAACAGATACGGAAAGTTCAGTGACTGTTTAGCAAGCATGCTGTAAATTACATTTTCTCTCAATGTTCTTCCCCTACTCTGCAAATCCAGTAGAAAAAAAAGCTGTCGGGAGCTGCTGACTTTAAAGTTATGACTTCACTTGGAGTAGCTGTTGTGCTGTCCATAGTTTTGGTCTGTCTATGGTGCGGATCTTTTGCCAAAATATTTAATAGTGAGAAATAAAGATTAATAAAAGCTTAACTGTAGTATTCTATTTAAGGTTGGCATTAAACTTACATTAAGATTTCAGGGCAATGCTCCTGAATGTAGGTGGCACACAATTAGCCTGAAGTTGGAAAAGTGAAACTCTCACAAACTTGTATCCTGATCAGCCAGAATTTCATTTTCATGCAGCTAGAACAGGAACTGTCTGGTTTGATTCCTCCAGGGGGAATATTACACTACTTTTGTTTTTTGTTGTCATTTTTCCTGTACATGGTGTTTATAATCAGACCACTACACTCAATCTTCTTGTTTTTTATGATTTGTGATCAGCTTTGTTCTTATACTGAATTTCTAATCTGTGTTTTGCTGCTGTCTAGTCCTCTCTTGAGTTTGAGATCTCATATTTCTACAACGCAATTAACTGTTTTGATCAAGATTATAAGAAACACTAATTAATGAACATCACAGAGACAGCCGTTGCAACTTCTAGACAGTTCATGAAAACCCTCTATTGCGAAGTTGTTGGATGACACTTGGATATGGAAAATCTGCAGGAGGGTTTGTAATGAAGCTGTTCTGTTAAAGTGAAATGATTGTACTCCTTTGTGTTTACATCTACGTTACTTTGTATGTCTCTGATGTTACCAACATGGGGAAGCAGCAGTTGTTTAAAAAGGGAAACATGCTATTTTTTAAAATTTCACTCAGTCCAATGTAAGTGCTCGAAAAGAGAAAAAAAAAAAATCAAAAATATATCAAACACGTTCTACCATTCCTAAAAGCAGACTCAAAGAGCAGGCTAATTAATGGGAAGCAAAGATGACGCATCCATCTGACTGAACTCTGAAAAAAGGAGAGGGATGAACAAATACTGTACGGAAGACAAAAAAACACATCTATAATTAAGTAAATTAAGCCCTGTCTTATTTGCATGATCTCAATTAATGTGCGGTCCATGTTGCGGCGACAGGCACACACCAGAAATCAAATTAGCAGAGATGAGACGGCATCTGTCTTTGGCTCCCATGTCCCTCTGGACTGGCAAGTGTGGCAGGGCTGGCTCCAAACAGCCCATTGTTTTCACAAGAGCCTGATGAATGGGTGGTTGACAGCATGCTGTGTGTCAGTCACAGAGACAAACTTACTCTGTTTGAAACCACGACAGCAGACATATTAGAACAAGATGCTGATTCAATTAGCTGCCACACTGTTGCGTATTGTTTATCCCAGTGGTTTTTGCATTGCAGGCCTAAAGATTGCAGCTGATTTGTTCTCTTAGACAGTAACATCACATTTGCCCTTTAAGACACTTTAGATCCCACGAGTTATGATATTTATCATGCTTTGAAACAAACATCTTAATAGATTGGCCTCTCGAGAGCATTTGTCATTGTGTACTGCCTTTCAATTTGGAATTGCTTTCTATTTTTTCCCAGAGTACAATGTATTTATATGCATTTGTGATCAGTCGAGTTAGTGTGAAATTGAAAAAAAAAAAAGAGAGGAATCCTGACTGAAACTAACTTTTGAAAAGAAAGAAAACTCAAAAGTACATTTCTGAATGTTTGTGTGGGTGGCTTATTAAAAACTTTTGACTGACATGCATCTCTAACACATTTATTCTAAGAGGTGCAAACTGAGACAGACGGAACAACAAAAAAAGGTGTTTTTGCTTGTGTTTGTGTGAATGCAATCGCAGCCACGTACTGTATGTACACCGCTAGTTTGTAGAACCATCAGGAAAAAACTTTTTTTGCACTTTAACAAATACAGTGTGTGAGTCATCCTGTGTTTTCTCATTTAGCATCCATGTGCGAGCTTGGATATATCCGTATGCATGTGTAAACAAGCCCACTGTGCACTTGTTTGTAGGTCTGCGTGACTGACACAAAATTTACCAGATCTCCCCTCGTGGAAATAGGCCAATTTTCTCTCAGGCGTCTTGTGGTTGCTTTTGAAAGAGAAGATGGAGATTCCTGCTAGTTGCAGCTTGGCCAGTAAATGGCGCATGTCTCCTCCCATCAATCACTGCTCTGCAGTAACAGACAGCTGGCTGCCTAATATACACCTCCATTAGGAGTCTCTGCTTCTCAACGAAAAATCATTGGAATCTCAATAGCTTCTCCCAGAATATGGAAGGCTTGTCCTGAGGCAGATTTGCTCACCTCTCCCACCTGGAGGTGTGAATTAGTGTCAGTAGCCCAGTTAACAGCTTTTCAACCTCAAACACAGGGAGAACTGAATTACATCGCTGCCAATGACGACTGAAGACACACCAACCTGACTTCTAGGATATGGATTGTAGCTTCATATCAGTCAAAAGTTCTGTGAAATGATCAGTTACGTAAACGTAACTGGAGCAGCTGTTTGAAATATTTAGCGCCATGGTAAATTATTAATCCAAACACTATGTCCTGTGCCAGTGGTGTTACGCTTTCTTCTTTAATGAATTCTTTGATGACCACACAGACTGTGTCTGCCTGTGCTTTGCTGTATTTGCCTGGCAGGTTGCTAGAAGGCAAAGTTGAGTGAGCCATAACTCACACCTGTTACATCTTTGACTGGAGCTCAGAGACGGCTATCTTTCTAAGGCTGTAAAAATCCTTCTACTGCACTCTCAACAGTCCTCTGAGCCCATATCCTCTATGTATTATTCTGCTTACCACAGCATATCATTCACTCCAGTCTTACCCACACAAGTATGAACAAAAAACTGATGTACAGTTTGGGCACTTATGTTTAGGGTTATTTATTTTTTATTACATTACTAGAATTATTGACAGAGACCCTGAGACACTTTTGTAGTTATAACTATGAGTAAGCTGGAAACATCAAGCTTTTCAGGTTACTTTTACAAGAGCTTTTAATTTTGCACTAGCTATTTATCAATCTTCAACTTCCTGTTGAGAGGCACGACACAAAGGCAGTTCACGATAATGATACTGGCATATATACTGGTGTATATACCACTGGTACTTTCACACAGGCTACAATTCACGCAGACTCATCAATGTTGGACAATAGAAGATAGAAATGTTGAGTCTGGATTTCTGCTGCCACATTCAGATGGTGGGCTCAGAATTTGGAGTAAACAACATGAAAGCATGGATCCATCCTGCCTTGTATCAACGTTTCAGGCTGGTGGTGGTGGAGTTATGGTGTGGGGGATATTTTCTTGGCACACTTTGGGCCCCTTAGTACCAACTGAGCCTGGCGTAAAGTCCACAGCCTACCTGAGTATTGTTGCTGACCATGTCCATCCCTTTATGACCACAGTGTACTTATCTCCTGATGGATACTTCCAGCAGGATAACACTCCATGTCACAAAGCTTAAATCAGAGTGTATATGTTGGCAGATTGATGTTAAAGTTTTAGTCCTCAAAGCTTTAAGGATTGACATTGCTCATGTATTACAGGGTACAGATTGTTGGCACATTTCAACTTTCACAAAAAGTGAACATAAACACAGGCTTTAGATAATGTATTTCTCTTTTATATTTAAGTCCCTTCAGGATTTTGCCCACTCCTTTTTTAATTCTTCTGACAGTTACAGCCTAATAATACTCGATTTTTGTTGCATCTGTTTGAAAAAGTTGCCATGCATGATACATTTTTTAAGGCTGTACAGTTCTTTGTCCAACACAGGACTCATCCGCTGTGACCAGCTGTGACAAACACTCCGATAAAAGGCAAGGCAACTTCATTTATAAAGCACACTTCAGTGAAAAAAGGAATTCAGAGTGCTTTACACAAGACATTAAAATATCATGAAAAAGGACACGAAAAATCGCTTGAACAGCCGAAACAGAAGTTAAGATATGATAAGACAGCTTTAAATATAAGCATAAAACTTTCAGTGCAGTGTTATATAATTTAAGGCACTCTGTCCTGCATATTGCAGCAGCTGTGATAGCCTGACACTTCACACTCTGATCTTGACAAAAACGATCCTCTGTTTTTCTTTCCTTTTCTATTTATTTATTTTCAAAATCACTGAATGTAAACAACACCCTGCTCAAGCCTAATAAATGATACGTATAGGCAGTTTGTATCTTGCAGTTTGTACTGTAACGCACTCCTCATCAGGATCCCGGGCAAGAGCCTCCAAAGGCTTCAGTATGTTCAGAACAGCGCTGCCCGGGTCCTGATGAGGGTGCGTAAACATGACTACATCACGCCCATCCTTCGCACTCTGCACTGGCTACCTGTTCACCTCCGCATTGAATTCAAAATCCTCCTTCACACCCATCACTGTCTGCACGGTGCTGCCCCCACCTACCTCACTGAACTTCTCCACCCACACACTTCAGACAGAACCCGGTCAGGCCAACTGCACCGTCTGCACCCGCCCAGGACTCGGCTCAGGACCATGGGCGACAAGGCCTTCGAGGCTGCTGCTCCCCGTCTGTGGAATGCCCTCCCTGACCACCTCAGGGCTCCACAGACGGTGGACTCTTTTAAAAAAGGACTAAAAACCTTTTTATATCGTATTGCCTATCCAAATTGATTTTGTTGTTTTACTGACTCCTTTTGCTTTTATCGTCTTAATCACTGTTTTTATTCTTCATCACTGTTTTTATCTTAATCACTGTTTTTATTGTTTTCATGACTCTGCACTTTGAGATTTGTTGCAAATGTAAAGTGCGTTATAAATAAAATTAATTATTATTATTAGTATCTGACCTCACTTTCAGTCAGTTTCCATGTTTAGACGCCTTATACGGAGTGTTACTGACACATCAGACAATTAATTTACCATTAAACACAAATTTTCCCACTAAATGTGCAAAAAAAAAAAAAAAAAAAGAAAAGAAAAGAAAAGAAATTCAATTTTGCAAAGAAGAAAATCTTCCACTTTGTCACTTACTTACACTGCATACTCATTATTTCAAGCGCTGCCCCGTTAACAAGAGGGTTAATTCCTCTTTGTTCAAATTCTTCTTAGATCAGCACTGATTCATGCCTGTAACAGAGCCTCTGATTGGTGAAAAGTTTGGATTGGTCAATAGGCACAAAGAAGTGGCTAAGTGGAAGGCTGCAGTTTTCAACATGGAAAAAAATGGATACATTACGACAAGTAGGCTTTAAGTACAGAGTTTATGATCATGAATTGACTGTTAAGAGTCTACACTAAATTATGAACCTCATGAAAGACACATCAGAGCCCTGAAAGATCAGTGCAGCTATTAAATAGATATGTCTGTGTTCCCCTTCTCAAATAGTGCAAAAGTACTGGAAAAATAAAGGGCGGAAAAATTCTCAGTGAGTGTTTATGTCTTATTTCTAGTAAAAATGGTCTAATTGGACTTGATATGAACCACATTCGCCTAACTTACCAAATTACCCGGGATTTATGAAGTATTTCTGATTCTGAAGACCATAAACATGTCTTATTTCAAAATATTAAAAGACAAAAAGTGATGCCTGAATTGCTTGTAAAGAGTTATTAAAAACTGCCAAAGCAGTTTGAAAAAATTGCTTGTTTCTTGAAATAAAACTGTCGTAATACAAGAAACTAAAAAGTACCTTTTTCTTGACTTTCTATCTTTATGTTATATGAAAAATATACACTTACTTCCGTTAGCTTTTGCAGGGCGCTGTTTCTCTTTGAAGGGGCCGAGCTGACTGACATCCTTTGTGGCAAACACAACTAGTGACACATAACTTATAACAACCCCACTTCTCAAAACAGCAAAGTAAGGCTTTAGGGTCCAAATGTGCTATAAAGGATAATACTCAATGCAATTTAACAATAAACTCAAAAAGAACCAATAATGTGAATATCAGGAAACTGAATTTGGCCACAAACTTGTCAACACCTGTGGAGAAAATGGTGGTGACTGTTCAAATTTGTGGAAAAGGGGCAGGGATAGCCCAAAGCTACAAGATCAGGAAAGATCGGAAATTGATTAAGTTTGCTGAATATGCAGAATTACAACTTCCTGGAGGGAGTGGTATTTTAAACTTTAGTTTTGTAAACGCAAAAAAGAAGCTGCAGGCATTCAGATCTACTCCGTCACAGAATTTAGTGCACATCATTTAGAATACGATGTGTCTGAAATCAGAGTTTCTAAAAAGAAAAAACACCCGTATTATTTGATTCCTCTGCAGTATTAGTACAACAACAGCAGAGACATCAGTGATGATAATCATAATCTTCATTTCTATTTTAGGTGAGGTACTCCATGTCTTGATCATAACTCTAAAGCTGCGTTTCTTAAAACTCTGGGCAAATGAAGGAGAGCTGTACAAAAAAGAGACAGATGTGTATTGACTGCCTCACCTCAGCCACATCAAACAAGCAACATTACTCTTTCAGGTAAAATAAAGACAGCAGACGGAAACAAACAGCAATTTCATCACTACTCTTATGAAGTGTGCAATCTGTGAGAAGACACAATGAACACTCCAATCAATACTCCCCCTTTCTTCCTGCTGTCTCTCAGTAATATATTGGAAATGGAGTTACAAAGATTGATTCTGTACACAGCGCTACAGGCCAAAGGAAAATTAAATGAAAATGTAAATGAAGACATTGGTGTGTTTTCTCTCACAACTTGTTACTCTGCTCTAAGGCCACTGCCAAAGCCATTTTGAATTTGGTTAATTTGCTCTTTCACTCCATGAAAAAATTCATAGAGGGAAAAAAAACGGAGGTGAAAAGGGAGGGGGCGAAATGTTGGGGATGTTTAGATTGAGATTGTAATCATTATTAATGCATAGCGCCTGTGCTGTTGTAGGAAAGATTGTACAATAGCAGGCATCCATTTAGAAGAAGAGGATATGTCTGACAGCACAAAAGAGGAGAAAAACTTCAGCGAAAGGTCAGTAAGCTATTTCAGAGACAGACAAAAAAAGAGCATGAATCTGACACGCAAACTCGCACAGACTCACACTGGAGTTCAAATACACACACATGCGGGGGCACACACACTGACAGAGACAAATACAATCACCTTTTTTCAGCGTTTCTGCGCAGCCACTTGAGCTGTTGCAAATCGCTTTGGGCAAGGAATAGAAAACTTTGAATCCAAGGAACCTTTTGTTGTATCCCAGAGGTTAATGTTTGATCTATAAAAACCTTTAAAAATCTGAAGGATACAATGCCTTTTTTCAGAAGAGTAAATGGATGTTTTCATAGCTGATATCTTTCCAATTACAACATTATCAAAAAAGGCATGTAGTCTAAGTTCTAGGACGCAGGTGAGGATGTTTTCTTCAAACATTTCTACAGTTATTTTTCACTGGGACTGTCCATGGCCCCAGATCTTGAAGAGGGCCATGCAACTCTGAAGAGCTTCTGTAAAACCTTCAACAAAGATTCCTTCTTGGGAGCACATTTTTCTGAATATTTGCTAATGCTAAAAGCTGTCGGCATTAGCAACCTGCTGAAAAAGATTCACTGGAGCTGTATCCACATGTGAATGCCACTCTTGAAATGTCCACTGTGGGATGTATGCATGAAACCAAACAACTAATGGAAAGTCCCGATGATGACAAACGTTACAAGTTATGGGACATGTCTGAGAGCACTGGACTGTGAGCAGCGCTAAATATAGCCGGTTACTGAACTACACTACAAACCGAGTTTACAAAGTTTGCTTGTTGTCACATTTCAAACAATAGTGTTACGTAACTACTATCATTACCTTGTTGCTTTGTATTATTATATTCATATTCGGTTTCCAATATGAGGATGTTCATCTTTCTAGGGCAAAATCTGATTGCACTGCCTTTGTCACCCTCTTAGCATTAAAAATAATTTTACTTATTTGGAAACAAACTGCCCCGCCCTCTTACAAACATTGGTTTAGACATACACTACAACTCCTGAAGCTAGAAAAGATAAGACTGGCACCATGACCCAATGGCAGTTTTGGCAGGATATGGCAACCCTTTATTACATATCTGCTCAAACAAAATGAGGTTTTGTCCTATATGTCACCGATATATACTGTCTTTTGTCATTTCTGATAGCCACTTGTTTGTTCTCTCACATACCTTATCTTTGTCCTCATCTCTATATTTGTTTTATTTGTTTGTATGTTTGTTTTGATTGTCCTTGTTGATGATATAGTGTCCATTTATTTTGATTTATTTTTTGCGCTTGTCCCCTGGGGTGGGAGGTGGGGTTTGGGGGTGGGGAGGTTTGTTCGTTTTTGCGTTTCTGTAAGCTATTATATTTTGATTTGTGAAAATCAATAATGTGGAAAAAAAAGAAAAAAAAAAAATCTGCTCTCCATTCATTTGCTTCCTAAACAAATGCACACCATGGCGAGAGTCACGTCTTTACCACAGAAGGTGATGGTGCTCTTGGGAAACAGAGTCTATCCTGGAAAAACATCACTGATTCCATCCAAAGGTGTCCCTCCAATCAACACAGAACAGAGAGTCCACACAGTACCTTTGCAGGGTCTCAACCACTGGGTCAAAGATGTTTTGGTTGTTGACAATCTTTACCAGCGTCTTGGCTGCAGGTAATTTTGATTTTTTAGTTTATTAGACACCTGCAGTGATCCCTCTGCAACAGAATCAATAAGAACATGTCGAAGAAGATGGCACACATTTACAGACAATAAACACTGCAGTAATGTCACACAATTAACTTTCCTTACTTGATTTAATTCATTAGGATCTCCTGTTGATAAAAGAAATACATTTTCTACAGATCCAGGTTCAGATAGTCAGTAGACTGGAGTAAAACTGTCGCTTTCCATGTAACATACAGTAATCATATTTAGGACTCATGCTGGAACTCAAGGTTTGGTTTGAATCAACTTCAACATCACTGTCTGTTGATGAGTAGGGAGAAAACTTTGATAAAAGGCAATCTCAAACTTTCCAAGATACACCCTCTAGAAACAATTCAAAACTCCAAAACACTCCTTGCAATCTAACAAGTACTCTCTGTCTCAAATAATGTGTTGAATCAACCATCTGATCAATGATGCCATCCCTGGAGGCATGTCATAGGCTAAAAAATGAAAGCAGGGATATAGTAAGGAATGGAACAGCACTTTTAGAAGTCATAAAATGTGCTATTACCCATGCAGGCTCTGACAGCAAACGTCTATTCTGATACAGATGACATTTTAAAAGTCACCTCCTTAACCCTGGCAATGCATAATTTTTATTTCAGACTCAGACAGTTTCATCTGGTTTAGCACATTAACATTTTCCAGGTAGATTCACTCTGACTAATCCTCTTCACACGGTCTGTGGCAGGCCTTCTACAAGCGACCTTACATCCTGTTCTACCAGGAGTCAGATGTGAGGATGACAGTCTGCAGTAATACCTCATATGAAGCTGTTGTTTGTCTAGATTAAAACCCCTCAGTGTGGTATTGTACAGAGCTGTTCTTCTATTTAAAACCTGTATAATCTCTGGAAGCAGGTGACGGGCCTATAATAGTGGAGCAGAGATCCCTGGCGTTGATGTATACAATAGTCTTAACCTCACACATCTCTATTAGAGTGTCCACTGACACAGGCATTACAATCCCCCATTGGAAGTCAACTAAGATAAACAGCGAGGAGAAGCAAAGCCGACGCTCGTGCTTCAAATATTGCCTCTCATTTTTCAAAACACAGCAGGAGGTGATACTTCAAATATGATAGGGCATCTGTCTGGTTTTGAGTTAGTTCCATTTATTCACGAGGTTATTTTGCAGAAAGTTGGCGCATAACAACAAAAAAAGGCAGAAGTATTATCAGAGAGAGTTCAATCTAATAAAAGTGCATCAGCTGTGTGTGCATGTTGTTGCACAGGAGAGTGCACCTTTGTAATGATAAGTTAGGAGTCCATGGGGAAACACAGACTTTGATATGTAGCACTGACACACAGTTCTCCGTATCTGTGCGTTATGTCTACATGTGTGTGTATGATGTGTCCATGTGTCCGTGTGTGTGTGTCTGTGTGGCCTTGAGTGTTAGAATTTTGGCCTAACATCTGTAAGGATGTAAGACGACTTTTATCTGCAGTGGGAACATGGAGGGAATCACAGGGGCCCAGAGGGAGGTCCAAGGATTCTGGTTGAGTCCGGACCCCCCTGGTGGGAAGACCAACAAAGAAAAGGGGGGGAGGATCATAGGAAGTTACACTTGGGGGCTCTGTTTTTGGGGCTGCAGGCAACCAATAAGCAGGGTGGATGGGAGGTAACAGGGATGCAGTTTTTTCCAAGACCAGAAATACTTTCCTCCCACTCTGATCTCGCCTGGCTTGTCCCCAGTTGTATTTCAGGCGAGAGAAAGCGTGCGTGTGTGTTGGAGACAGGGAGGGGATGGGTTCTGCCTTATTTGCTAACACGGTCCAGCCCAACAGAAGGCAAATCACATTCTGCGGGGGTGTCTGTCCTGTTCCCATGGCAGAATTTGTTCGCTTTGAGCCACTCGACAATAAATCATGCCACCCCCCCTCCCCTGAAGGTTTGGACATGCCACCGCTGGCAACTAAAACAAGCACTTCACTCCCTCTGATTTATTCCTCCCTTTGCAAGGAAGAGAGGAGGAGGTGCTAACAGGGTCCCTGGGAATGGTGAGAAGAAGGAGCTTGCTTGTTGGGATGTGTGTTTCTGTGTGTGTGCTCATGTGTGCCTCCTTAAAAGATATAAGAAAGAAGAGAGAAAGAAAGAGGACAAATCAACGGCTCTATTTTTTAAAAGTTTAGGCCACCATGATAGTTTCTGTTGCCCAACAAGGTAGTGGCTGTAGGTTCGGCATACATGGAATAGTCTGTCTCTGCACTGGCCTCACCCTGGCACCTGTGGAGACTAGAACAAGACCTCTTCGAAACACACAATTAGTAGTGAGACATGCAGAAACACGCACGTGTGCTGAAACAGGCATGACTGAGTTGATGTGTTTGAGAAACGACTTCCTCTAGACACCAAATTAATCAGCAGGCTGGAAGATGCAAATGACTGGCCTACATGGAACCAGCAGCACCGCCAGAACACACACACACACACACACACACACACACACACACACACACACACACACACACACACACACACACACACACACACACACACACACACACACAGCACCATGGATGGACAGATGGCCGGCAGGACCACACCAGCACTCACATACCTCTCTCTCATTCTATGTTTCCCCTGCTTTATCTGTGCCATCCCTCTTGCCACCACCTCATTCCATCTCAATCTCTCCGTCTGTCTTGTTCTCCAACTCACTGTGTCTCACTCTGTTTTCCACTTTTTGTCTCTTTTTCCTGCTCAATCCATCTGTCTTTCTCTGTGTCTGTCTTACAAGTAGCTCACTCTTTCTCTTACTAAATCCTTGCACACCCATAACTCCCTGGTCCCAATGGTGCCCTTGCCAAGCCAGACAACAAACATTCGCGCTAAACCAAAACTTTCTCAATTAAAAACTAAGACAGCAAGAGTTTTAGTTCAAATGAGGCAATGTAAAGTTAAATAGATTGTTTTCCTTTGCTTGCCCTTTCCAGCTCTTTCTAGCAGGCTGCAGCACAGCTAGCACAGTGCAGAAGGCAGAGAGCAGAGTCTCTGACCTATTTAGGAAACTGGCAAGAGAGCAGCCAGGGAACATCAAAATACTTCAAAGGCTCCCTTTGAATCCATCGTTACGCCCAACTTAGTGTGAGCGTGTGCGCAAACACAGACAAGCACGTACAAACACATCACCAGCGTGCACGTGCAAACTTCATCAGCTGGCGCGCACCCTTTCTCATACGCACACAGTCACACACACACACACACACACACACACACACACACACACACACACACACACACATACACAGCTCCCCCGATATATATTCTGTCTGAGCTCTTCGTTTGAACTCTGTCCCACATTGCTAAGTACGGGAAAGTCGGAGAAATCACATTAAACGGTGGGTCTGCCACCAGCATCATGACTCAGGCTGCACCATGGAAATCTCTCCCTGACCCTGTAAAGATGTATAGTGTCTTCTTTTGCTCCCTATATACACCAACTTTGCTTCTTGCAGTGGTAAAACTACTTTTGAGATAACTGATACAGCAGCTAAAAATAAAAAGGAGCGCTCTGAAGATTCTGAAATGTGCTGGGTAAAAATGGGAAGTTTAAATTTGTTTTTACATAATGAGAAACCTTATAACACCAACATATACAGTATATGAAGTCAATAAATTCCCATTTTTTTTTTTATAAATGTTAAAATTATCACATTAGAAAATAAAATGTTTGTAAAGATGAGTTATAGATTATCACTCTGCTTGTTGCTTTCAACAGAGGAGTGTATATGTGTGGATTAAAACAGGCCCACTGCTTCCAGCTACTTGGTTTGTCAAAACTGAAGCATGTTTCAGCACCATGGACAGCTCCTGTGCTACATCAGCTGGTCAGGACCTCGGTCAGTGGCACCACTTGGGTCTCTGCTTTGGATGGCATAACTCTGGAAAGCCGCAGCAAGCTGTTGTGTATAAGTGTGTGTATTTGTGTGTGTGTGTGTGTGTGTGTTGGGGAAGTGCTTATCCTTTTGTGACATTCCCACCACAAAAGCGTATTTATCCTTTTGAATTAGACAGCTGAATGCTGCGGGTGCTTGCACTGCCATCGCCTCTGTGTTACTTTCACTTCTGACACTTTCACCTCAGATAGCAGATCGATAGGAAAGAGATGAAGTGAGGGATTTTTGAGATGACAAATGGAAAGGTTGAGGGAACATAAACATAGGAAGTCTTTCAGCTTTTTTAGCTGTGTGTTCTTGTGTGTGCCTGACTGTGTGTGTTTTCAAGTGTATGTAGACATAAACAAATAAAAGGCAGTACCAGAGGTTTTCTGTGAGGTCACATTCTGATGCCCCTTTACAGCTTGTGAATTCTTATGTGTGCTGAGTGATTGATTTTGTAATCTTTCTGTGCTTTTTACAGGATGTCTGTAACAAAGGAAAGAAATGGCTACAACTAGGAGAAAAGAAATGCATGTCTAAAAGCATGTTCTTACGCATTGGTATGTGTGCTTTTGTGTGGCGATGTGTATTTACTGCATCATACCAGGGGGCATTTCGTTACGTAGTGTTCCTGTGCCTTGGAGCATTAAAGAAATGGTAGACAGAGCAGAAAACATTAGCAGGCCTTTTAGTTTACTGAAAAGGCCAGCAGGACGATACACACACTGTTTTCTTCACAGTCATGTGGCATGCAGGTCGACCAAGGAACAGTGTACACTTGTTTCTGGGTAAATCTACCTGCATGAATATGTGTGTGTGTGTGTGTGTGTGTGTGTGTGTGTGTGTGTGTGTGTGTGTGTGTGTGTGTGTGTGTGTGTGAGAAGTGCAAAAAAAAAAAAAAAAAAAGAAAAAAGAAAAGAAGAGCACCATTCGGAAATATGTGCATCGGCGTGTGTCCAAGAAGTGTTTGCGTCAGAGATTTGTTGTGGTAACTGGAGCAAGTCCAAATGGACCCCATGGTTGTTAGGGAGAATGCTGCATCCTGCTGAGAGGGATCTGGGACAAAGGAGGGGGCTACACTGCCTGAGGCTCAGGGACTCAGGGGTGGCTCCGGGTAACATGGATAAGTGGGTACCCACTTATCTTTCATGGGGTGAGAGGCTAGGGTCATGAATGTATTCAGGACATGGGGAATGAAGGGCGTGTATTTGGCGTGGTGTAGCGGTATGAAAACATTTCATCCAGGGAGGACAAATTCTTGATAAGGACAGACGGACTGTGTTGGCCAGGCTTTGCAGCCGGGGGGGTAAGAGGAAGAATGTGCATGGTAGAAACTATGATTTTGTGCAGGTTGTACGAAAACAAAGGTTTAAACCTACATGTGGAGCTGAATGAAGTAAAAATGTTTTAAATCACACTGAGGTGGTACAATGAGCTTGTAAGTTTGTACAGCATCGAGCCAGAATGCCATAAAAAAAATAACAAAAATATTCACTTACCTAATTTTTATTCTATTTTTTTAAAAATCAGCACAAGGTTGTGTATGCAAAACATTTGAAATGATCCACACTGTCTGGAATAGACCAACAAAAGATGAACATTTCTTAACTTGATGTTTCTTTCCAAATTGCTTGTTATATGTAGTGATTTATATATATATATATATATATATATATATATATATATATATATATATATATATATATATATATATATATATATATATATGCAAAAAGAATCGGGATGCCTTTACATATTACAAACGGCATAATATTTCAATAAGTGTCTAAAACATTTTAATTCCCTGTTATATCAGCACTTATTCTCTTTCCTTTGATCATCCAATATCAAACAATTCAACTTTGTCATTTTCTTTACTTTAGCTGTGAACTACAATTATTTCTCTGCCTTTGAGAGCACATCATTGAAACATGATAAAGTACTTTTTAAATAAGCTGCAGCTCGACTGTAAAGCCTGCTATCATGCTTATGTGTTTATCTGAGCCTCTGAGTGTGCACCAGCTTGAACGTGCGTTTCTGTGTTGGTGTGTAATCAGAAGTGTTGCGCCTGTGTGCGTGTGGAATTCCAAGCAGAGGTAGTGCGAACTGACGTTCATTATTCAAAATGCATAAATCTGACCACTTTAGTTAAATTAAAGCCTAAACTCCTATATTAAGGAGGCCTCCCTGCGCTCTGCAGTGGTGAGAGCTGTTTGGTGGGGGTGCATAATCAGGGAGAAGCTCATAAAGCATATTGCAATGTGATTGAATTTACACCTTCAGCTGTTACCGCTACATATCAATGCATCCGGCAGGAGACACTTTTTAATTTTGCTTCCAAGACAATAAAATCATTGATTTACAGATCAGTTTAACTTTTGGCATTTTAACAAAATTCAGCTTTGATTATTTTATAGCTTTAAGCCGTATCTAATGTACACAATAGGGGAGATTTGAGGAAAGATTTCCCCCACATAGCCATCTTATTGCTAAATACACACTTTCAGATAGTAACCACAAGATTTGCCAAGATAATCTGAATAGGAGATGTTTAATGGATCAGCTTTAAAGATGACTCACCCAGCCCAGTTTGTGAACAATGTTGAAAACTCTGCTTGTGTTCACAACTATGTTCCCTGTGGTCAAGTTCAGAGCATCAAATATCAAAACATATACTCTGATTTTGTGTGTTGAAATAGAAATCCTCCCGAGTCAAACAGAGTGTGTGTACAAGTCCTGGTTCATGACAAAACAGCCGGAAAACTTTGTTTCAACAGGAAGCTGCAGTTCTGATCTATGAAATACAATTCCAATAGTCACATATTAATTGCCTAAGTTATATTATTCATTTGCTGTCAAAACCTGATTGGACTGATAGGATTCATAAAGTCTACATGTTTAATGGCTTGTAGAATCAGAGTGAACCTGTTAACTTGAAGCTTCTCTTACAAATGGCTTGAAGACGTACCAGGTGGGCATATTTTGAAATCATGATTCATAACACATCAAAAAGTGGTGCATTGGCCAGAATTCTTTCAGGTGTTGTAACAGCAGCAACCACCAACACGTATGACTGAGAGTGGGCAGATGATTGCTCTGAAATGGTGGAGAATCCTGATGGAATTCAGCACAGCTGAAAATCCAGTTGAAATTCTGACTAACTGCTGGTGCAATAACCAGACACTGTTTAATTTAGCATCGAAGTTTCCAAACTCTTGCAAAATGCTTCTTTAGGTGCCTGAATGTGCACATATATTTTTGATGACATCGTTTTTAAAGTGTTCACAGCTCCACAACCTGCATATACTATTTAATAAAACGATCAAATGTTCTGTTTTTTTCCTTTGAAATGAAAGGTATGGAGGACTTCTGTGGGAAAATGTTTCGGGTGGTGTTAACAGTGGCTTCTAGCACCAACTTGCTTGATGCTCCAGTTTAATTAACCAAAAAATGACTAACTTTAACGATACCATTATTAATACCATTAAATGACTCTAATTTGTCATGCTGAATCTCAAACTGGCATGCAGCTGAGAATCAAAGCAGCAGATGTCTTTGATATCCCCTGTCATACAGAACTCGGTCCTCACTCTGAAGATGGGACTACGTCTCACTCCAAATAACCATGCAATGTAGTTTTTGAAACCAGAAACCAGCTTTAAGTTGCACAGTTGCACAGGCTCTGTCCTTATCCACGTTCCATTAAGTACCTGATTGTCAGCACCTTTGAAACAAAAGTCAGTAGCCACAGTAAATTAAGCTGTTTGGCATTGGCAGAGAAGATCTGACAAATTTTTAAAAGGTGCAACCCATACTTAGCTCTGCTGCTCATTCCATACATGCATTTTCCTTGCAAATGTGGCACCGTTTAAACAAAAGAATGAATTAAAAATTCAATGTCATAAGATTTATTGACAAGAAGAATTGTCAATCAATCAATCAATCAATCAATCAATCAATCAATCAATCAATCAATCAATCAATCAATCTGCCAAACAAGTTCTCCTACTTCTAGGGCTTTATTTATTTATTTATTTATTTATTTATTTATTTATTTATTTATTTATTTATTTATTTAAGTATTTATTTATTTATTTATTTGTTTGTTTATTTATTTATTTGTTTGTTTGTTTATCAACTAACTAACTTCTGGAACTTGTGGATGAGACAGAATGAAGCAATGGGTAAAATGCACTTTCAATACTTCCAACATGGACGTCATGGAGAAATTCTAAATTTCACTGAACATCAACTTGTTCCTGTTGATACTCATCAATAAGCTCTGAAAATGCTTTTTAAAACTGGCCTTGACCAGTGTGTGCCACATTTGTTTTTGAGTAAATATCCAGTGAAGCAGTAGAGTCATGTATGTGAAAGTACACAAACTGAGACTATCTTTTTACTTTTTACTCTTTATTTTCAGAGATTTGCATCATCACAAATGATGCTGTGTCAGGGAACAAATAGACAACTGAGATGAACCCATTACTGATGCTGGTCTTTTCATGAGACTTGGTTACAGTAGAAAAAAAATGAAAATAAAGGATAATACTGGCTTTATTCTTTAAAAGAGTTCAGCACACAACTCCAGAGCAGCTGCTCCAAAGCCTTTTCTGATGTTCTGTGATGTGTTACAGTTGCACAAGGCAACACTAAGGTGGAAACATGTAATTCTACTCTATAAATACAAAGCAGACGGCTGGAGAAAAGTTCTACTGTAATCACAGAGCAAACTTTCTCTGGATAAACAAATTCATGAGCAGAATTTAAGTGATAAAAGGCAAGCAACAGCAAAGACAACAGAGCTATTTGATTTTAATTGCTTCCCTTTGAAATTAAGATATTGATAAGCCAGCATGGCTGAATGTATTGGCATCTCTAAGCAGACACACAGTCAGTAGCATGCAGCTGTAGTGAGAAGGGGAGTGCTTTCTCTTCCAAGTCTCTGGCAAATCAATTGGCTGATGGATAACGTGTCTTTTGTGAAATGGACTGGCCTGCTTGTCTCACACTTGAAGAAATTGCTTTTGAATAGCAAAATGGCAGTTTGAGCAGTCTTCATGGATTCTTCGGGCTCCTACTTTTGCAAAATTTTGGTTAGAAAAGTTACAGATTTTGGTAGAAGTGCACTCAAAGGAATAGAAGAGTGAACCCTTAACACGTTTCATCACAAATGAAGTCCAAGTTGATTTGCCCAGAACCAGCTAAAGTGTGAGCCATGATGTAGCTAAATTCTCCTCAATAGTCACAAAGACACACACACACACACACACACACACACACACACACACACACACACACACACACACACTGAATCTTTTGTCTCCTCACACACAGTGCTGCCACAGCTGGCTGATGGGATAAGGGCAGACACAGGTAGGCCAGCCAGGCTCCATGCCATGGCTCCTATAGCTCCAGGGCAGGAGTATGTCTCACAACATGGGGGGGTGGGGGTGGGAGGATGGGGGCGAAAGCCACTGCTACACGATACCCCCAGGCTGTGCAGCATGACAATCACTGCCACAGCCTTGACATAAGCCCTGGCCAAAGATGATGGCTTTGTGCCTCTGCTGCGGGCCTCTGCCTTAGCCATTCACTTCAGCTGGACACCTCCAGAGCCTCCTCCATTCATGGCATGAAGCCCTGTACTTAACACAACACACTGTCTGCACTCAAACCAGACAATATGGTCTTGATAAAAAATAGAACACCCAGCACCCAACACACAAAGTTATGCAGGCGAAAGATGAATGAAAAATGCAAATTAAAAGTGGCTGCTGACAGGTTTTCACACCTTTGGCTACAAATCTGCAGCCTGACTTTACTCTCTTCTCTCTGACTCACACTCGTCATCAATGTAAGTTTCAGACGGACATGAGCCTCTGGGGTCTGCTCTCTCTGTATGCAGACGAACCCATAAACAGGCCACGTATTCCCACTACACTACACAGACTCATGTCTGACAGCATGTGGGCACACTGCTCTATATCCTTTAGACAATCTCTGAGAAATGTGTGTACTTCCACCACCTACACACTGTACAAAAACATCTCGCTATTTTAGTTACCTACAGTGCAGAACACAAACATATTCAAAATACCATGTGATAAATACACGTTTCTTTTCGTCCTGCCAGTGTTGGATATGGCACACAATTTTTTTTTGTTTTGTTTTTTTGTTTTTAATCCGTGGACCAAATATAAAAGGAAAAAGTGTAATTTGAAGCTGCTTCTAAATGCTTTTTCTCATAACCATACAAGATGACCACAAGCACACACAGCAGAAGTGCGTATAGCCAATGCCTTCACTGTATTCATTTTGGTCAAGGTTTTTAAAATTTGCATTTAGATTTAATTCATGTAAGAGACAAAAAAAATAAAGGTCAAAAACATTAAGTGCCTTCAATTTTGTCAAAAGGGAAGGTGAAAAAAACAAGGGAGACAAAGAGACATGAAGTGTGAGAGGGTAGAGAGAGAGAGAGGGTTGAGTGGAAGGATAAACGGGAAAGAGCGAGCGTAAACGCCAGCTGATTTAGTGAAGGCTGAACTGGGAGGAACAGTGAGCTATGTGTGCTGGAGTGCAGCTCTGCCACTGAGAGAAGAGGGGAGTCAGCCAGCATGTGCACCACACACACAAACACACACATCACACATACACACGCACTGAAAAACACATTGAATGGGGTCCTCAGAGCCAATGTTTCCTCCTTTCCTTTAGCTTCCTTGAACTGTCGCTATCCAGCATTACACTGAACCACAAGCCTCTGCTGAGGGAATGACACTTTGCTTATTCCTTGAAAAACATGCTTTGAGTGTGTGTGTGTGTGTGTGAGAGAGAGAGAGAGAGAGAGAGAGACTTGTAACTAGGTCAGATTGTAAGGACAGACTCGTAACCAGACAATACTCTCCCCTACATGGCCTACAGAGGAGAACACACACAATCATCTCAATTCCCAGAATTTTGTTTGTCTTCAAGATGACAACATACAGCAGATATTTAAATTCCACACACGGACAGATACCACAGTAAAAATAAATAAACAAACACAGCCAAACTAATGAGAAAGTCCAGTTTTGTTGTGCATATCTCAACCCAGCAATCCAGCAGTGTGAGGTGGAGCACCTCGGGCAAGGTCCCTATTAGCAAATGCCTGCAGCAAAAGGAAGGGAGCCAAGCACTCAGATGAACCAAAGAATGACAGGGCAGTCTGTGGTAGTATCAACTCAGATGCTGCTTAGCATACAACATACACAAGTGCTGTTGAGCTAGTAGCAACATGCTGTTCCCAATTAGGAAATCAACATGGGGGTAGACTGTCAAGCAAATTCAACCTCATACTTTTAGTTAAAGTATGATGTTAAAATGAAGTGTTATAATACAATCATGAAAACATTAGAATTGAAAAGCATATTCAAAAGAAAACTCTTTGCTCAGTGTATGTTTTATGTATTTTATATTGTTGCATCAGACCTTCAATTATCACAGGTTACAAATGTTATACATACTACATACACCACAGTGCTATAACACTGTGGTACAAAAGGAGGTACACTTGATTCTCCTCTGAGCTGTGGGACAATAGCGTGTTATAATACCTTGGAATAAAGTGTAAAGAGCTCTCAATGTGATGAACCAATTCATCTTTTGTAAATTATTATTGAATGTTGAGGAAAGTGGAACGTCTTGTATTCATCTAAAATTGAACCGAAAAGAAGAAAGGATCATAAAAAGTCTTTGTTAAAGGTATGAAGTTTGAGTGCCTTGCATATAAAACTACAAAGCAGAGTTAAAACAGAGCCATTTTTTTCCCTCAAAAACATGCTCTTTGAAATTTAAAAAAGAAAATGAGAGTGCTGCTGTAATCATAATTTAATGGAAATGGTAATGATGGCGTGCACGTTTGGTTTGATATGGATTTGGCTGACATTATAAAAACTGTAAGTCACAGTTTTTCAAATCACTGAATGGTAGTTTGACATGACTTTCCCAATCGTTTTTTAATAACAAGTTTGATGAACACTCTTAAATAGAGATTTACTGATTATTAAATCAAAGAAAATGTATATAAGCTCTAAGGTTTGATGTACAATTCTACTGTAGTACAATTTGAGAAATGAGTGCTTGAAGAGCTCTTTATTTCTTCACTTACAAACTTAAAAACATGTTTTTTTTTTATTTTTTTCTGTGGAAATTAGACATTTTAACATGAGTGTTAATGAGGTCTCTTGAGCATTTGTAGTCAGCCTCAAGTAGACAAATACTCAGAAAATTGCAGCTTTTGGCATGTTCACAATGTTTTTTTTTTTTTTTTTAACACACAGGGTTTCAATTTGCTGACGGCCAATATCTATCATCCCTATTCTAATTCCAAAGTCATGGATTGTTCGAATAGACCAGGAGTCATGGGCAGAAACTGCCCGTCAGGAGATCTTATCAGGCCCGTGGAATGAATGCAGAGGTGAATGGGAAACCCAGGTGCTGTATGCAGCGAGTTTCGGCGCCACTGTAAGACTCAGCATGACGAAAAATACTAGAGCTTGCAAGGACAACTGAGAAAATATATGAATTGCTGGTGTGGCTGAGAGAAGTCAGCTGTGCAGCAGTGATAGTCAACTACCTAATTGCTAATGTTAGCATCAAAGCCGTGCTATGAAGGGGAGTTCATGAAAACATGTATGCTGAAGGCTTCAGAAGTCAGGTATCCTGAGAACTAACAAACTTATGTGTTCAGAAGTTCAGAATAAGTACACAGATGTGGAAAATAGAATTAAAATAATTTGTAGACCTTAATAAATTGATTTTACTTTAATGGCAATACTATATTTTTCAGTTTTAAATACCTTTGATTTTATGTTTTGTGCCTTTGGACAGTCAATGTGATCAGTTATAAAGCATGTATAATTAATAAACCAGGTCTAAGTACTATTGAAATTACTTTTCTTGAGAAATCTCAGGCTATTCCTAAAATGTTTTGTAGAAGAATGGTTCATTAAATATATATATATTTTATAATATACTTGTATTTCGTTGCACTAAAAAAAGGGAAACGTGGGTGTGTTATTTATACGTAATTTGCTGTGGTTTTATTGGTCCAGCCAACTTGAAAAATCAAATTACAATGTATACAGCCCCCAAACTGAAATGAGTTTGACACCCATGGCATGGACTGTACAATACATGGATGGGGTCTGTGATTTCACTTTTTTTTTTTTTTTTTTTTTTTTTTTTAAAACAACATTTTGAATCATTGACAAGTTGATATTTTAATTTTACATTAATACAGTATAAAAATAATGAAAAGAGCTTAGTAAAAGACATGTTGGCCGAACTGTGGAAAACAGACCCTTCTTGTAAGGGCTTTGGCAAAGTTGAAGCACTTGGTGAGAGGAAAAGTAATGGGGAATAACGACAACAGGTGCTGCTGCTGAAAAAAATTCCTGTTGAAAAAGGGCAATGTTTTAATCTTTTGCTGTCAAGGTTTTGTTTCTATTCACGAAAATTCACTGTACATCATCCTGATCTAAAGTCTCACCCCTGAAGCTTAAAGCGTAGAAATAAAATGAATGTACATAAAACTGATAAACAGACACAGCTGGTTGTTGAAATCCGATCCACAACCAGTGTTTATTGATCAGAATCTGTCTGTCTGCCTTGTCAATAGCTAATTTCATTACATGACTAATAAAAATGAATCAATCAATTAAGGGCTGTAATCTGACAACCACTAACCTGATGCAACACAGAGCCCACTTAAATTAAGCAACCACCACCCACTGATCAATCCACATGGACAGCACTGCATTTAGAGTGCACAGACACGAGCACAGGCCATAAAACACAGTGAGGCTGAAAGGCCCGAGCAAACTTTGTGGCAGTGTTTTTTTTATATCAGCGTAAGTGAATACAGCCTTGTAAAAATTTTTCACATTCTATGAAATGCTCCTCTTCATTTATCATAAATGTTATGTGAATTCTTGTTGCTGCCTCTGTTCAATCTCACGTTATTAACTGAACTATTTATTTAAGAGTGTTGCTGCAACATTTTAAACCACTATACAGTAACTGCTATGCTTGAGACAAAATGAAAGTCCAAAATACTGTTATTGTTTTCACTTTCTAAAAAAAAGAGGAATTATGTTTTGACCTCATGCAGCTTTTCTTCATAGCAGTACCTGAAATGAATGTTACTATGCTTGTCTTTATGGACCCAAAGGTTTCATTCCACTTAATTTTTGTCACATAGCTTATCTATACCATATTGATACTTTAAAGAATGACACAAACCACCAGAGTTTATATTGTTTAAACACAGTTCCTAGCAAGCAAATGTAAGTATGATCAGCCTGTGTATCTAGTTTTACTTCTTTTTGTCAATAGTTTCTGGGGGAGAAGGCATTTCTTTGACCTACCAACAGACACTGCCAAAATTATGTAATACAGTGTTTTTAAACATTACTGAGAAGACAAAGCTGTCACTTCAGTATTAAGCTAGACCTAAATACACCTAGGCCTATAGAAAAACTATAAACATTAAACCATCCTAATGTTTCAGCATATCTAGTTAGAAAAAAAAAATGCTAGTTAGCAAAGACATAAAAGCTAAAGATAACAGGAGGGAAGAGAAAAGAAAATTTTACCAAGCTGTTATATGCTAATAACTCCAGGTGATGTATTATTGTGTGTAGAAAAGGTAAAGCACAACATGACATATTCAACACATATAGTTTGTCATATTAACACACGGGACTTTCAGCTTGTAAATAACCTTTTGGTCTTGCCTTTTCGCTGGCATAGCATGAACAAAACTATGCAACAGAATATTTCTCTCAAGCCTTTACAAGCTCCATACCAGATGACGGACTTCGTCACAGGCCGCTGATGCCCCAGACCACTGCAGTCATTTCTGGTGTGTGAAATCAACTGACATGTGAATAACTGAGAATCTGTCATGATAAAGTTTCTTTGGACACTTAAAAAGATCGATAGACTTGTATATTTGGCTCATATTACATCATCTGCATTCATATTTGACATTATATACACTCAATGTAAAAACAAAATGAACTGATGCAAATGATGATTGAAGTCTCCTGTTTTCTTTGAATAAGGTCATGCTAGTTGTGGACTGAGAGGCTGCTCTGCACACTAATCTGTGTTATTCCTACCCACCAGCCATCCATCTGTAGAAACTTAATTGTAGATTGCAGGGAACCAGCTGTGTCCAGTAAATTGTGTCTGTGCCTGTGCCTGGTTGTGTTTCTCTGGGTTAATAGTATCCATCACCCAGGACAGACAGTGAATCTTGTCTGTTCAAGTGGTGCTGGCTTGTCTTTTGGACTGCTCATTGCCTGCTAAAACTTGTACATCTGTATTATTTATTACTGAACAAAGAGCATGTTTTTGGACTGTGGGAGGGAGCCGGAGAACCTGGAGAAAACCAACACATGCACGGAGAGAACATGCAAACTTCACACAGTTTCTCCGAACCAGGATTCTAACCGGTGACCTTTTTGCTGTGGGGCAAAACAACTGCACCACTGTGCAGCCCCAAAGTAAAATAAATAATTAACAATTCAGAACGCAGCTTACATCACTGCAGCATCTTTGAACCTTTAAGCGTATTTTGAGGTCATTCACATTGATGATACATCTACTGCAATCAGCATCCAACCACATATTCCAACCATTTCAAATTAGCGTGTAAGCAGTTAGAATATCAAACAGGTGTGGATCTGATCTGAGTCTGCTCCATAGACAGAAACCTAATTCAACCTGCAAAGTCTCATCTTATCACCTCGTCACCTCTGCTGCCCTCTCCTATCTATTAAACCACCCTCCTGACCATCTTTAACAGCATCATAAATGTCTTTACTTTTACACACACATTGGTCCAGCTCCTAGGGGCAGTTACACTAATATGAGACATAAAATTCCAGAGTCTGAATCTTCAGCAGAGCAGAGTTTTGTACCTGATTTTGTTCCATATCCTTTTTGGCAAGAACTGTAGTAACCTCTTTCACTACTTTAAGTGTGATTTATTCTCCAATTTAATTTACTGTACTCAAAAACAGCTTGAGTTTATTTCCCTGGAGTCTCCTCCCACCATACCCTCAGGTAGTTTAGCTTAATTTGGATGATGCTTGCTGTTAATTACATACATTACACACTGAAACAGTGAAAACAAACATAGAAGTGCATGACATCAAAAAGATTTTAAAAGCTTTCAGATAACCCATGAGTGAGTCTGAACTAAAAGGCTGAGCATTAAAGAAGGTAAATATCTCCAACCCCAATTCCAAGGAAGTTGGGACGTTGTGTAAAATGTAAATAAAAACAGAATACAATGATTTGCAAATCATGTTTTTCAACCTATATTTAGTTGAATACACTATAACAGGGGTCGGCAACCCAAAATGTTCAAAGAGCCATATTGGCCCAAAAGAACAAAAACCAAACCTGTCTGGAGCCGCAAAAAATTAAAAGCCTTCTATAAGCCTAATATGAAGGCAACATAGGCTGTCAGTATATTAGCTATATAAGACAATTATTAAAATGACTAAGTAGGCTACAAATAAAAAATGAGCATTCATGATTAAATGTTTATTTTCCTGGCAGCACATCCTGGAGAGAATGACACACCACGTGACTACTCTGCTGTACCATATTTGGTGCTTCAAGTTTAACTTCCATTACAATATTAATGTTTTATGTTTTGTTGCATTGATTAAATTATAGAAATACAAGTGTGGCGCCCTGAGGTATCATTGGGTTGAGCACCGCGGAATAGCAGAATAGCATCGGTGAATGGTTTCCCACGCTTTATTATCTCCCGGGCTGCAACAAAACTTGCAGCAGTAGTAGAGTTTGGAGATGCAATCCACTTCTTGAAACTATTTTTACGGTCCTCTAATTTTACTGCAATTGCACTTTTTCTCTCAGTCCCAACTGGGTGCTCGGCTGCAAATATAGCATGTTTTACCTGGAAATGTCGCTCCAAATTGCCCTTCTTGTTATTTGATAACTTCTCATTGCAAATCAAACATGCAGGCAGTCCTTCAGCACTGGCAATGAAAGCAAACGATTCTGTCCATTCTTCTTTTAATCTTCTGTTCTCAACAGCAATCGTTCTCTTTTTCCCTTCCCATTGCCCGTGACACACCCTCGTTTGTTTACAACAGCCACCTGTACTGTGTGTCGCAGGCTATGACGCAATTCTGCTATTTGGCGCAATTCTGAAATTCAGTATTTATTGCATTAATTTTTAAAGCATAAGGATATTTGTGTCAGCTTTCCCCCCTAAAGAAACCATATTAAAACAACAACAACAACAAAATATCATTCTTTTTCCATTTTCACACATTTTTGAAAAAGCTCCAGGGAGCCACAAGGGGAGTGCTAAAGAGCCGCATGCGGCTCCGGAGCCGCGGGTTGCCGACCCCTGCACTATAACAACAATATATTTTTTGTTCAAAATGATAAACTTGTTTTTTGGAAATATTCAATCATTTTGAATTTGATGCCTGCAACACGTTCCAAAAAAGCTGGGACAGGGGCTTAACAACACTCAGTAAGCGTTTGTGAACTGAGGACACTAATTGATGAAGCTTTGGAGGTAGAATTCTTCCCCATTCTTGCTTGATGTACAACTTCAGTTGCTCAACAGTCCGGGGTCTCTGTTGTCATATTTTGCACTTCATAATGCACCACACATTTTCAATGGGAGACAGGTCTGGACTGCAGGCAGGCCAAGTACCATGGAAAGAAGGGGTGCTGGGGGTGCTACAGCACAATTCAGAGTGAAGTCATTCAACAATATGCCTGCGCCATTCAGAGTGAGATTGTGTCCTGTACTGCAAATAGTCCCAACTACAGACTCACAGCCAATGGTACCACAGACGCCAGAACAGCGGAACAATTTCATTGATACTGCAATATGTGGGTGAGAACATGGAGACTCATTTTGATTTCCTCAGATTTTACAAAGCTCCTGACAGCAGCAGAGAGGCACTGTTCAAGAACATTAGGGATGTATTTCTCAGGCTGAACATCCCAAATGGACATCTCCTGAGATACTGTTCTGATGGAGGTAGTAATATGTTGGAACGGTTTTCAGGTGTTCAGGCACGGCTGAAAAAACTATGTCCCGGGTCTCTGTTCGTACACTGTTCCAACCACTCACTTGACCTAGTTCTTCAAGAGGCTGCCAGAAAAGTGTCTGATCGCTGACTTCATGAACTGTCCAGGGCATAGCTGTGGTAATCCGTGAGTCATCCAAACGCAAGAAGCTTTACAAGGTTATGTTTGGCTGTTATGCAACACTAGTTACCATACTGGCTGAATGTCCCGCAAGATTGTACATATGAACTGATAACTGACACTTAAGAGCAGCTTAAAGATGACAAAAGTGTAAGAGAAGAGACCAGATCCAAGATCGGAGGTCTGTGTAAGTTGGCGCTAAAGGCTAAAACCTACTTTGGCCTCCTGTGCTGTGAAGGACTTTTTAAGTCGTGTGCGTTGATGACCAGGGGCTTACAGCGCACCAAAGTGAGCGCACTGGGTGCCCTTGAGTGCACCAAATTGCTGAGAAAGCACATGGAAGGACTTCAAAACGATGCGGCACAAGGTATCCACAGCTGGACGAGAACAGAATGACAAAAACCCCAGACTGCTACTGGCACAGCAGAACCAGAAGCAGCAGTACAGCACTCATGGTGATGTGAGTTTTATGAAGCAGTGGACTTGGTTTCAGAAGAACTAAAGAGGAGATTTGATCAAGATGGCATGAAAACAGCTGCTCTTAGAGAGCGGGTGGTTATTAAGTCAGCCAAAAAGGAACAAACTGTGAATGTGGAGCCCCTGCACCTTCCCTTGAGCTTTGACAGGGACCAAATGGAGATGCAGCTAAAGATGATTGGAGATGTCTTCAGCAAGTCTCCTGGTAGTACCGTACAAGACATAGCCACAAATATGTCTAAACTTCATCCACAAATGAAGGCTGTTTTCAAAGAAACTGAAAACCTCTTTAAACTGTGTCTCCCCATCTCAGCTGCATCATCGGAGAAAACATCTTCCACTCTACAACACTTGAACACTTGGTTAGGCGCAAATATGAGATAAAAAGACTGATGCACCTGCTCTCATGCATGATCATGGAGATATTTTGGACAATCTGGACATTAGCAGCCTTATGAGGAGCTTAATCAGTGCCAACCCGGAGAGAAAGTCCACGTTTGGAGTTGTGTGATGTAGGACACTTTTCTTTTTAAATGCTGTCGCTGCTGCCACACAGCACGCTTTTACACAAGGTGTTCAGCTTTTTGCTGGAGCTTTCTTTTCCTTCAGGACCCCTTGCTGAGAATATGTTCCTGTGGCTGTGGGCAGGCCAGTCTAGTGTCTGCACTCTTTTTCTATGAAGCCACGCTGTTGTAACACGTGCAGAATGTGTCTTGTCATTGTCTTGCTGAAATAAGCAGAGAGGTCCCTGAAAAAGACGTGGCTTGGATGGCAGCATATGTTGCTCCAAAACCTGTATGTACCTTTCAGCATTAATGGAGCCTTCACAGATGGTCAAGTTAGCCATGCCATGGGCACTAACACACCCCCATACCATCACAGATGCTGGCTTTGAGACTTTGACCTGAGAACAATCCAGATTGTTCTTTTCCTCTTTGGCCTGGAGGACACCACGTCCATGATTTCCAGAAACAATTTGAAATGTGGACTCGTCAGACCACAGCACACTTTTCCACTTTGCGTCAGTCCATCTCAGATGAGCTCGGGTCCAGAGAAGCCGGCGGTGTTTCTGGGTGTTGTTGATATATGTCTTTGTCTTTGCATGGTAGAGTTTGAACTTGCACTTGTAGATGTAGTGATGAACTGTGTTAACTGACAATGGTTCTGAAGTGTTTCTGAGCCAATGTGGTAATATCTTTTACACAATGATGTCAGTTTGTAATGTAGCGTTGCCTGAGAGGTTGAAGGTCACGGGCATTCAATGTTGGTTTTCAGCCTTGCCACTTATGTGCAGAGATTTCTCCAGATTCTCCGAATCTTTTGATGATATTATGGACTGTTAGATAAAATCCATAAATTACTTGCAATCGTACCTTGAGAAACTGTTGGACTATTTGCTCACACAGTTGTTCACAAAGTGGTGAACCTTGCCCCATTCTTGCTTGTGAACAACTGAGCCTTTTAGGGATCCTCCTTTTATTCTTAATCATGACACTAACCTGTTTCCAATTAACCTGTTCACCTGTAGAATGTCCCAAACAGGTGTTTTTTTTAGCCTTTCTCAACTTTCCCAGTCTTTTGTTGCCCCTGCCCTAGCTTTTTTGGAACGTGTTGCAGGCATCATCAATCAATCAATCAATCAATCAATCAATCAATCAATCAATCAATCAATCAATCAATGATAAAACAAATAAAAAAGTTTATCAGTTTGAACAACATCTTGTCTTTGTAGTGTATTCAATTAAATATATGTTAAAAAGGATGAGAAAATAATTGAATCCTGTTTTTGTTACATTTTACAAAACATCCGAACTTCTTTGAAATTGAGGTTGTATTTAGAATGTAGTGAACTCTTTTTACTCCTTTTAGAAAACTTGAAACTAAGAACACTAAGAAATATTTGTGCTGTGAAGAAACTCTAAGTGCTTGCGTCTGTTTAAAGGAACCAAGTACAGCCTAACAAAGTATTTATGTTTAATCAATGCCAGTGATTTTCCCACAGTTCTGCTTAGCAAATCAATGATAGAAAAATTATAATGGAAAAAAAGAAAATCCATACAAACAAAGTTTTAACATGGGCATTTCTTTCCAAATTAATACATCTAACAGTTTATACTACATTACACTATATCACACTCCTTGGTGCAACTTCACACAAATTTTTTAAGATATACTGTACAGGAAACAACTTAGGTGAGTTCAAACTGACACAGTTTGTCATCCTTGTATTGAACAGTGTGCTTGAGTTCCTTGAAAGACTCGCCTGCAGGTGATGGAGGACTTGATTATCAAAGTAATTCTTTTTTTCCTGCATTTTGCAAACAAACAACATGATCTTGAAAAGATAAAAAGCCACAAAGTAACTTCTGCATGCTGTGCAACTTTTTTTCTTTCATTTTTGTTTGCAGAGTTCGATTTTAACAAGATGCAATTCAATTGGTAAATGGCTTGTGTGCAAGGATAACTGCTGTGTTATATTTCTGTGGATAACGACAAGTAATGGTGGGAATTTCTGAGAAACAAAAAAACAAACAAAAAAACTTAAATGCACATTAAGATCTTTTCAAAATGTAAAGGAACAATTATCTAGACAGTAAAATTGCTAAATGACCCAACTTCCGTCTCAGTGCTTTGCAAACTGTCTATCTTTAGGTTTTCTCTGCTATAAGTCAAAGCTACAAGGCTCATGCTGCAAAGCCTTTCCTTCTGTTTCAATAGGGGAGTGACATTAACATCTAGTCACTGCTCACAGGTTTCCCATCTGTTCAGTAAATCAGTGACTGGTAGCTGAAGCTAAATGTGTTGCTGTTGTTGTTCAGTTCATCAGTTGTAATTTCTCATACAATCATTCAAACAAATGTCAGCATACTTCAACTCTGAAGCGTGAAGTCAAAAATCTTGTTCCACAGGTAGTTACAAATAATAACATTCCAATCATTCTCTCGTATTGACCCCCCACCCCCCCTACACACTTACAAACATCCATCCTGCTGTGTTACAATCAGCCTGCACCACCAATGGAGCAAAAAGACAGAAAGGCAAGATGTCACTCAACCCTGACCTTGCACCCAGGGGGCCAAGTGGGTTCATAACTGTTGTCAGGGCAACACTGCTGGGTGTCTTTCAGGTGTCACTAGTGATGGAAAAGGTACCCCTTCTTTCACATCACTGTATTACTGAATATGGATTGTTCCATGTGGTTACGCTCCCCCTGCTCCTGGTGCCCTCCTTTCACCAATCATGCTCTAGTGACAGAAAAAGGTAGCAGGTCGCTCATGGCGAGGTTACATGATCGACAACTGCTCTGTCCGGGGAAATATCTGCTCTTTCTCCTCCAATAATTTTGATCCACTTCATGTGGACCAGAGGGACAGAGATCTAAAAGACTGAAGTCATCGTGCAGGCCTGGTCAGTCTCTTTGCAGAATAAGGACTGTCTTCTCTGAACTGCTTTTTTTTATCCATTGGCAACAATTACATATGCATCTGCCTGCCTCTCAGTGAGCCAGCAAGACAGACAGCTTGGAGAATGAGGGCTGATCAACGCCCCATTAGACAGGTAATTGCCAGAGTATTCTTTAAATCTTAATTACATTACAAGTTAGCAGCGATGCCATCTTGTGATAAGAGGACAGATGTTCAACAAATAAGCTTTTAACATTTCTCTGTTGTTTAAAAATATACCATATATGCATATATAAATTAAATTAGCATTCAGATTTAGAAACAGCATAATGAGGTGTCTGAAGAGTCCTCAAAAAATATTACTATTACGCATTTCAACTCCAAACCTTGCAGCATTTTCGAGGTGTTCACCATAAGTACAGATAATTTCTGCAGGATCCATTTGTAAAGAAGAAAAAAAAAACATTCTTTTCTCCTTTGTTTGGTTGAAGGAATAAACACAGGTTGCTGTAAGAAAAGGAGAATTTATAAGCCCTGTTCATACCTGACAGGCTCTGATGAATAAAATCCACTCCATGTACTGGTTCTGCCACAGTAATAAAGTATTGTTAGAGTGGCTGAGATAACCGCTCTGACAAAGAAACAAAGAGCCACATGGCAGCCAAACTCATTGAACACTCTAAAGGTCACCAGGCTGTCAACAGTTTTCCTCTAAAAATGAAACTAAACTGATGAACAGTTAATTTCCTCCTCTGGAAACTTAAGAACACAGTGACGCTGAGACAGAATTCATGCGATAGTGTGTTTTGAAACAGGGCTGATTTAAAACAACAGAGACCGTTGCGTTTCATTTTCTGCATTCTGCTTTCAATCATTTCCTGAAATTAGTGAACTGAACAGAATCAAGTCAACGCCTGCATGTGGAAACAAATTGCTGTGATTGTTTGGAGAGTGGCTGCTTTGCTTTTCGAGAGCATACCTTACACATTAGAGCACCCTGAGCGATGAAGCCGGAGAGTGTTAAAGCTCATCTTCATTTTGACAACTTCCCCTCTGGTGGTAATGACATTAAGTGATGTGAGTCAATCTAGCGTGTTTCTATTTCCTGGTCTCGACATGAAGAAGCTTCCTGATTGGCCTCATGCCACAACAAAGACCTTTTAATGTTTGCTGAGGAAATTGTTAGCGAAATTGATTGTGATTGATTGAACTAATGGAGAGATTGAACAATAACAAACCACTCAGTGTTCAACTCTTCACGAGGGAACACAGAAATGTCTTTTCATTTCTGAGTCCTTGCATCAAGACAGAAGACTGACCCAGAGGACATTTGCCTAGTCAAGTCAGTAGATTCCTCCTGTCATTTACCTAATCCTGATGTTCACACTCCGATGGCGAGACTTGAGCGAAATGTCGACAGGAAACAAAGAGAAAGTGGGGTTGTGATGGCTGTCTGTGGACAGTCCCAAGAGTGGATGCAGGGGCTGGGGCTGGCTGTACCAGGCTGGCCGGAAGCTAGAGCATGCCTGACAAGCCGCATCGGAGCCACTGACACATTTCTGAGTTTGAGCACTGACTGAAGTGGACACTACAGGATGTAGCGTAGCCAGAATCCTAAACACAGTCACCCAGGCAGGGCCATTTGAATGACATTACTATGTATTCTCCAAAGTGCCACAAAAACATTTAAAGAGAAAGTCAGAGCCTCTTAGAAATACTACAAAATAACTGAATACAACCATAAAAAGTGTGTTTGGAGAGGAGGAAATAATGTGGCATCATTAACTTCCTCCCCCCAACATTACTCTGCTGGATTTTCCTCCATTTTCAGAGTATGGGCAAATTAGAATCAATCTTAAACATAACATTAGTCAGATTTATAAAATTCAACCCATGTGTAACCCATAAAAAAGAAAGTTTCATAAACTAATCCAACAGCAGCATAAATTGAGCCCAGATGTAATAGATACCTTGATGTCTTTTCACCAATGAATCACCTGAGCCACACAGCTATCTGTGTTTATTAGCTAAGGTAATATTTACAAGCCTCTGCCACATGGAAAATAATTTCCCTGGACTTAGTCTCCTCTGCATCCTGAGATCTTCTGCTCTGTTTACTGCATAAAGTTTGCTCATCTAAATTCCACTTTTATTATTTTCGGTGTTATAGATTTGTAGTAAATATATGATGGATTTAGCTGCAGCTGCCTGTGAGGCTGCAGACTGCCACTGAATGAAAACCCCTCACCATTCTCCAAGAGTAAAGGTAAAGCCTAAAATGTGAAAAGCCGAATACTTGAGCCAGAGTTTTGTTTGTTTCTTCTTGGCTACTGTAGAAAGCTCACATTGCCAAATGACTGACTCAGTTCCACCGTGTATATTAAAGGCTTATCCAAAGATAAAGAAAACACAGCTGCTTTTATAAATGATACTCCTTACCTGCCAGTATATCTTCCTAAAGTGAATTTAAACCAGGGGAGTCTAACTATTTTACATTCATTCTGAATGTAGTCTGTGAAGTTTGGAAACAACAGTTAAAGTTTCCCCTCTAGAGCTGTGAGGCTCATTTAAAATGAGTCATTTACAAAAAACTTCACATTTCATGAGGTCTGTGGGGGCAATTGCAAACCGTGACTGACACAAAGATCACTGCCTCTACCTTAACTTTCAGTTTGATTTGAATAACACAGTACTGGTAACATTGCTGTCAAGCAAGGCCTAACTGTACAAAGTTAATAAAAAATGATACAGGACCCCTTTGCCTTCAGAACTTCCTTAATCCTTTGTGGCATAGATTCAACATGGTGCTGGAAACATTCCTCTGAGATTATTTTTTTCCATATTGACATGATAGCATCACCCAGCTACAGACTTGTCGGCTAGACATCCATGATGAGAACCTCCCGCCCCACCCCAAAAGAGCTCTATTGGACAAAGATCTGGTGACTGTGGACTTTTTTTGGTGTATGGTGAACTCATTGTCATGTTCATGAAACCAGTTTGAAATTCAAGCTTTAAGTGACATGAAGTGATATCCTGTTGGAAGTATCCATGGTACCCTGTGCTCATAAAGGGATGGACATGGTCTGCAACAATACTCAGGTAGGCTGTGGACTTTAAACCAGGCTCAGTTGGTACTAAGTGGCCCAAAAGCTGCCAAAAATACCCCCCATATCTTTACACAAGGAAAATTTGTTGTTTCAACCATATTCTGACCCAACAATCTAAATGTCGTAGCAGAAATCCAGATTTATCAGACCAGACAGCATTTTTCCTGTCTTTTTCAATCTGAATGTATCAAGTTATTGCGAAGTGATGATGGCTGATTAGATGTTTGCATTAATGAGCAGTTGAACAGGTGTACCTAATGAAGTTGCGAGTGAGTTACAGATGTGGCTATAAAAACAATCAGAATAAGTCGGTATTTTCGTCATAAACATTGTGAGGTCTAAAATATAACCTGCACGGTTGAACAAGACAGTTTGCATTTGGAAAATTCAAAAGAGAGAGAAAAAAAACAAACCATCTTCCTGCAAGAAGACTTCTATTGCACTCAGAATCTGCAGCTGTCTGGTAGGGCCACCCTGTTTGCTATCTAAACATTTGAGCTCAGCCAATGCTAGTGTTCGTGGCTGTGAGGTAGAAATCTATTGCTTGAGAGCAATCTGTTGAGGCTCATGCAATCCCCCTCCATGGGTCAATCACAGTCTTTAGTTGAGTCTTTTAATTCAAACCAGCCCTCCAACTCTGAATATTATATCACAGGGAGCAGATCGCAGAGAGGTTAAGGACGTGCCCCATTAGGATGGCCCTTGATCGGATGGCCCGGGTCTAGTCCAGCCTGTGGACTGTTTCTCACATGTCATTCCTCACTCTCACCTGTTTCCTTCTCTATCAACTGTCTTATCCTCTCTTATTTAAGGCATTAAAAGCATAAAAAAAACAATGTATAAGACAATGGACTTACAGTCCCGTTAAAATGCTATCAGCCCATGAGGTAAACATTCAGTTGTATTGCAAACTGTTTATATAACGATCTTAAGCTTCGAAAGCTCAGTTGAGGATGGAGAACATTACTTTCCATAAACAGACTGTTTTTCAGCTCACAAGGACCAAACTGGACTCCAGTGGAAAATGGGAAGAGAGCCACATGATACTTCTGAGGGGCATTAATCAACAGATGTAACTTGGGAAACTTGTTGGACTCAGGAAAGATATCTTATAAGTCCAGCCAAGCAGTTGGCTGGACTTACATGTATGACATGTCACGCAGTAAGGAACTGTGTCATGGTGTCTTGAAGTGTATGAAATAAGAGCGGGATGTGTCAATAAACAAGACTCAGACTCATCAGCTAGACTCTGTGTGGCTGTGTTCATGCAGCTGCTACAACACTTGTTTCTTTAAGGGCCATCTTTCAGATGAGATACTGAGACACACTAAAATACAAAGGATGCATTGTTGTGAATTAAACTTTAAGCCATTTCCTGTTGCCACTGGGAAATCTGCTATCCCAGTCAAATAGTGTCTCACCCTCATTATCAGACAGTCACTTTTTCTCTTCTATATTTGAATATTTTATTATTTTACATTTCTGTCTGTAAGTCTATCATGCTTCTTTTCACAACAGTACTCACAAGGAGATTAGCCGTTCACTCACTTTCCATCTGGTCTCAGCACAGTCATCCACCAGCCCCAACACTGATGTGTGGGCTCCATTGGGGGACTCTTACAGCTGCTGCCCAAAGCAGACATCTGTTGATCACAAACAATGTCCCTGTAGAGTCCAAGTGCAAAATAACTTCTGTCAAGTTATGTCATTTGTTAAATAAATACTATTTTCTTCCTGTCTCTACTGATTGAAATGCGGTTAGTGAGCCATATAAATGCTGGTATGTGAATTAATTCATTAATATCTTTACATGGTATACTGCTACATGGAATGTGAGGGAACCCTGAGGAAACAATAACGTCCTGCATTAAGACAATATGTTGAATCAGTTTTATAATAAAATTCTACAGTGAGTGCAACCACAAAGTGGAAGATTTCAGCGCTTATATAACTGTAGTTTGTTGCTTTGAGCCAAATTATTGGTGGTGTTTTTAACAGAGACAATGTTTTGTTTTCCCTTGTGTGCTCACCTGTACTATACATCACTGATGTAATTAATGTCATATTATGGTGGATGTAATAATTCACTCGGAGCAAGGACTAACAGAATTTGTTGACTTGTTTACAGCAGCAGCCCTTTGTTGAATAAGTGTCTGAGACCTCCTGATGAAATGTGTCCTTGGGCCTTGTGTTCTGAGTTCTCATTTTGTTATAACTAAATAGATAAAACTAGCCAACAAACCCCTAAAACAACAAAACAAACATGCACATTTTACAGGGAAAAATTATGAGCATAGCATTGTCAGGAGGAGGCCATTAAAATAATATTTTTATGTTGTTTTTTTTGATTGTATGTTAAAAAATCTTATAAAAAGGTCTCATAAAAGTTAGGCCTGTGGTTCAGCAGAGAGCTGTGGCTGTTTGTCATGGGGCTAAATCCAGACTGTATTTTTTTTCCCCCTGATCATATGTAGTATAAAGAAAACAAAAGCAAATGCGCTGAAACATTTTGAGAAGTCTTTGAGAAAATCACTTTCATCGTTTCTTTTCTCTCTGATTTAGGTCTCTTTTTATATGTATCAGAGAAAGTTTTCTTTAACCCGCTGAGTGCAAATTGCTCTCACTCACTTTGCACCACTACTCTTCCACCTGGTATCCCTGTGCTTCAATCTCTGGAAACATCTTTTCTGAGATGGGGTGTGCTGGGAGATTCATTTGGACCTGGAATTGCACACATCACCGCAATATTGAATCTAACCAAGCCAGACTGCAGTAAAAGGACATTTGGACTGGGCGAAATTGGATATTCTAGTAGTTCAATAAGTTTGAGGCTGGGACTGGATGGAGGCAAAAGGCAATTATTCATGTTCAACAGTAAAGTTGGCCAAAGTCTGAAGTGCTTTTAAATAAAACAAAACCAGCTTAATGGTCTCATAACGGCGATCAGAAGAGCTGATGAAGCCTCTTGGATGTGTTGAATTGCCTTCAAGAATAAATAAGTTCGCCGAGGTTTGACTTAGTATTTTCCATAATCCTATGACCTGGATGATTGGGGATATTAGACATTATTGCTATCCAACTATTTTCCTACTGGGGCCTGAATATCCCCTCCCATGGGTGATGATCAGCTCGCCTCAGCAGCATTTCTAAACAGAGAAATTGTTTGTTTGAAAAGGTCAATGCTGTTAATTAACACCTCATAAGGATAAATGTCCCTGAGAGATGGAAGATGGCGCTTACAAACAGTTTCAGAGCAGCACAGGTTTGAATCTTTATTATTCCATTATTGTTCTTTGAAGCATGTTCTGTGAAACATAACTTTGTAAAGCCATCATTTGCAGCCTAAGCGAGAAAGATTTTCAAGTCCATTAGTCGTCAAAATATGAGGACTGTGGATGCTGGCCCTTTAAGAGAGATGAGAATGAGAACTGTAATTTTTCCCACATTTCAGTCTTTTTTTTTTCTTTGTTTAAATTGCATTTATTTAATAGACTTAAATAATTCAAGCCTTAAACCCGGCTTAATATCTCTGACAGACAGGCCCATTATAATTACAGAGCACATATTTTATTGTGATTACAAATTTAAGCTCCAGAAGGGAAAAAAGAAAAATTTCTGCAAGTATCAGTAATGAATCTCAAACTGCCTAAAAGATTCTTATTTATGTGAATTTTGTTTTTGCTAATCAGTTGAGGACCAGCACATAGGGCTACTTTTGGAGAGAAAAACACCTATTAAATTACTAATGAGGGTCTAGATCATTAGCATTACTGCAAAGAGCAAAATCACTTTGATGAGATATTTAAAAAGTCCTGATTATGATCATCTCAGAGAACATTTGATCTGTTATCATTTTCTCCTAAAGCTGGATTGCACTAGCATCATGTCTGGTGTTGTCCACGGTTCTGACACATAATGACGACTGATTTATGAGGGAGGCATCAGGATAATAGCTAGAGATTTGGCCCCATTTTTTCTGCATGTTACGCAAGCGCATAATGTAATCTATATGATTTAATGGAACGCAAGATAAAACACTGAATCAAAAAGATGCATTGCTCTGAGCACTAATGGAATATGTAAGTGAATCCTGAAATGTCGAACAGTATCTTTAGTGCACTTACCAGGAGCTGAGTGTGCTGGCTGATATTATTTGTTTGCTCTCAGAGTGATCTGAGGCTGTGCTGCTGTGCTACTGGGATGCAGCTTGATGGACGCTGAGAGGTGCTTGGCTGTGGCCTACTGTAGTGGCTGATCTGTCTGGGATCAATAGCAGCTAATTACAGCCCACATTGATCCAGAAGGCTCGCTAATTTAGAGCCCTGCCCGGGTTCTCTCCATGCAGAGCCAGTGAAGCAGCTCCAATCCCAACCCTCCGGCCCTGCAAACATCTCACTCAGCAGCTCATTATCTCCCAGGAACAACTCTTAGGATCACTTTCAATGCTGAGAGAATAGATACCTTTATGGGACATTATAGATCCTCTGATGTGATCTGCTTCATCTTCTGCTTTATCTACCCTTTCAACTACTTCTGACCAAAGGAACTAAATGAAGGGAGCACACAAGGTCACCGTTTTAGCATGCAGTACTGACATTTTTAACTAGCCCTTAAATTATCACCAATACACACACAAAAAAAAAAAAAAGAAGGCGAATGTTTAAACTACAAAACAAAAGTCACTTAATGGAAGTCACCTTAATCCTGACATTAACTGAACGATTTAACTGGAAATCCTGCAAAATCGACTTTAGAGTGAACAATGATTGCAACAATGGTATTGTTCTCCAGGGGTTGCCTCGTTACCTTGTGCATCCTCTGTGAGTAAAACCATCGCTGTTCAACTCCTCTGCCAGTTCAACTGATGATATGTTGTGTTATTTCCGCAAATTCAAACTTTCAAGAAACCCAACTCAACTTAATCGCCCGCTGGTTGTCACTTATTCAATTTCTTTCAAATTAGTCTCCACATTTTGTATTGATTATATCCCTGAGAAATCTGCCGATAAGAATCATGCCAGTTGAAACAATCTGGATGAAAGTTCAGAGATAATAAATCCTTTTGGCCTCCTGTTGCAGGGTGCATATGTTTTGGCATGTGTGCCTGAGAGATCAAGGCCACAATCTTTTCATCCACTGCCCTCCTGCACGCTTTGATCTGACATGTGGACGTCGCACCTTCTGTTCTTTCATAGTTGTGTCATCACATACAGATCTCAGATCTGTGCTGCAACTGCCTTTGGGGTGTTTGTCAAACTTGGCTCCAGTCTTTTTTAAGCAGAGGTTACCTGACATTCCGCTCCCACCTGAGGTTTTAAAGGAAACAGACTGAATATTTGTGAATAGAAGAGCTCACAAACTCAGCATCAGCTCGCACACGGGGCTGACAGGAGCGGACTGACCAAGTTAAATGCATCCATCCTTCAGCGTGTAACCTCTGCTTTACAATTGCAGTCAGCTCAGACTAAGCCCTGTTTTTACCATTCTATCTCAGCACTTTCAACACTATTCAACGCCACAAGATTGCCTTGCTCTGCAGCTATTATAGCACATCGCCGCTCTTCCAGATTGAGCGCTTTCACTCACACACCTATCCTTTTTCTCTCCTGTTTTTCATCCGTCTCACCCCATTTCCATTGCGTGTTCCAATTGCCGGATCACCCCAGGCTCTCCTAAAAGTCCACAGTCACTGTGGCTGAATGCAACAAAGAGGGAGCTGGGGGTGTAATTGCTTTTTGTGCTGCGGTGTGGTCATTTAATAGCATTGGTAAGCACATGCATGCACACAGACATGACTGAACACCCGTGAAGAGGTCTTAATTTAGTCTCTCTGACACACACACTGGGATCATCACAGGTGTGCACACAAAGACCATTATGGAGAGATGTTTTGTCATTAGTTTGGTAAAGGTTTGAGGGTCTCTCACCCTGCTGTGCTGGTCTGAAGCAGAGGTACAACTTGGTGCTAATAACATGTGATGGATAGGCCACACAAACCCCTGTAATTCCTTGTGGGCTTTTTCAGCAGCATTTTACCTCAAATGATCCTTAAAAAGAGTCTTCAGTTGCCCAAGCTTTGGAAACTTGGAGTTGAGAAGTTACTACATCAACAAATGTGTCTTTCACTTTTTTGGGTTTAGTCCTGTAACTCAAACAAGCACTAGTCTATAATATTTGTTTTTGGTATAAGACTGTAGCGTTCTAATTAATGAGGAAAGTAAATAAAAGGATCTTGGATTGTTCTAATCTCAGGAGAGTCAGGGTAAGAAAAAGGTCAAATGAATCTTACTAAATCCTCCCAAGCTGTGCACAGTCAGGGACAATGAGGGAGTTTCAAAACGTACTTCTCGCACACAGCACAGCTTTGAGGAGGGAGCGTGCTCACACGGGTAGAGTACACAGACAGAAAAAAGAAAACACTCTCAGAGAACTGCATTCACACAAAACTGAAATGCATCAATTTCAATTTCAGTGCAAACAAAGGACTCTGCTTCTACAGTCTGTGAAGTCACAAGGAGTACTTTTTCATAAAAATGGCCTCTGGATTTGTTTTAGTTTTTGGTTTACAAGAATCTTTTTTTTTCTTCACCAATATATTTTATGTTTCAAAAGTGAGTCACAAACTGATTATTTGAGCAGAATGAAACCGTGACAGGATGATCAGGACCCCAAATGTTTAAGGCAGCTTTGTCCTCCTCATTAAACTGCTATTTGCCAAAAAAGGAAAAAAAAACATCAAATAAAGATTTAGAAATGACTTGTAAGAGTTAAAAACAGTGATTTAATACATTACTAAAAACAGTTTGTTGTGTTATAGTTGAGGCTGTGTCCACAGTGATGAACTTCTATTAATGAGCTAATGTACTGTAATTTGCCTTAAACTAAACTACACTGATGTTGAGATAAAACAAGCTATAAAGTAAAGCATGAATCAGCACCATACCTGATTGACTTTCTCTGCTTTGTCACTGTCTGAGGTCAGTCATTTTCTTTCCCATCAACAGTCCTCAAATGTCCTGACAGCATGTGTGACAGCACACAATCACATAACATTCCTTAACACTGGACGCCTGCAGTCCTAACAGCATCTTTCAAATCAACATGTCTTTTGTGTTATGTAACAAAATCACACTGATATTATCTGAGCATTGATGAGCAGCTGGAGACGTCTGAGATGAAAGAAAACTCTTTTAGTCGCTATGTTAACACTTCATAAAAGAAAGACAGGGCACCAGCTTCCCAGAGCCTAATGCTGATGAGCTGAGAGCAGGTTCGCCAATTGTTGATATAAAATTCTTAAATTTGTGTTGTTAAAACTCAACAAAAGCAACTGAGACACATTTGCTAAACTTAAATCATCTTAAATAAGTCATCTACAATTATTAAAACAAGAAAAACAAATAACTTTTTTAAAATCATGGTTGATTTAGATTTGATGTATATAAAAATTTAATAAACAGTTATCTCAGAAAATTGGACATTTTAGATGCTTTTTAGTAATTCATGAAATACATTAAGATTTTAGATCATGGGTGATATTTGGATCAGAAGTAATATTGAACTGTATTATCCTAAACAGAATTTATACAAAACACTGGCCTTGAACCATTTTTGAAATGCTGTCACTCAGGATAGAAAAACATGTTATCATTCATTAAATACAATAATGTCATCAGCACAGGCATCAACACTTATTTCACAGGCTCATTAATCAGCCTGACTAATCAGTCCACCAAATGATCAGTCTATGACATGTCTCATGCGTTCACACAAGTAAAGGAACAAGATTTTGACCATGGATATGGATGATGCAGCACTTTCTCCACTCTGTTCAACAAGCTTACAAATTGTACAATCAATAAATATGTTCTTATTAAACACACCAGCTTCCTCATCGAAAGCACCCAATCTGACTGCCATTATATTAAAGATTTGTAGTAAGGTGTGGAGGTATACATGTGATCAACTCTACCAGCTTATAATCAACTGTAATGTCAGCAACATGAATAAAAATGAAATGAGGGTATCGAGGTTTAAATATGATGTACCATCATGTTGCCTCGAGCTGCATGCAACACTGGTTTTGACACTCCAATACATGTAACCACTTGTGTACTCAATGTGCATCCTTAAAGTACAAACTTAAGGACTTAATTCAAATACTTAATTAAAGTACCTACATACATACTTTAAGTACATACATACATACTTAAAATACATAAAAACTTAAAGTACATAAATGTACATTAAAGTACTCACAGTGGAAACTTGCTGATATGTTGAACAAATGTTAGGCTCAGAAAAAGTGCTAAACACCTGTCTGCCTCAACCTGTTGTCATGTCTGGTTGGTTATGTTAAATTTGTAGGTATTACATCAGTCTTGTCGTTGCTGTTTGTAACGTTTGGTTTTATTTTGTAGTAATGTTCTTATTGTTTTCACCTGTGTCCCACTATGTGTGCCAACCTTGCCTTGCACTCTGAATCGTTGCCTTGTGTGATTTCTAGTTCTGGTTACCAGCTCTATCTTGAGGTTTTGTGTCACAACGTTTTGCTCAGTCTTTTGACAGCTTAGCCAAGATTTTTGTAAGTACCTTGTTGTTTATTATACTTCCAGCTTGTTATGTGAGATTTTTTTTTGGTACTTTTCGCCCCTTTTTATACTCTCATAAATCGGAGCTCTTTTGTTAGAAGAGTCTTGCATTTGGGCCTTTCTTGACAGTCCTAGTTACCTGTTTGTTAAAATGTGCATTGTGCAGTAATTAGAAATACGTACTTGGTAGTAAGTATGTTAGTATTTACATTGCTGTATATTGACTTAAATAAATGAATAATTTTGTTGATTTAATAATAATTTTGATTTTTTTTTTTTTTTTTGGGGGGGGGGGCATCTTGCACTACCATGTTTTCACTGTAGCAGAACAGAAAACTATGATTGAATGATCTAAATGTAAAATGCACAGTTATCTGTTGACAGTTATCTATTGTTAAATATTCTCATTTCCGCACGCTGTCAATATGGTCGATTTCTCTTTCAAAGCCTGCAGTTTTATACCTTTAACCTCTTTATCTTAAATCCCATCTGCTTCTGGGACATGGCAGACCATGCTGTAACTGATTCTATGTTATGAACAAACAGATCTGAGTGTTTGGGAAAATATAATAACATAATTTATTGAAGCACAATATAATGTGTTTTTGTAGAAGGCACAATAACACAGCACATGGTGCTTCAAATGTTATCCTGATATTTCTATATTTATCTATCACAAATGAAATTCATTCACACATGCAAATGAACTGTTGATGTGTGTGTTGACTTGATTTTGTGGTGCGAGGTCTCACCAGTGTTACAGGGAGATGAGAGAGTGTTTGAATAGTGTCCCTGAGGGCACTTCATAAGAATCAGCTCCATAATGTAAAAGCCTTTGTTTCTAAAAGTGCAAACTGCACAATGTCAGTAAACAATGGGATGCATTGTTTGCAGTAACATTATCCAAGGGAAAAAAAAGTCTTTCACAGCCATCTGGAGATCATGCAGTGCTCAAAGAATACAGTATGAACAATAATTATAACCTGAAGGTTCTGATGTGTAATTATGACATTTCTACGATTACTCTGAGACAAAAGCATGGTAAAGAGCACTTTAACTACACTTTTGGAAACAATAACCTAATTGAAAAAAATATAATTACTTAGAAACCCATTGATTAAACAGAGACATGACACTGTTTAGCATCACTTCATTAAAAAATAAGAAAATGATAAATATATCTTGGCTTCTGTTTTCCTCTTTGTACACTTATTATCATGGAGACTAAATGTTTCCTTGTTGCTACCAGAATTACAACTAACTTTACAGCAGCCATCTGCCAAAGGCCAGGGCTTAACTCCAGTTTGCCAAAATTGCCACAATGTTGTATTACCCAGATGTAAAGAAGCACAGAAGACAGATTTCACATCATAGGTCAGTGTTGTTTTGATCCAAAGAGTGGAAACAAACCTGTATGTAGGCAGTGTTTTCCTAAACTGGCATATAAGTATTTGACAGGAGCAGTGTGTTACCAGCACAGGTAACACACTGTGGAACTAAACACAAGACTGTGCAATTCATGGCAAGTCTCCATAACATCACCCATTTGTTTCTGACACAGAGCTTTAAAGCCTGTTTTTGCTGTAAAAATCCTCTTTTTGGCATGGTGCACATGTGGTTTCCTGTGTTTCTGCAAGCGGTCTCAAACTGAATCTCGAATAACTACAGTTTTTAGCACTTCCTCATAGGCTTTGTATTTCTAGACCCAAAGTTGCAGTTTGAACTAAACTACTGCGAGGCAGATCAAAGGCTGGTGATTATAGCTCACGTTAAGGATACCTGACACACCATGTTGGTGTTGTTTGCCTGGTCTCTTTATGTTCTCATGTGAGCACAATTTAGATTGTTTTCTGGTTCTTTGTCAGACTTTTCTTTTCTGCTCTGTTTCAGCACCTAGGGATGAATCACTTCGAATGACAAACATTGTTAAGTTCAGGTTCAGAACAGTTGTTTTCTGAAGACTATTTTCAGCTGAATGGGGTCCGTTAGAGCAAAGCGCAAAAATGGAACCTGAATTAGATTGAGTTAAACCCTGTTGTGACCTTTCTTTTTCTAAAACATGCAAAACAAGTAGCTGATTGGAGGGAGTTTGTTGTTGCTGTTTCTTTCTTTTTTAAAAATTATTATTATTATTATTATTATTATTATTATTATTATTATTATTATTATTATTATTATTATTATATATTTTTTATTATTATTATTATTATTATTATTATTATTATTATTTCAAAAAGTGCTCTGAATAGGAAATAGTTAAATCTTCTGCCAAGAAAGAAGCCAGTGTGTTCAAGTTGGTGCTGTGTCCCATTTCTGCTCTTCTAAGGAGGCTTAACAAGCAATGGCTTCTCTTTAATGACAGAAAGAACTTGCTTCACCTGAAGCCTGGGTTTGATGATCTTGTGACTCATATTTCTTGGTTTTACCCGATTCTAAGCCAGATCTGGTAAAGCAGGATGCTGGACTAATCATGCAAATGGAACTTCCCGTACTCTGACACGAGTGCAGATGTACAGTACTTCTCATTCATCTCCTCAACTTCCTTCAACTTCTAGTAAACATCGCATAAGTTAAAGGTTCCATTATTTCATTAGAAACTTGAACTCCTGCTGCTCCTCAAGTACTGTTTTTACCATTCTGCTTCTTTTCCAGAAAACATCTCTTTTCCTGGATGAAGACACCACTTCTGCAGGCGGAGCTCAGGACAATGGAGTCCATTTCCATATGAAAAGACAGAGACAGATACTGTGAAGGAGGAGGTACAAAGTGCTGAGCCCTTCATCTGTGTTACCATGGTGATCAATTGCACTGCCCCCTCCAGGACTCTAATTGGCTGAAGAGGCTTCCATTTGGCCCACAAGAGTCCCTCTTACGGGCTCTTTTTGTTACATGTTCCATCTAGCCACTTCACTTTCCTCTTCACATGGAAAATAGAGATATCTTGGGCTTATTGATAAAAAAAAATAAAAAAATAAAGTTCAACTTCTTCCTTTTTGTTGTGAACAAATACACTGTTCAGTGTGTGTGAGTGAGACAGTCACCTTAAAGATAAAGTACTGGTTACCATAGAGGGACACAGAAAGGACAACCAATGCAGAAAGTCAATCAAGAGTTTTTATGAGGTGCAGGTCAGCGATACAAGAAGAACCGAGACAAAATATTTGATGATACAATCACTCCTTCTTCTTCCCTTCTTTATTTACACCTTCCACTCACCCTCACATTGCTTTTCAAATTATATTCACAAAAGGTTATTTCACCAAATCCGCTCACATAGCCCTTTCTGTTATCAAGATGAACTGCTGATGTGCTTCAGTGCAGAAGACAAATGTGCAAAGTCAGACAGCACTCTGCCCGTCTCCAAAAAGAATGCCCTCAGTCAGACGGATGTGCTTATCTCTGATGTATTCTCACCAGGTTCAGTGCTGACAAAGAAGAGAAACTCAAAACCCAGTTTTGCTTGACATGTGTCAAAACAACTGAGAAACTGTGAAAATGTTGACTAGACTCCTGTTGTGGGACCTTTTATCATATTTAAACCAGAAGTAGGAATAAACATCACTGTATTCTAATTTTCTCACTGTTGTTTGATTTTTTTTTTCTGTATTTTGCCTTCTCTTATCTTTCAGGGTAAAACTCTCAGCCCCCTCTATGGAATAACACATTGAGGCTTTCATACATGTACGTTAGTTAAGTTGTAAGTTTCTATTCCAGTTCTTTCGATCACCTGTCAGTTGGGTTGATTGATAGATTTTCCACCTTAATAGCTGAGAAGAGTGATCAGATTCAGGACTCATCCTAACCTATTCATTGAGCAAATAATCATTTAGTGTTTGGAGTCGATACAGCTGCTATACTGCCTCTGACCGAGTCAGAGCCTCCCAGATCTTGAATTGTAAATAACAAACATGTTTAAGATTCATCCATTTAAGGTATCTTGGACTGAATACTAACAATAACAGATACAAGGCACAGACTCAGAAGGGTCTTCAACCGGATTTTCATTCTTTTACAGCTCTTGAGGCATGGCAGCCAACAAAAACAAAACTGTACCCAACGCCAAGTAGAAAATTTAATAAAGAAGAAAAGCTATTTGCATTATTTATCCCTGTTATTTTTTTCCCCCTTTTTTTGTTGAATGTTACTGTGTCACACAAGGACAATGTCAGTGTGTATGGAATCTATACAGACATTAATTGTGAGCAGTTGTATGCAGTCGTTTTGTATGGGTGGTATAAAAACTTGTGTGGTCTTCTACAATTTTAAAATCTGATAAGATCTTAATTTCATACAGTTTGTGGCCAGCAAAAGCAGCTGCTGTCTGAATGATCATGAATTCAAAATTTATGGTTTTCAGAAAACAACGCTGGCAAATGTTTCTCATTGTCTGACTTTCAGCACAGCCATAGAGCTTCTGGTTATGATCATTTCTAAGGACTATGGAGGTGAGACAGCTAAAGTTTTGATAAACAAATGTCAATCAACCCAAATGAGTACAGCATAGGTAATTGATAGAATTATAGCACCCTTTTCTAGTCTTTCTGACCAATCACAGCTTTTTACACTGCAAGTCTCATTCACCTGTTGGGAGATGGTAGAGGCTGCTAAAGTAAGGGACTGTTAGTATTAGCTGATCTCATTCATAAACCAGTGAAACAACAGGAGCAATTTGGGGTTCAGTGTCTTTCTCAAGGACAAATTGGCATGACTGCAGGAGCTGGGATCAACCCCCGACCTTCCAATTGAAAGACGACCGACTCTACCACTGAGCCACAGCCGTGTGCTCCATGTGACTGCTTCAGCACGAATCCTCCACTAATCACCAAAAATGTGGCCCATCATATCTCCAAATACACAGCGGTTAGAAAATACAAGAATGGCAAGCTGTCATCTTCCCTGGTTGATGTGCAGCCAGGAACCACACATTCAAGCAAAGTGGCACAAAGAGCAGAGAGATAGCTGCATGGTTAGATAGCCAACGAACTCAACAGACAGAAAATCGAAGTGACATTGCATAGTTAGCAAGCAAGCTAATAGCAAAGGTGAAGAGGTAATTTTACTTAAACAAAAAGAGTCAGATTGAGCAGGAGTAGTTTGTTTCACTTGTGTATTCTCATCTCTGCATGCATTTTTGTGACTGGTTAGATGTTTGTTTTGTAATAAATACCAAAGTATAACCCTGCCTCTGAACATAAACTTTTCATGTTACATACAGTCCTCTTGGATAAGAATATTAAAATTTAAGGATAACTCTGAGGAGAACAATACAAGGAGGGGTCATAGTAAATGCGGCTGGTGGTGAACAAGGTTCCAGCCGTTGAGGCTTTGTTGGATCGTCGTTTCAAAGAGGTAACATTTTGTGGAGAATCAAAGGGAACAGCAAGCAAAGCCTCATCAGTTTGGACGATTGATGGCCTCAGGCTTACTTTGGATTAGAAAAGGAAAGTCATGTGTGAGCACTACCTGGACACAAGCCACCAACGACAGCACACAATATCTGCTTTTACTTAATCTCCAGAGACATGTATTCCCTTTTCTTCTTCTTCTTTTTTTTTTTCTTTTTTTTTGGTTGGATAAATTTGTTTAACCCTGCCACTGCTCTCTGCTTCCAAAAACAATTTTGCACAGTATTTGCACTATTGATAAAACACTTAGAATGGTTTAACAGAGTGCAGGAGTGCCAGCATGTTTTACGACCTAACTGTGCTGAAGTAGGGTTTTAATTGGGAGTCGATATCTCTGAAAAACTCATCTAAAAACCAAGACTGTATGAAACTTTGGTGTTATTAAAATGACATGACCAACTTCTTTCTAAAGAGGTATTATGAAGCCCAGTTATGGCAGATACAAATTTCAACTTCAGCACTCCAGCCTGCCAGTCAAATAAGTTATGCCCCTAATCATGGCTAATTATGCACGACTCTATAATATGACCCCTTCCCCTTCCCCCCACCTGCATTTTAAATAAAAGAGCCCATTTCTGTATACATTCCAGGATGTGCTCCATGCAAACAACACCAGCCCAAAGTGAACACTTGGGTACTGAAGTTTTTTTCTTTTTTGGTAATTATTATTTTATTCAAGATTTCAAGATTCATCAAGGTCAATCTGGGTTTTAAGTTCAAGTCTGTTCATTTTTCATGTCAGGGTGTATTTCAAGAGGAAAAAATATGCTTGAAAACAAGTTTAAGAAAGAATCCAAAAATGAAGAAATATTATCTTTTCAGATCAGTTGGAAGCCAAGTCAACCAGATGTGGATTTTACATCCAGTTGTCAGTGGTCTCTGACCCAGGATAAACTCCACTGACTTTAGATTATCTGGATCCCACAGGATAATAACTTAGCAAGCAGGGTCGACTGGTTTAACTCCCGGCCACTCCTGATGTCTTCTCCCAGTATCTCCTCCTTACATTTTCTGTCTCTTGTCAGCTGTCCTGGCAATAAATAGCCAAAAAGTAACATCAGAAATCAGTATACAGAGTATCTCTTGGTTGGATTAAATGACCCATTGCAGGTTCAGTTCCATCTTGCACTCCCTACTCTCCCCTTCTCGTTTCCTTCTCTGGAATGACAAACAGCCTCTCCTGTCACTTTCTAGGGTTAAGACACAGTGCGCCAACTGTGACCCTGGCTCATGCTGCCCCAGATGTGCACACAATTAGAATGAATATCATTCAAACCAACCACCAATGTGAGCTGGTTGCTTTCTTCTTGAAAGTCACAGGAGAAAGGCTTGGTGGGAAATTCTAATTTGTAAATCCAATGACCAGTGACTCCACATATGACCAGCTATCTGCATAATTTCTAGACAGCCAAAGCATAAAATCAGTACTCAAAAAAGGAAGGAGACAGGACAACAGGACGGGTGTTACACTCAAACTGATAAAATCATATTTAAGAGGCAGCATGGGGCAGAAGAGACTCAGCGGATTGGCAGTACTGTCAATGGAGAACAGCAGAGCCAGAAATTTGGACTGAAACCGTATTGTCACAGACATTGCAGAGGGAAAGACCAGCAGGATGGATTTTTAATTGGTGGAGCTAAGTTTTTACTAGTTATGGAGTAAAATAGAATATGAATTTAAAGCAAGATAATTGTTACCTAACATTTTTTTAAATGCAGCTACTGTGTGTCAGGGATAAAAAAGGTGCTATCATTAATTATCAAAGTTGATGTTTTCATGTTATTATAAATGAGGCTAATACTAATGTGAAGGCACATATAATAAGCGTCTGTACTTTTTGTTTTGGCTATGTGTTTGATGCTTATTGACATACTGTGTAAGCTAATTTTTGTACAAGGCTGTTTCAAATGTTTGTTTGTTGAAAGAATTCTGCTGTGCTGGATTCAGGGAGACTGTTTGATTACAGTAGATAAATATGTTCCAATAACTGTTGTCAGTTGGAATTATGTGGTTTGTTAGTTGGGTCATTAGTCACTTTATGGTGTAGTTTTCCTGTCATAAATCCTGGAGTCTGAGTCAAATCTTGAGTCCTCAGCATTCAAGTCCAAATTAGGACCAAGTGAAAGTTCCTAGTCACAGTTATATGAGTTGAGACTTCATTCATTTATTTTTTTATACCGCTTATCCTGGTCAGGGTTGTGGGTGGCTGGAGCTTATCCCAGCTGTCTTAGGGCAAGAGGTAAGGTACACCCTGGACTGGTCTCCAGTCAATCACAGACAGACAACCTTTCACACACACAACTACAGTCAATTTAGAATCACCTGTTAACCTGATAAGCATGTTTTTGGACTTTTGGAGGAAGCGGAAGAGAACCCACACATGCACAGGGAGAACATGCAAACTCCACACAGAAAGGCCACCAGGCGAACCAGGATTCACACTAGTGACCTTCTTGCTATGACCCATGCAGCCCAAGACTTCATTATGAATCTTATTTCTATTACAAGGAGCGTGGCTTTCTAACTCTAATCTGAACCAACCAACAGTCTCATGGGACTTCAGCATCTCACTTTATTTATTTATTTATTTATTTATTTATTTATTTATTTATTTATTTATTTATTTATTTATCTATCTATCTATCTATTTATTTTATTTTATTTTATTTTATTTTATTTTATTTTATTTGGGGGAAGGGGGTCATTTGAAACAGATGTCTGCTCAAGTTTAAGTTTAAAGCCATATTTCACTTGATGGTTCTTTTATGAATATACCAAATTTATATATATATATATATATATATATATATATATATATATATATATATATATATATATATATATATATATATATATATATATATATATATAAAACATCAAATTTTCAGAATAAAATATTCTATGTTGACACAAGATCATTTTTAACTTAACTTCAGCAACAAACCATCATAATGAGCAGAGCCAGGGCTGGAGTCAACAGGTTTGAGGTTTTACAGAGGTCAAAAAAGACAGAATTAATAAGGAGAGGTTCATCATCTCTTATGTAGGAAAATATGAATGTTTGGAGTGGTACTACCGTGGGTGTGCATGGATGTGAGGAAAGTGAGTCAGTGGTATTCATTTTATTGTGTGATATAAGATTTTATGTTTGATGTTTCAGTACGGAGGGAATGTGTTCATGCGACCCTCCTTTAATCAACGCCTACAGAGTCGAGAAGGAGAGAGTGCTTTTGATCCAACTCTGACACGCTTTATGTCCTTAGAGGGTTCATTTACTCACTGAAAACCTTCAGAACCCTTCAGGCCATCATTAGCTTGGTAGGCTGGACCAAAACATAACCAATATGTACTAAGTCATGTAAGCTACAAGGTCAAAAGTACTTATTACATATGGAACTTACCTGATTAGATGACGCTTTAAAACATAAGTCTTCATACCTTGTCAAAACATCTCCACGAGTAAGTTTTAGAATGCATCCATTTTTCAAGATGGTCCTGCCATGTATCCTATTTCTGCATGACGAAGGGGGACTCCCTGAAGAAAGATCAATGAGGGCATAACGCTGTAAAGTCATAGCAAAATAACATCTTCAACGAAGAAAACTAGGAAAAGGAAGAAAAGGCTCTCTCTCTCTCTCTTAATCTCTCTTATTGCAGTGCAGTCAGACTTTAAAGCTGTGGATTTAGAAGCTTGACACCTGAGACAGGTGCAGGTTTGAAGTGTTTTTGAAAAACACACATCATACACTGAATACTTTGAAAATAGCGAGCACAAACTGATCCCTCACATGCTAAAAAATGATGTTCCAGACAGATGAGTCTCCTCCGGCACTGAAGCAGTCTGATCTGCCTATCTAACTACCAGACTCTGTGACCTGAATACAACTACAGCAAAACTGTCAGCCCCGACTTCTCCTCTGTGCTCATTTACTAGTTGAACAGATGCACAGGCCCTAAAGGAAAAACAATGAGATAATGTGATCGGTTCACTTAGACACAATCTGACAAATACAATTGACCTTGGTGTAATGGCTCTGTTTGATGTAGCAGTTTCCTGCATGGTAGAAAAGCCACCTCACAGTAGGTACCCAGTAGCAAAACACCGAAGTGTTATCAGAAAGATAGTATGGTCCATACATCAAATGCCTAAGATAGTGCATGATATGGAGTGACTAAATGTCAGTGAATCGGCATAAAGAATGACGCCAGCAGTCTTAATTTGGAGAGGTAGTAAATGAAATAAGCAGGCTTCAGGTATTGACGATGGGTACAGTGTATCCTTCTGCAAAGTGTGTGAACCACAGCCAAGAAAAACACAATCAGTAAACATTACTCCGAGAGAATATCAATGACGACATGATGCTCTCCGTAAAACAAATCAGAATGATGTATGACTCTGGAAAGAAAAGCCAGTGTACACTTTGAATGGAAATGACCCTTCGAAGCTAAGGTAGGAGATTTATTCAAGGAGACATTTTTCAAGCTTTTCTTGAAGTCCTTTTTACAATAAAACAAATAAACGAGTATCAGTGAGGGTCCTTTCATTCAGTTTTAAGCACATTTTCAACTGTTTATCTGCCTGTTTCTCTGAGTACCTGAGTACACTAGTGGTTAAACAACTGGCATTGAATTTATGATGTTTTTAAAAATCAAGAATCAAGAACTTAAATTAGGACACAAGGCCAAAACTAACAGCCCTATCTTCAAAAAAGATTAAACATGGTTTTATTATTATTATTATTATTATTATTATTATTATTATTATTATTATTATTATTATTATTATTATTATTTTAGTTTGTTCATTTTACATATAATTCTTTCGTCATCAACCAGACTGAGGACATTCTTGAAGAACTAAGGATACTTAATGTGCACAGGGATGCAGGAGTGTCACAAAACTTCAAGGGAAGAGAGACCAAGAGAGAAAATACAAGCCATGTCTCATCCCTCTTGTTATGGGCAATGTGAGATCTCAGGTAAATAAGATAGATGAGCAAACAGGACAGAGTTTTGGTAATGCAGTTTGTGTGTGCCCTACAGAGACATGGCTGCATTAGAATATTTCCGACCATCAGTATGCCAGTCACTAGTATTTCAGCTTCACAAGTGACAATGTTAACTGAAAACATTCAGCAAAAGGTAGCTGTGTTTGTTTTGGTGCCTTAAAATTGGGTTGTGTTCTCCATGTTCACAAGAAGTGACCATCGCCCCCTCCTATCGTATTCACAGCATCGCAAGTCAATATATATTTTTTTACGTTTTGAATTCACAAACTGTGACATGTCTGACGACCTTCTCAGAATAGACAACGCCTTTTGCATTCAGTTACAACACAAGTTTACAAGCAGCATTAGTTACAAACAGATGGTTAAAAAACTGAATGCGAGGGCCAAATAGTCACATATTTGACTACATCAACCTCAGAGGCATTCTACGGTCTCCAGTTAACAGGGTGACAAATCAAACCAAAACACCAGCCCCCTTTGAATTTGTCACTGTGTCAGTGGGTGGACACAGCCACAGAATACTAATCAATATTATTTGATTGTAGAGACCAAAGACGACAGAAGACAGTTTGATTTTCAAGAAAGGAAAAGAAAAACAGGCCAAATGAATTGTATCCACAATGTGTTGCTGCTGTTTCCGCTGCATCTTTACATCCTCGCAGCAGAACCACTTAAAGTCAACAATAGGAGATTAAAACTTTTAGCATTTTTGCTGTTTTTATAAGAAACAGATTTCTGGTATACCCTCTCATGAAAGGTAAGCCATTCCATCACATTTTAAAATAAGTCTACCTATGAGAGCTTGTACTAGTGTTTCCTTTTTTCTCTTTTGAAAGCCAGATGCACTTCATTTTTTTCCCCTAAAGAAGTACAAGAGAACGTGCCAGTGAAGAAATTTTGTTGCCTTATGATTAAACGTAGTTAAATATTCTAACATGCCTCTCACCGGAAAACAGGTAAACTAAAATTAGCAACCTGTCGTTATGGAAACAAGATGCATGTTCCACTTTTCCCCCCTTACAAGAAAAACCTGCATGCAGTGTGTTTCCTGGCAGAGTATTTTACATGCCTTTAAAGGGTTTAGACATTAAAACAGATACAGACTAACCAAGTGGTACAAAACTGAATGATCATATAAAGGATGGTACACACATCACCACTGGCGGGCTGTTTTTGTCCCCATTTTCCTCCTTCCCGACCAAGGACAGACAATTACGTCTTATAAGATTATCTTATAAGATTATCCTGTGGTCTGAGGTGTGTTAAAATTGAACTTGTCCTGATAATTGCATTCGAAATGAGTCGGGGCCGACAATGGTAAATATTAAACTTGTTCAATATTTACAATGAAAAATCTTCATGTGTGTCGGGAAAGCCGACTCCCCCAAGTCATAACGTCATGGATTGTGACGTAGAATGGAGCCAATCAGGAGGCAAGCTGACTCAAGAACGAGGAAGTAGACGTGTACAAATCAAGCCCAGCTGACCTGACACGACACAGAAAGTTTGTTGGACTTCAGAAATGGAGAACCATCTTGTGGAGCTGTGAGACGCCTGAGAATGTCTTTTCGATGTCGCTGCCAAGTCGTACCAAAACCAAAATGACAAGGACAAGAGTTGGCAAGAAATTGCCAACTGCTTATCTTGTTCCACTGGTGTTGAATCAGTAACAGCTTTAAACTGTTAAAACTGTAACTTGCACCCGAAAGCGGCATTTCAACCATCATCCACCGCTTGCATTTACCTGAAAGTGGTACACACTGCATTTTCATTGGATTTATAGTCATAATAGGTAGGGATCAGGAGTCTGTGTGTAGTTGTCTGTGTGTGTATGAGTGTAAGATCAAGGTGGGACAAAATTGTTATGTGTTGAGCTGTGTTCTGAGCAAACTACACACGATATGAACTTTTATCTTTATATGTGTGAGGTCTATAGCAGATACCAAAATCGCCTAAGATTTAGAAAATCGTTATGTGTGTACCCACATTGAGTTTCATGAGAGCAGAACAGAACCAAAGAGATTTCACATCCGGCAAACATTGAATCCATTGTTTTTATTGTTTGACATGGTAAAGAAATACATCTCATTTGTTCCAGAAATATCTTTTATTCTTCAGATGGCTTGGCTTGGTTTAATACAGTTCCATTTTTTCACGTCTGATCCTGACAGGGAAAAAAAAAAATCATTGAAGTGCACAAGGTTGCATTTAATGGCTTTTATTCTTACTGAAAAAGCCAGCAGTATTTAACAAGAATGAAAATGTGACATGCATGGGTTATTTTCTTACTTAGCCACTGCACTCCTTATTTCCCTGCTTTACTTGTACAAGCTTCAATAAAAAAAGCATCTTGGAAGTGCACTTACGGAAATTTCTCATCATAAACTCAGCTATGGGCAATAATTCACACAAATTCACTTCAAATGCTCTCAGCCAATGGAGTAATGAAAGGTATTTTGCAAACAATTGGCCCCTTTCCTCCTACTGTGCACCAAAGGGGGGAAAGGAGTGGTGACTGAGTGAGCTGTGACATTGTGCAAGCATCAGCAGGCCCTTGTCTTGTGGAACTGGGCTCCTTGGCACACAGGAGTTAGCCAGGATTAATGAAGATGCCAAAGTCACTCTTCGGTTCCTGGCTCTAATGGCACGACACACAACGCTAAGGCAGTCAACACAAGATGCCATATGGCATTATTACCACAGGAACTTTTGGGGTAAAACCCTGGCAAGAGCGGGAGAAAATGCACGTGTTACTCATTTACTCGCACACACATGCACAAGATTGTTAATACCACGTCTGAGCGCATCCCTGGCTAATTCAGTCCATCCCTTTCAAAGCCAATCCTCTGGTGACCAAGCATGAGTGATATACAAATCCGGACACAAAGGCCCCATCTCTATCCGTCTCACATGTCACTGGCGTTCTAAATCTCTCAGTCATGCCTGCATCCATAATGGCCCAATTACTGCCAATGGGGATCCCACTCCCTGTCTGACAATTACATCTGTTAGAGTTTGAGAGCGTTAATGCCTAAAAAATATCAATTAAAGTGATTGATCAGGATGTTAATATCCTATTAAACAGCAGTCTGGGGCTACAGAGCATTTCTGTTGATTGGGCTCCAATGAGAGACTCTCCAGGATGAGGCAACTGGAGTTTAGTGGGCCAGTTAGACTGCAGATCTAATGAACACAGCCATGGCCCAGAGTTGCTTTTATTGCAGATAAACCTGGACAAGAACAACTTGGGTAATTGCCACTGAAAGGTGGTATATGGAGTAATAAAAGAAGAAGAGACGGACAACTTTCTAGATGGCTAGGCTGGAGACGGACAGGTATCAATGTTGTTTTATGAGGAGCGGAGGGGACAGGGGCTGGAAACTCTTACTCTTTAAACATCCTATTACACAATGTGATATTTGTCAAAGGATCCTTCATTGTAACTTTCTTAAACCAACATTGATTTTTCATTAAAATCACTGGCAGTCATAGTCGAGGTTCAGTGTGGCGGGTTGATTCTCGTTTACAGATTGACTGGGTAAACTTTGACACTGTCCCCTTTGCTGGAGTGGTGCAGTTGTTTCAACAATGTCTTATCTCCAGGTGATGGTATTTGCTTTTTCTAGACATTTGCAGATTTAGCTGAATGTTTAAATAGCTCCACTGGTGTAGTGTGATATTTAGGTTCTAAGCGGTGCAAGTGGGATATTTTATTTCTCTATTCAGCCCTGTTCAGCATATGAAGAGAATATCTGCTATTTAAGCTCCCAGAGATGATTGGACCTATTTTCAATTGCAACACAGCTCCTTTTCTACACGACTGATTGTTTGAAAACATAAAGGATCTCTGTGCATTGTTAAAGCGCACAGCGAAGCCATGAATAGGGGCAATTAAACTCCAAAGTGTAATTTCATACATTTGCAGTGTGTTACAAAATGTTTCCTCTTTTTATCGTCTTGTCGATGATCACCAGAGTGCTGCACTCATCCCTCCCTCCACCCCCCCTCAACCACCACCTCCACAGCTCCCATTTTTTGAAAGGCTTCTATCCGGTCTCATTCTTCCCCTGGCACGGCATCACACACTCATTTCATTTCTCATTTACAGACTGATAATCAGAATGTCATTACAGTGTCCACACTGGGCCGCTGGAGGGGTAATTGAGCAGCATAAAAGGCATTTGAAAGAGGGATGAATAATATAAGTGGAAAGGGGGGTGAGTGGTGAGCTGGACCCAGGCCTGCTCTCTCAGGTGTCTGGCTGCTATCGGGTGGCATCCGCCTTGGCATTATGGTTAACCATGTCTACGTCAACCTCATTTTTCACAGGGAGCACATTAGAGGCCGAACAGGCATCAACGCTCATTTAGAAGAAAGGGAGGAAATCAATAGGAGAGTTTAGAAGGTCAAACTCAAGCATCAACAATCACTTTACATCATGCAAACCTGATGGATTTAGATGCTAAAATAGAAGGAGATTTGTCCTTGATTGAGGCGCTTTTATGAGTCGGACGAGTCCTCCGAGCTGAATCTACACACAGAGCACGTCCACCCAGGTAGAGGTTAAGCCGGTGTCTCACTGGGATGCTACAAAGACTTTATTTCTTATAAAGACTCCGTCTGAGCTGTCTTTATTTCTTCTCCACAACCTGCCTGATTAATTAATCTCTTGACAGCTTTAAACTCTTGTTTTCCATGTTATGTCACAAACAATAAATTTTATATTAGTCCTTAAAGTAGCAAAATAACACATGACTCCCTGACTAGCAGTGACACAGATAACAACAGCTGCATCTGTATTACAATCTAATGTTATTTGTTTGCTTGCTTACCCCTCCCTGCTTGCATCCACCCTGACTGTGGCGTGGCAGCTTGGCACAGCGCCAGCCCCGTTTGGCCGTGGTGGTACATTTCCATCTCATTCATCACATAAAGACAGATAATCAGAAAGTCATTACAGTGGCTTGACACCAGTGCTTGCCCCAGGAAGACAGAGTAATTGAGCACCACAGAAGGGAGGAGAGCAGACTGAGCCAAGGCCGCGCGGTAATGAATGTGAGGCGTCGACAGAAGAGGTGGGGAAGAGGATCCTGACGCACAGAGACATGGACAGACAGGGAGCGAGACAACTGGCGAGGTAGGATGACCTATATGTGTGGGATGTTGGACAAAAGGAACATTGCGGGGGGAGAAAGTGAGAGAGGTAGCTGGACGAATACTGGCATGACTTCCAGGTAATTGAAACAATACACACACTGTCAGGGTGGAGAAACCACAAAAAGGAAGATTTGACTGGCTCTCTATCTGCTCCCAAAAGATGCTGCAGTACCTCTGAGTGGGCTCTGAGGTGAGCTGTGTGTGAAGCATTTTTATTTTTGAATAATGACACAGCTGTAGTAAGAGAAAAAAATAATTATTGGGTAAACATTTGAGGTTAAGTTAGGATGTTTTCATCAACACTAACTGCACATCTTTTTTTTTTTTTTTTTTTTAATTAGCCTTCAAAAACAGCACTGAGTTTTACATAATACCAAGGCATAACCTCGAGCGCAGAATCTGACCTTTGTATTTTAGAGCTGTAAGGAAACACCAAATGATGGCATTAATGAACACAAACACTGAGAATTCAAATCCACCATATTTGGGCATAATAACATTCAGTAAATTGTTTGGCCTTGACACTGCTAACCTTCACATAAAGCACAGCTACAGTGCATTAAAAATTGCATTTAACCTCCCAGGAAAGCATTTATCACACAAAATAGCAGATTAGAAACGTTAATATGCATAAATGACCTGCACTGGCTTTAAACAGTAAAAATGCAAAGATTCAACGATGTAAAACCTAATAAGTTAATAAACATAGAAATGGCCACCTTGCATTGCATTTCACCATAGTTGTTTTATTTTGACTAAAACTATTAGAGCAGCATCATAAATCATCACATTGTCTCAGTTCAGCTCTGAATGGAGAAATAAGACACCAAACACCTAATGGACACAAGTCTGGAGGGAGCATGTCCATTTTTCAAAAGGAGTTTTAGGCTGACTAACGTTACAATGCCTCTCATTTACAGTTCTTCCTTCTGTAGCGGCTGACACCAAATCAGTACGTGATTTACGCCTGGAACTCCAGGTGGCTGCAATGAATACGTGTGACGAACGGAAAACCAGTAAAAGTATCATCCCAAAGGAGCAAGAGCGAGAACAGCTGCTTGGTCTGACCCGTTTGTCCTGTCGGACTGAAGGTGCCGGTTGGTTTATTGCTGACTGGAAGGTGCCAGGACAGCTTTTAGCCAAGGATGATCTTATTTCTGGGTTGGTGAGTTTCCAGTGTCTTTAACAGAATCCTCCTGCAGCAGAAGAATATACGACAAGCTGTTTTTCACTTTTACGATTTATGTGCTGTAGGCTGAGAAGAGGTTCTACTCCATCTGTGCGAGTTTCACAGGGATGATTTACTGATAGCAGAGGTGACCCTAAAATCAGCTCTTAGAGTACCTTGAATGTTTAAATAGGTGTAAGCAATTCCAACCTTGATTCAGAGAGCCTCTTTTAGTACTAAATCCAGTGACTTGGACACAAAAGAGCCTGAAACCCTAAATAGGGTCCGTTGTGGATAACTGCTTCCACAGTGGCATCCACATCGCCATGCAGGGCAACAGGGTTATCAGCAAGATAAATGTTGTTTTCTTTGGTCTTCACCCTTTTCCTCAAATGCCAGAGTCACAAAGTATTTCCTCTCCACCCCAGGCACGTCTCCACAGGAGAAACAAGACCTGAAGGCGCTGCAGAGGATTTCTTGTTAGTGTTTTGGCACAGGCAATTATTGTCTAGACTGGCAGATTATGAGGCAAAGTCTCAACAATACCAGGAGGGATTGCAGAAAGACGAGGATTTCTGTCGAGGATTTTTCTTCTAAATGACAGTCAGAATGCAAGTACCAAAAATTACCAAACACATTTGTCTTGAAGCAAGCCTCTCTCGAAATGCAAATTAGGAAAGTGGAGTTCCATGAATTTTTCCTCAAAGACAGTGCTTTATGATTCACAGTCAGGGTACTACGATTACTCCTGAGAGGAGCATTTTAGCTTTAAATTTGTTTTTGTGGACTGACAATGATGGACTGAAGAAAAAAAAAAGAGGTGATTAAAAAGCAGGCTTCAAACCCTGCCAGATATCTTTGAGGCCTTTTACCTTTATAATAAAGGATGGCTGAAAAGAGACAAGAAATAAAAAAAAAAGGAAGAAAACACGTAGCAAAGGATTGTGGCCAGTAACCACTCCAATGAGGACGGCGGCATCTATACAGAGTAGGGAGCTTTAACTGCTTAACCAAACCATTGCCACACAATCTGACATTTCAGCTGACAAACAAATGCAGGTATATTCCTTTACCAACTGTGAAATACATTGTGAATCCACTGCCGAATCATTATTTAGGACTCAAGTTTGTTTATTTTACGTGAAAGTATTGCAAAGGCTCATGGGTGTTGTATTTTTTTTTTTTTTTTAGCTGTAAACAAGAGATAATATTTCAATAACAAAGTTGGAAAATTCAACTTTTAGGGCCAGAGATGAAAGTAAAAATAGTGACTTGAAGGGGAATTTTTTATGAAGTCAAAATTTGAGAATGAAGTTGAGTTACAATTTTTTGACAAAGCTACTACCTGTATTGTGTCTTAAGTGTGCTGTTTTTGTATGATTAGAGTTTGAAAGAACCTTCATTTCCTTTTTTAATTTTCAGTATCCATGATGGGAAAGAGAAAAAGGGATGGCTGAGGTTGATTTTTCTCTTTTCTTGTACGAGGGAACTTCTATAAAGTCCCCTGAAGTGAGCATCAAGCTTCTTTATGATGGCAGGTTGTGCAGGTGAGCAGGTTTCATGTTGCATGTATACATATCTGCAGCATGTTTGAAAATTGTATTGGCTTGTTATTCACAAATAAACCAACACAACAAACAGTTGAGAGGGCAAATGTTTTCTCTGGACCTGTAAAAGTGTTATGCAGAAGTTTGATGTCAACACACAACTATCAACTTTGCCATCAAAATTAAATTTGAATTTCTATTTCCTATATGATGTACATAATATATATTGAAAAAGATTCCTTCTTTTGTTATTTTTTCTCCTCATCTCTCACCCTAATGCACTCCTGCAGCTTTGAAATGATTCTAGATATAATTCGCAAAGACATACATTACCTCTAGAGCAACCACTGTTGCATGTTTCTCTGTTGTCACCTGCACATTGATCGGAACAGTAAGGAAATCTTAAATACTGCATTCACACCAAGTACAGCTGAAAGCAAAGCTGTAATATCTTGAGATATTAATGGAATAGATGCACGCATGTCACTCCATTTGACTGGTCTTTATTACTGGTAACAGGGGGGGCTTGATAACAGGTTTCAGCATGGCAGTTTACTACTGACTTCTTCTTGCTAAGTTCTGAGTAATACCTGTGTACAAAAACTACTAGCACCCTCTATTGGTAGCTAGCTGTAATAGCATCCAATCACTATATAACAAAAGCCTTCTGAAGAAACAAGTCCCTTTTATGAAGATATTGCGCAGATATCTGTTTTCACCTGTCCAGCGTTAAGTGCACCTGTGCAACCTAGAAAAAAATGTTAGTCACACTCTTAAAAATTTGGTCGCATGTGCAACCAAATTGGTCACACTCTGGGGCCCTGCTTAAAAAGACTTTGGGGAACTTAACAGGAAGTGGACTAACCCCTGATTCACACATACTACGTGAGCCCTGCGGTCCGCCAGCGCCATGGTCTGTCAGCACGAGCCAATTCATACTGGATCCGTCTCAGGAGCAGAGCGCAGCTCAGCGTACTCTGTAGCAGCTGGATACGCGAGATCACAAGATCACAGGAGAACCACATGTTTCCGCAGGTGTCCTTATAGAAAGGATGTGTCGTATCATATGTAACTTAAAGGTTTTCCACCTCCAATTTTAACCTTTTCTCGTCCATGGCGTCAGATTTCCTCTGGGTCTGACCCGCTGATGACTGCTGGCCCTGTGCCAGTGTCGTAGTTTTGATAAACAAGGATAATTTTACGATTGACAGTCTGAACATGGTGCTTTATTTTGAAAGGACCGGAAACTCTGATCGTTTTTCATGTCTGTTTTCCTGTTTGGTACGATCTAAACTGCGGAGATTGACGCATCTCTGCAGCGTACTCTGGCAAGAATAGACTCAAAGCGAAACAGCCGCGAGCAGCCGTTGGTAGCACGCGCCGGAGACGGACTGCGGCGCGGGCTGTGTGAATGCACTGATTGACTTGAATGGCAGCGAAATACAGCGCAGTGCGCGGCACTCACGCTGTATGTGTGAATTGGGGGTTAAGCTAAGCCCACACACAGACATATCAAGAAATTTGGCTTTAACTGCCGCATTTATCCAGTCAAACCCCTCCTGAACCGGAGACAATGTCAGAAGCATCCTACAGAATCTAAGAAGAAAAAGAACTGGATTATTGCTCAGTCATCTTGCTAGACAAAAGTTTTTTATAGCATTTAATTTGGGAATTAAGAAAAAGTCTGGAGGAAGAGTGGGGTGGCACTCTGTGCAATCTGCTTGAAATCCAGTGTGAAATTTCCACAGTCAGTGACCGTTTGAGTCCAAAGTCAAAGCAGCCATTTACCAGGACATTTTAGAGCACTTCATGTTTCCTTCTGCTGATGAGCTTTATGGAGAGGCTGATTTCTTCTGGCCCACACTGTCAAAATCACCAAAAGCTTGTTAAAAGACCATGATAGTACTGTGTTTGATTGGCCAATAACTTCCCCAGACCCAAACTCCATAGAGAATCTATGGGGGATCGGCAGGGGAAGATTAGAGACACCAGAACCGGTAACACAGGCGAGCTGAAGGCCACTATCAGAGTAACCTAGGCTTCCATAAAACCTCAGCAGTGCCAGAAGATGACTGCCTCCATGCCACACCACATGCAGCAATTCATAAAAAAGGGGCCCCAATCAAATATTGAGTCCATAGAAACTCCTGTACATAAAATCCTTTTCACTGGACTTGGGTAAAAGGCAAATGTTCTGAGATACCAAATTTCGGGTTTTTATTTACTTAAAGCCATAATCATTGTGAAAACTAAATTCTTAAAATATTTCACTCCGTGTGTATTGAATCTATATTATAGATGAGTTTCATTTTTGGAATTAAACTAAAATAAAAGAGCCTTTCCACTATATACTCATTTAGATGCACCTGTAATGAATCTCTCATATCTGACTCTCACACACTGTCAGGATATGCTGGAACAGTGCTTTATGTGTGTGCAAAGCTGTTGCTAATTCAGCTCTATTAAATCAAACTCACTTTTCAAAAAGGAGGAAAATGAGTGTGGGTGCCAAAGAAAAGAATCAACCCCAGCAAAACATTTAGCTTATCTATAACTGAGAGATGATTTGCTGAGGCAGCTGTAGAACGCCACCTGCCAGGTTTTGACCCTGGTCTGGAGCTCAGCTGTATCCACCATAGACCCACTGTGATTGGCTGTGCAGCCCATGGTTTCTCCAAGGGCACCTGCGGACCATAACAAGTCTATTATTGAAAGGGCACACTAAAAGGATTCAATACTCCCTGCACACATCTGTCACTTTGCCAAATATTTTCAATAACACATTTTAATCTTTTCATTACACTCGAAAGATATAATAAATGGATTCCATGTGCTCATTTTTATCACAATACACAGAGGCCTTTCGTTTTCATTATTTATTTATTTATTTGTAGATTTCATCAAACAAAACAGGACAAAACGTTTGCTCATGACATGATCATTACTATGTAACTTTGCTGACATCTTTCAGTGCAAATGGCACCCCTCTACTGCAGCAGTGGTTTCAGAAACCATAGACAGCCCCCATTCAGGGCTCTTTTATTTTTATATGTGGAGACTACTGAACCCATCTACTGGAAACCTGACTCGCAGGGTGGTGATACAGGATACAGGATACAGCAGACCAAGCTAATGTTGGGGCTTCTCATAAATACTTATGTGCTCTGTTCTCAGACTCATCAGTGCTCCTGAGCCCGTCTACGGGAAACCCAACCTAATGGATAAAGTAGATACATCTTGTTGCAAGACCTCTCAATTTTGTTTAAGGATTCCAGATACTTGATGCTGTTTGTTTGAGAATACTCTGGACACCTGGCTTCACACAGACCCTTAAATGCTCAGTATTAACAAATGATCCACAGAATGAAAAGGCACAAGTTCTTGAGGTTATGATAGAAATCACTAAATGAAAAGGCATCTCCCAAAGCCATCATCAAATGTGGCATAAATCAAGGTAATGGGTTATCCCTACTGCTGTTTTCCATGAGTCAGATCATCATAAAGCACAGATGTGAAAACAACGGCAATTCTCCCTGATGGGGGGACTGCGGGTGAATGATAGTAAAGAAAGTGAGGACAATTAAGCAGCGGGAGGGTTGAACTATCAGTCGGGGCCCTACAGTTACTCAGGAGCCATGAAAACACAAGAGACACATTAACATTCATGTATATTGACGATCTAAGTCAGGAACTCAAGCTGAAACTCAACTCACAAGATCCAGCACATGCACTCATCATATAATTGGACATCCAGCTGAGGTGTAAAGATGTTGAAGGTGAACACTGAAGATGAGGACATAAGAAACTTGTCACGTTGAAACGGGACTCAAACTGAGGTCAGGCACATAAAGCACCAGCTTTCAGTATAAGCATATCTGTTAATAAAAGGTTGCCAGAGCTGTGAGAGTGTTCAAACCATTGAAAAATATAGCAAAGTACATCTCTGAAGTGGTTTCAAAGAATAAGCCGCCAGGAGATTTTCCACACAGTGGGGTATGCACATGTAGATGATGAGTAAGTGAAAGGAGGCAGCACCATTGGAAGATATGTCCTTCAAAAGGTAACAAGCAATAAAAAGGTAACTGTGGCTAGAAAATGGCTGGGTTGAAAAAGAAGTGAGATCAACCTCAGAATTGATCTTAGGTCTATGAAAAAAGTCCCATATAAAGATTTTCTATGAACGAAGGAGAAAAGATCTTACATGATTCTCAGATCCAAGGCTCAGGCCAACCATTCGGTTATTGTGTGGTAGAGCATTAGAAGCAGGAAAGAGCCCCGTGGATGATAAAAGTATGTGGGTCTGTGCCAACAAAGCTTGGTGGTGTGCACCAATGGGTAAGGACACATGTGCTGAAATGTGTATAGTAGTGAAAGGCTTGTTTAAATCACATCCACTTAAGCTTGTATTAACCCTCTCTCCTCAGTTCATTTTCAGTGGTTGATGAGTGATGGGATAATCCTTTCCAAAGAAGGTTGGGTAGATGTAGAAAAAAAACCCCAAAACATTAGAATAAAGAAACAAAATGGGCAATGCTTCTTTAACAGAGGATTCTTATCAATTTCTTAAAAAAACAAAAACAAAAACAAAACCCTCTTCTGGGATTTAATTCATGCATTTTATCCTACCCAAACCACATCCGTGACCATACGGTATTCTGGTAATTTGTTTGCAGAGCCACTCTTTCTTTTGTCAAGTGGTTTAATCTCATTTTTCAATCTCACCTCATAATTTGCAGGCAAAATAGATTTGAATGGATATATCACTATGCATGCATATAAAAGCTATCACACACACGAACTGAACCAACACCATGATTGGACCCCAAAGAGGTTATTTTCAGCCAGGATCACAGTAAATGAAGGGATCAGTAGAGGGAAATCAGAAAAGAGATTTGAATGGAGTTTAAAGAAGTACCTGGCATATGTGAGTGAATGAGTGTCTGTAAATAATTGGGTGGAAAAACAAAAGACAAAGAGATCAACCAAATTGTAATCATAAGGGCTTTATTGCTTTAGCTTAGAAGATATGAGTCTGTGTAAAGATCATAAGACTTTTGAAAAGTTTAAGGAACTTTTGATCAATACGAACCGTGACTGGCTCATGGTAAATCACATTTACGAAGCACTATTAAATAATAAAATGTATTGAGCATACTGTCATGTTAAAAATCTGTTTCTCTCTGTTTCATGAGTGCTACAAAATACACAGACACGCTGAAGTGTTAACATGAACGTTTGCATTGATATATGAATTAATAATGTGCCCATACATTAAGCTCTGTGTTTGGCTGTGCAAAAAATGCGCACAGGACGCATGTAAGTATGTTGGAAGCTTTGCGTTCTCTTGGGAATTTCTTTCAAACCCACTTGTTTGAAAATTAAAAGGACTGTATTTCTCCTCAAAGGCCCCCAGCAGGCTTCATGGAGAGGAAGATAAATGTTTCAGCAGACCCCCTCCTGTTTTAGTGACAGACTCTTCAACTCAACACAGTCATAGCACTCACAGGGAAATCACACAACAGCAGACAGCTGCATGGCTCTCATTTCATGTATCCTATGTGTGACTGTTTTTGTGTTGTTGCATGTGCCAAGTGTGTACAATTTTGTGAGGAGGTTCAGCACTGTTTCTCTTTGTGTTGGTGTGTGAGAGAGTTGTGTATGTCTGTCAGCAAGCAGCCAAGTTCTATGCAGCTCAGCTCAAAGACTTAAGCTGCTCAACATCACTTTGTTATACCTCCACTGTAAGAAAAAAAAAATACACAAAGTTATGGCAGCATTAAAAGAGCTAGACGCTGTAAGCCGGGTGTTTTTAATGTTAGGCATAAAGTACAATGAGAAAAAGGTTTAATAATACTTGAACCAATCTTTTCTGAAATTTATTTAATAAGCCTAAACTGTAAACATTTATTTGGGAAAATGGCTCAAAGGATTAAAAAATGCTTTCAGAATATCAAAAATCAATGATACATCAAGCAGAAACATGAATCTGAGTGATTTTCATCCATAACAGTTAGAGAACAAAGTTTCCTATTACCATTACTCAGATCTACGGGAGGCAAAGCAGCTAACATTTTGATAAGCACATTTCAATCAGAGTATACATGACAAAACACACGGAAAAATGTAGTCCAACCCTAAGACTTTCTTACTCTGAACCAGATGATGAAGAAACTCCAGCATCTGAAAGTTATTCATTCATCTCTAAGCACAGAGTAACAAAATACTTTAATCACTGCATGGTCGTATATGTAGAGCAGCAGGAACATGTGATGTCCAGAGCAGCAGAGGCAAGGAACAGCACATATGAGCACAGTGGTGCAAAGGAGTACACAGACGGACGGACGGACGGACGGACGGACGGACGGACGGACGGACGGACGGACGGACGGACGGACGGACAGACAGACAGACAGACAGACAGACAGACAGACAGACAGACAGACAGACAGACAGACAGACAGACAGTGTGCAAAAAAGCCAACTGCAAAGACCAAGATACATTAACCTAGACTTAACTGATAAAAATTTTACAAACTGATTTAAGTTAGGCTCTGGGTTGTTTAAATTTATAATCTCAAATTCATGTGATCATAAAGATAATGGTTACAAAGTTTAGGTGGATTTGGGTTACCAGAGGCTTACCTCACAGCGAGAAGCTTCCAGTTTCAAATCCTTGGCTAGGCGGGTGTCTTTCTTTACTGAGTTTGTATGTTCTCCCTGTGCATGTGTGGGTTGTCTGGAGCTACTCTGGCTTCCTCAAACAGTCCAAAAATATACTCTCCAGTTGGCTGGTCACTCTAAATTTGCCATAGGCGTGTGTGTGTGTGTGTGTGTGTGTGTGTGTGTATGTGTGTGTGTTTTGTCTCTCTCCCTACAGTTTGGCCCTGTGATAAGCTCGTGACTTGTCCAGGATGTGCCCTGCCTTATGCACAATGACAGCTGGGATAGGCTGCAGCCCCTTTGCAAACCCCAAAACAAAATGAATTAGAGATAAATGGACGGATTTGAACCACAATCAAAACTAACTAACTAACTAACTAACTAACTAACTAACTAACTAACTAACTAACTAAATAAATAAATAAATAAATAAATAAAGTATATCCACTTTCCATGGATACATCTCACTATTATATTGTGTTTTCACAAAGAGGCTCACGGCATCTTCACAGATCTAAAGGTGTTGCATCCAAATCTTCCAAAAAAAAAATTAATCAATAGACTGCCAAGTAAGCCACTGACAGTTTCATTCAAACGACTGTCAGTCAAACGGTCATTTATAGACAGTCATTACTGTTCTAAACCTTCCTGCTCAGATCTTTGGCAAAAACAATGACCACCTGGATGCATTTTGCACAAAAGTGGCTGCAGCAACTGGGAAAATCATCTCCTGAATGAATGGCCTGCAGCTGCCAACATTTTCCCTCTCCAACATCACCTGTACACCAAGGGAAAAACAGTCAACACTGATGGCACACTTTTCTCCTTTTCAATGGTCTTTATAAATACTGGGCTGAGCACTGAATACCTTGTTTCACAAAAAACAGCTTTACGTTAAGAATGCCTCCAGTCAGTCTGAAAAGACTGGCGCTTCCAAATACTCACAGGAGTAGTCAACTGAATCTACAGAAATCCAAAACTTAACTCAACAATTTGCTTACTCCAAAACATGTGAAAGTCACAGAATATCCGTAAGTCTCTATAATGTCCTTGTATTGTGAATATCCACCTTATTCCTGACTTTCCCATTGTTCATAGCGGTTGTCAGTTTTGTCCTTCCAGTTGAACGTTCTGTTTACATTGCCCTGGAGACCGCAAAGCAGATGATGTTAGTCTAGCTGTCATACTAATAACCGTCTTTTTACAGCAAAAAAGCAACAAACTGAACAAAAATCAGAGGTGAAGTCATGTTGTGGATGTTTTAAATTAAGTTTACACTGAGCCCTGTCTAGCATTAATGATTTCACGCCAGTTGTTTCGAGCTAGCTTGCTGGTGGCAGTCAGCTGTATCATTACAAGGCAACTGGAAGTGGATAACCACCAGTGGAAGTCAACACCCATAGGCTTCTGAAGAAACAGGTGGATAGTATTTACTATTTATCTGAAACTATAAAAAAAAGACTCACCGCTACTACCACAGAATCCCTCTTCAAGGGGATTTCCTCTTTATTTTATTTTATTCATTTTCCTGTTTAGTTCAGCTTACAACAACTTGTGTCAGCAAGTCAGCAGGGTTCCACAACCATACTCCCCCATCACCAGGCAAGCAAAAGCATTTTCAATAATACAGACAGCCTTTAAGCAAATGCACGAACTAAAAGGACTGTTTAAATAAACATAACTTTTACAAAACAAGTAATGACTGGAATAGCATGAGACATCCTTGGCAGAGTTACCTAATCAGCTAAACAGAATACAAGAAACTAAGTTTTTACTTCAGACACATGAATTTTGTGTGTAATGGGAAGGTTTAATCCCATTTCACTTAAAACCTTGCTGTGACCTAAATGTCCAGCTTGCACTTTTTAAAATGCTGCAGACACTGTGTGAGTATTTTGGTGGACCAGGAATGGTTGATGCTTTTTGTTTCAGTACTTTATTGTTCTTCTCTTCTTTTAAAGCAATGGGAGGAAAATAGTTTCACTAAAATCTGATCTGCCTCATTGGCTCGCCATCAAATAGCACATCAGATCTTGGGACAACCCTTTTATTTCACTCTATTTAAAGTCTTTTACTCTAAAACTGCCCCATCTTGGTCACTAACTTGTGACACTTTCTGCTGCTCCCATTCTATTTTTAGGATGCAATTACGGACAGGAAACAGGGTGGATTTAGTACTGTTACCTGGCATTTCACCTCTCATTAAATCTTTCCTTGCCTGTATGGCCAGCACTCAAAACACATTCTTGGCTGGCATGAGTAATATGATGTCAAGCTTTTCCATCATCTCCTTGTCTATAATATGCAGAGGGATTGGTTTCCCACTCCCTGATCAGGTCACAGCTCCAGGGATGGTGCTGGCAGTCAGCGTGTTGCAGAGTTATGACTTGGACCATTTAAACAGGGTGTCGGTTTTCCTTTTCACTGGTGAATGTCAAGGAAGCTGCATGGGATCCAGCTATGCAGTCCTTGCTTGCACCCACACCCAAAGGAATGAAAGTCCCCTCTGCTTAAGTTCATCAGAATGTGAGTCATCCAAGGACAGAAAGACGAGAATTGTGGAAAGTAGTTGAAAGATATCTTGACTTTTGAAATCCAGATAGCACATGACTACACAGTCCTGTCAAACATCTGTTGTTGACAGGTGAGATACCGCTGTATCAGTGGAAGGGCAAAGGAGCTTGAAACAGCCAGGCTCTTTGTTGTCTGTTTGCCACTGCTGCAAGTGAGCACCAGACAGGGGAAGCTCTATTGCATGCCATAGTGCAGAGTGGGATTGTACATTTGGAGGGATAAAGACAAACAGAATATTTATGTGATATTTACAAAACTGTCAGGATTTTTGGTCAAAGGTAACCTTTTTGGGTATACATTAGTATTGTTGGTGTTTTAAAGCTGGGGTTTTGTGCTTTTTAAGGGGATATACTGCCCCTCTGGTACTCCTAAAGTAGCTTTACATGTTCAACAGCTCTTTAAAGCTTCCTGCTTAACTGGCCACCCCTCTAAGGCCTGTTGGGGGTAGAGCTATGGGCAGACATTGGTTTTTGAGGCCTGACTCTCCAACGTGTCATTAACCAGTTGGGAGATCCTCATGTGATGGCCTCATTAATTCAGCAAGTCTCCTAAAAATCACACGACGAAGGATTTACAACACATGAAAATGAAGAGGTTTCTAAATCAGGTTTAGTGTGAACATCCAAGATTGTTTCCTCATATCCACGTTTAAAATATGGGAAAGCATAATACCTGCTCTTTCAGACATCTATATAGACTGACTCAAATGTTGAAACTGATTGAGTTTGATTACACTGATTCATTCGTTTATTTAACTGTCAGAAGTCAGTCAAAAATTCAGTCAAGACTGAGCATATTTGATTTTACATGGCTTAGTTCAGGATCAGGAACCTTTCAGGTAAGAAATCAATTCGCTCATTGTGGCTTCAGTTTACAGAGCTAGCACCACCGGCCTTCAGTCCTCCTTGCAGGTTAACATCACACACCCACACTGGTTACCTATTGGTCCAGTTGAATGGATTTATACCAGTTTAACCATTCGGCCTTCATACGTCTTCATTTCCAATTTCTCAATTAAAATTTGTCAGTTCACGACTGCAATTACTGTTACTATAATGCTTGCTGAAAACCTCAAATAAATAAATAAATAAATAAATAAATAAATAAATAAATAAATAAATAAATAAAAATCCTCCAAACTACACTGTGGGGTGTCATCTGTCATCCATGCACATTTCAGATAGTAAAGAACTTAAATGGTCGCAAGTAACAGGAGCTACAGCCCCAGCTAGTAGTAGATGGCCAGGCTACAGATTAGACAACATAAGACTGGCATTTTGGGCCTTTAATGAGAAATTAGTAATAATTTTGCATGACTGGTTCAGAATAGTAAGGTTGTGTCATTGTTCAGCCAACATATCACACATAATCCTACCAACAACTTCTGAAAGCAAGAGATTTTCCAGAAGACACTGAATAGCTAACTTGAAAGTGAGTCTAAAAGTCTGCCATCATTCAAAGAGTTGAAGATTGAATAAATAGTCCAATAGTCAAAATGAATAAGGAGAAGAGAAGTGGTATTTTGTATCTGGTGGTAGAAGCAGTTGAGTGAACACTCACAAAGACAGACTGAGAAAGTAGCTCCAATCTTGCATGTTTTTTTTATTTATTTTTTTTATGATACACTTATCAAACTTCTGTTGAAGGAGGTGTTCCTGTCACAGTTTTTCACTTCAGAAAGCTAGAGCCATAATCAAACTGAGGAAATGGGCTTTAAACCGTTGGAAAAAGAAAACATCGGCTCTAGCCATCCCGTTTTAGAAAGCGCTATATTTCTTGTTTAACGCTGCTTTCCTGCATCAAGGGTTTTAGCTCTGTGTGGTCATATGAGCTGCCCTAAAAGATGTCCGTTTTACTGTTACATGTGTATGAAACTGTGACTACATCCGATTCACATTTCAAATGTTACAGCTGATGCAGTTGTAGTTTGTGTAAGAGAAGGAGGGCCGGTTAAAAAAAGGGAGAGATAGAGACGTCAAGAGAAAGTATGTGTAAGACAAAGAGAATGAGATGAAGGGATAGAGGGAAAGAGAGAGAGGTGTAATGGCAAAGCTGTCTCTCTCTCAGCTCTGGGGCCGGGTCATGTCAGTCTGATCTCATTATCCAGCACTTAGTCCTAGAACAAACAGCCAGTGGCCTCCTTCCCTTCCCTCCATCGCTCCATCTCGCTCTCCCTCCATCCCTGCCTAACGACTAGCACTGCTCATGTCCTAACAACTCGCTTGGCTCACTTACTGTCTAATGACTGCCACTCCTTATAGCCTGTGCTTCAAATCCCATTTATCTCCACTATTGGAGGCTCACATTCAGACCATTCTGTTTCTAATGCCCTGGGAGAGCACAGAGGAGAGAGAGAGAGTGCAGACGGGATGAATAAGTGGGAGGGTTGGAAAAGGAAGGTATCAGAAAAGGAAAGAGAGAACTTCCTTCTGACATAAGTCACAGAAGTTCTGCAGCTTTTTGGTGTTTCAATCAAACTCAAACTCAAAATAGTCATGCTCTCATTTCCTCAGTCTCCTATCTCACTTCATTTATGCCACTCCTCAAGTGGAAGGATATGTTTTGCAGAAGATGATCTCCAATTTTTTACTGATGATCTCCTTCCTCCTCCACTTCTATGATATCCACTCCCCTCCTCTTCCTTCCCTCTGTTCTGCTTTCTTCTCTGTCTTTGTCCTGAGTGTTAATGTGTTAGATGGAGGTCTTTCACCCAGCAAGCACCATTACAGTAATTTCCTCTGTAATATGAATGACGGCGATCCATTATTTATCTCAGACTTGCTCATTACTCCCCAGCCCATTGCATTCCCTCCCAGACAAGGCTTTCACAGCCACTCCAGACATTGCTTTATTAAGAGGGCGAGGCTGTGATGGGCTGTCATGAGCAATGTTGTGATAATGCAGGTGTGGTGCATCCAATGGTTAAGTTCCTCATCAGAGAGGAGAACTGAATGGCTTCCTCTGTTGCCTAGAAGTAAATTATCCTCTTCCCTGCTGGCAAGAAAAGGTCAGGACACAAGAGTCAGACTAAATAAAGAATTTCTTTCAAATGTGTGTTGATTTGTGCTGCAGAGATCTTGGCGTGCAAATTATCCTGACTTTTTTATATTCTGTGAATCCTTTACTGCTTCTAAATTGTTCTTTTGCATTGTTATGAAAGACAGCAATAGCTTGGCAGCACAACTTTGTTGATTCAACTGGAAACCACTTGAAATTCTCTTATTTTACACCTTCCAGTGACATTTGGACAATAGCAAGACTCATTTTACAGTAGTAACACCCAGTGTCCAAGGTACTAAAATACCTTTGGCATTGGTTGCATTTCTTGCCGTGCTTTCTGTTGAAAATATCTTAACTCTTGGACCACTGTCACACTCATCAATATCACTTCTCCATCACAAACCAATTGAAATCCAGAGAGGCTGTGGCTTCTGACACCAACCATGACAACATCAATGGCAGGGGTCTGTACAGAAGATGGCCAAACCAGTCTTTATCTTGTGAAGGTACATATTCAAAATCTGGAGCTGCTTTTTTGTTTGTTTGGGTTTTTTTTGCAGGATTCTATTAAGTGAAATGAAATATGAGGCACACAGTGCAAACTTAAGAGTCCCCACTTAAGCCTGGCTCACACTACACGATTCCCGAGCCAATTTTCTGGCCTAACAATCAGCAGAGAAATCTGGTCCTGGACCAAGGTCAGCCCTGATGTTCGGCCCAGATTATCTTCTAGTGTGCTGGGGTGACGGATCAATCTCAAGACCCACGATTGATTCACAGACTTGTTAAAGCTGCCCTAATAATTTTCGAACGTGTTTGATATTTATTGGGATGATTATCACTCATTTTGGCTGAGGATGACAGTTGCCAATCAGAGGATATCAGAGACGAAAACAACGACCATGAAGGAGTAGAGTATATGGGTGCGTTGGACGGCGGGAGCTGGAGGTCATTCTTGTTGAGCTGTGGCAAGATCAGCCTCAGTAAGTTTAGATACAAGGAATAATACTCTGTTTATCTTCCTTAACATACTGACACAGTTAAGAGAGTTAGAGCTGATATTTTATGACTTATAAGTGTGAAATTTTGCCATTGCTTTCAAGTTTATTTGTGTTTCTCCTGGAATCTGTAGTCTAGCTTTACTAATTTGTCAATGAAGCTTGCTGACCATTAGTTGTCTTTTTGTTTTTCATTTAACTTTTGATCTGAACCATAATTAAGGTAAATAATTCAAGCAAATTTGATCTGACTGCAGGGCTGACTTGAGCTTATGTTTAGATAAAAGCAGCGACATTTGGTGCTCTTACTTCAAAAACTCTACTGAATAATCTGAAATGGCAATGGCCCTTGCTGAGTCACTGGCACCTTTTGTTTCAAATAACCTGAACCCCTTTGAAAATAATATTTTATTGCTTTTGAGTCAAATTACTGGACATTTTTTAAACTATATTCCCACAGCTAAAAAAGATCATTTAGGAGGGTTTAGAGGGAGGAGTTAATAAAACATGGATGGGGGGTAGACGCAAAGTGTGGCAGAATTTGGGAATTTAGGGGGATCTAACGGAAGATGGAAAATTATTTATTAATCATGAACACATTTTGAAGAGGAAATTTGGCGAGGACACTGCACACTAATTTGCCTATCTTTGGGTCTTGTGGGTGCAGATTCATTTGAGAATTATTTATATCATTCATTTTGGTTTGTCATTCCATTAACACTCAGCATGTAAATTCATGTACATTAATAATACACTTACCAGTCTCTGACACAGATGTGAATGTGGTCCGTATTGTCAACCTGATATCTTGACTGCTCGATTAACATATGTAATTTCTCATCCTTATTAAATGCATAAGGTGAAAATGAAGCCAGTTATTATAATTGCTTTAAACTGCGCTTGCTCCTTCTTGATCCGAGTTTCCCTTTCCCCCAGCTTTGCACAGTAATGTAAGAAAGCAAAAGGAAAATGACTGGGAGACTGAAAGGAATTAAAAATGTTCATGAATGTTATTATTAAAATGAATTAACAGATGCATTCACATTTGATGGAACCCTTTTTACCCTCTTCACAACACAGATATCTCAGCTGCAGATCAGCAAAGTGTACAGAAAGATTAATTAGTCTCAGTCTTTACCTAAGGTTTATGCAGCGGGGTTTAATAAAGCCCCACACATCCAGAATGTTCTTTGCTAAAACTGGTAATGATTTTGGGATATTAATGTCTTATGAAACTAATGAATCTGCAGCACACACATGACCTCTTTTGGCACTGAGCAGCATTACAGTGATAACTCCCCAAAAGCAGACGTCTCCTTTTCTCCACTCCGGGATCCTTCTCTTTTTACCTATTTTCACCCTGATAACAGGCACACGTCCTCTCTGTGTCTCTCTCTTTCTTCTGCCATTCAAACAGGGCCACATTCACACCTTCTCCTCCTCTTCCTCTCCTGCTTTCTTGGACCTCCCCTTTTTTTCCCGTTGCCTGTGACATCAAGTGCAGAGGGAGATGCCAGGGATCCTGCGAGTACAGCTCAGTTTCTGCTGTCAGACAGGCCTCAGTCACAGTCTCTACCCCTGTCTGCTGCTGAGGTATACACACATGGCAAATTAATCCCTGTGCCCTGTCTGCTGCACATAGTGCTTATGTCAAAAAGACTATGCTGTGGATAAACCGGGGGTGACATTTTGGAGGGATAGACACACTGTGGGGAGCCATTACACTTAGAAACAACACATAGAGAGGAAGCGACAGAGAGCAGCGGGCCTAATGAAAGGAAAGACTTTGAGAAAGGGAGAAAGAACGAGGATTAAACGGGCAGGCTAATGAAGGGTAAACGAAGGGACACAAATAAAGGAGCTAATGAGACAGATGCATCAACCTGCTGTGACCTTTTCCTCTTTATCTAATCATGCATGTCTTATTATGGTCTTTTTATTCACTGTTTACCATTAATAATAGTTGTTGCTGTCTGGTAAGCCCCCATGCAGCACTTGCAAAGATTACAGCCTCAAATCAGCACCATTTGTTTAACTAACTTGCATTTGTTCCAATTCATCTTTTCATGTATTGATTGAATTGATGACTTTTTTTTTCCAGCATTCACAAAGTGCAGAGGCAACGTCCTTAATATCTGTAAATGTAGATGTGTTTTTGAAGACAGCAGCAGCAGCAGCCCTAAAAAGGGTAAAAGAAATTTGCCAGTGACTCATTCAGGCTGAATAAACTTGGAAAAATAGAATCTTTGGAAGCATCTGACCCGACAGGTGAACTCAGGTCCAGCATCAAATCTCGCTGCGGCTCGGTCGTCAATACTAGCCAGGCAGCGAGGCTATATGCCAGTATTTCTGGCTGTTGTCATGCTGGTGAGATCAGGGGGAAGCGGGTGCCCTTTTCATTTGCCAGGTGGCAGAGATCACTTTCTTTTTCATGCACAACTGACCAATGCCACATCTATTCTGGTTAACCTCTAAATATGTCTTTGAATAGGGGCTTAACATCAAATCCCAAGCAGAGTACACAAACACAGGACAGCATATTTTCCTACGCATGTGAGTCTACAAACAAAGCGAGGAATCTACAGCTTTCTCTCTCACCGGCCTCCACCAGATGTTCCACCACAGCTGGATCTGTTCTATCAGGTGCTTCAAATTGACCATACTCGATTTAATTGCTTGGTTACTTTGTTATCTTCATCCAAATGTAGTTTCTGAAATGATTTTACACGCTAACTAAATCAAGCAGCCATATGCCTTGGTGAGTTTTTGCCAGCCTAGAATGAATGGAGCTCTTAAACAACAACAACTGCTGCTCTGCCCCCTTGAGATCCGGGGCCTAGGCTGGGAACATGCTGCTGTTTTTACAGCATAATGCTTTCCCATCAAAGCTGAGCGGACTCACCCAAATGACTAATGGCATTTTTACACAGAAGCACAATTATTTGTGTTTATCTCAGAGACAGAGAAGACAAGAAAGCTCAGTGATATGGATAGAAACATGTTTCTGACGTGTTTCTTTGAGGGTTCTCAGAGAAAACAAGTCTCTGGAGAGCTTTTTGCAAGGTCCATACTGGAGAGTGAAATTAAGAGCTGAGCTGTTTGATCTTTCAATCAAGGTCTCTTCCTTCTCAGGAGATTACCACAGCACCAATCACCACTGACTGTGCAGCTCGCAGTCCTATAAGCACACGAACAAAAGTAGACTTTCAGATTTCATTTTAAGGCAGTGAGAATATTTTAGGGACAGAATAAAAACATTTATTTAGTAACAATGCACCTATTTCATTATTCAACTATTTGAATAAGAGGCACGTTTAAAAAAGGGAATGCAAGGTGCATAATCAAACTGTTACTTGCCGGGGTTACAGTGGGGCAAGGCTATTTGGTGCAGGTGTATTCAAAAGCAACACAAATTTAAGCATCTCTTTATAAAGCTTTTTATTCTCTCTTTTTATGCTTTCTCCCTTATACCTCACTAGGGAATTACTCTTTCAAAACAACCCTGCCAACAAAGCAATGGTTTGCACGTGTACTATGAAGCTGGAGAAATAGCAAATCGTACTAATGCCTCTAAATGTTGCTGGTGAGATTTGCTAAGGAGTTGGAGTTAGATATATTGCTAACATACCTATGTGTATTTTGTGACACAGGAGCTGCCGTGGTTTGTTTTGTGTGAAGAGTGCAGATCTGTGTAGGATGAGAAAACAACAGCACTTGGTTTAGGGGAAAGGAGGAAGGTGGCAGGACTACAGGGATCAGAGATCAAACCAATCGCCTGCAGTTAGAGGAGATAGTAGAGATGGAGGGAAAGGGGGTGGAGGAGGAGAGTTTGATGGAGAGAGTTACAGAAAAGTGCTCTTCTACTCTGCCTACGGGACTCTCAGGTGTGAGGGAGGAGAGGACGACTGTCTATTTTCCAATCTCATTCCTGTCGAGATCCCTCTCTCCATCCGCGCTATTTAGGTTGTGCTTGAAGTGTGTGTGTATGTGTGTGTGTGTGTGAGACGGTATCTTCCAGCTTGCCTGGAGACATGGCACTGTGTTTCACAGCTAGATCTGCAGTAACAACCACTTCCACTAGCAGAGCTGTCACACGCAGCAGCTAACAAAGCTACAGCTCCCACTGCTAACACTGGTCATATTTAACAAGGATAACAGCATGGATTGTGGCCACACTGTGCTTAATGCTTCTTTCACATCAAAACTCAATATCTAATTTTACAAAGACGGTGTGTGAGGTAATCTCACACACACACACACACACACACCACACACACACACACACACACCACACACATGTACCTGCATTTTCAAATCATTTGCTTCCTGTTAAGGCTCTACTTTTACAACAATAAGACACTTTAATTTTGAGTTGAGTGCTTCAATCTTGTGAGAAACTTTTGTTTGTGTCAGTCTTGAAATCTCCTGCGGGCTTTGTGATATCTCTCATCTCTTTCTTCATGTAAATAATGTTGTCAGGCAAAAAATCTCCTCTTGTGTTCTTTTAACAGCCAAACATATACAGGGAGTATTTACTGTGGAAAACAGAAAACAAAGGTTGCCCCCCACCACCACCTCACAAGCTGCCAATCATCTGGCCTGACTTCTCCCCTCCTCACAGCAGCTTCAGGCAGAGATGGGACTCAAGTTTGAACCTTGGACTTGAGTTACACTGATGTTACACACAACTGCTACTTGCAACTTGACTTAAACTCGCCCCTTAAAGACTGATGACTCAACTCAGACTCTTGATTGAAGACTAATGCAACATCTTTTTATTTCCTCTTCTGTTAATACTTAACCTTCAGCAGCCACACTACACAGATGACATCATGACAAGTACATCATCTGCATCTGCCACAGTGCAGTGCTTCCAACACATACACCCCACCTAAGCAAGCCACCCTGGTACATTCACTGACCACCAGGTAAACATAAGACGAAGCATTTCAGACAGAGACTAATATCAGGGTTTTCTAAAACATTAGAGTGAGCAAAATAGAGATTTTTCTGCGATGTAAATCATGTGAAATCATGAAAGTGGCTGTGGTTCAGTGGTGGAGCCATCGTCCTTCGATTGAAAGGTCGAGGGTTCAATCCCAGCTCCTGCAGTAACATGATGAAGTGTCTTTGGGCAAGACACTGAACCTCAAACTGCTCCCTTCTTAACAAACCATACTTACTCCTAATGAGTACAAGCAAAAAAAAAGAAAAGAAAAAAAAAGACGAGCAGAGGAGTCTGCCTGTGTATTTTGGATAGGGGAGGGGCTTCTTCACAATGAGCAGAAGGTGCTGCAGATCAAAACACTTAGCTACGTGCCCATGAGTAATGAATAAACTAACCCAATATTACTAGTCAATAAAAAGCAAGAAAACTGAGTAATACAAGTTCACTTGACAGTACCCCCCCCCCCCCTTTCATTACAATTATCATAGATTTATTTATTTATTTATTTTAACTCTCTGTGACTTCATACTACTCTAAAAGACTTAAGACACTATCAGAGAGTCTGGCTGATCTTAGGCACCACAGTACACATGCCAAAGCATCGTTGTGCAAAACAATTTGGTGCTATGTCAGCAAATGTGTGAATGGGATTGGTTAATATTAATGTGAGCTTTACATATCAGCCTCTATCATCAGTGTATGAATGTGGCGTGAAAAGGTGAATGTGACATGTAATGTGAAAGCACTTTGATTCATCAAAGGATGAGAGAAACTCAGTCCATTTACCATTTAAGTCCTTACAGACATAAGGATTTTTTTTATCTGTCATAGACCCCACGCATAAAGAAAAAAAAACAGGCATTGAACAGTTTTGATCTTACTGTGTGAGGTGTGTTCCATTAATCTCAACCCAGCTCACCACACACATAATTCTGTCTCACCACCAATCTAGAATCTAGTCCTCCAAGACAGAAATCTCTATAAAAATGTAGATGAAGAAACATAGCATTAAATAGCAACAACTTAACACAAAACACAACATGGAAAGGGACATAGAAGAGGGAATGATGATGGTCTTGGGATTCCTTAATGGAATATTTTCAAACCAAAGAAAAAAAAAAAATAAAAAATTATGACAGACTGTGGAAAAAGTCCTGGATACGGCAAGAACACGGACATTCCTCCCAAACTTTCCGTGTCATTTCAGCCATGCTTGTTTTTGTTTACATCTGCTTCCTCGTTCCTCAGTCAGCTCGCCTCCTGATTGGCTATATTCCATTCCATGTCACAATTCATAGAGTCTTGACTCGGGAGTCGTCAGCTTTCCCCACACACATGTACATTTTTGGTCGTAAATTAAACAAGTTTAATATGTACAATTGATGTCCCCAACCCTTTTCAAAGCTGATTATTGGGACAAATTCACTCTTAACACACCTGAGTCCAAAGGATTATCTTGTAAGGTAATCTCATAAGACATAAAATGATTGGGTGTTTGCCCCTTGGTCAGGAAGGAGGAAAGTGGGGCCAAAAACAGCCCGATAATCACTATGTATGTACCCAGCTTTACTCGACTTAGAGCAGCAAACTGTGACTTGTTTCACTAAAGGCACCGAAAATTAAATCCAGAATTTATTAGGGTTAACAGTGGTAGTCTTTTTTTTGCTCTTGTAGGCTGTAAAAGGCAACATTGTAATTGTCAGTCTAATCTATACCAGTTAAAAACTCCTCTCAGTAGCTCTAACACTAAGGAAAACAAGTTACTAAATAAATAAGGGCTGAATTAAGATCAATAGCAACAATGGCAGAAGGATAATTTGGAAACAAAACACACTTGAAACTGTTTTATTTGTTTAAAATGTGTATTGATTTTGCCATAAAAGTGAAACAATGACAGTTAGTTGCACTAATTTGGTTTCAAACTCCAAATACTTAATAAAACACAGCCTTAGCTGGCTCTATTTTAATTGGGGAATTTGCCAGTTCAGGGCCTCTTGGAAAATCTTAATCATTTTGATAAATTAAAATTGAATTTGGGGTTAGTTTTGAGGCAATCAATGCAGCTGGATCTTGAATGAAAAAAAAATGCACACATACAAAAGAAAATAAAAAGGTCTGGCAATATTCTCCCTCTGTTGTCTTCCTCTTTCCCTTACATCATTTGCAATGCAAGCAGCAGAAAAAGGACTTTTTAACGACAGCCACCAGAGACTTGGTATAATGGCAGTGAAGATAAAGACAAGGAGAAGAGAGATATATAAAGGACACGCATAGATAGATGGACATAGATGTAGAGAGAAAGAGAAGGACGTGCCGCCTGGTCCCAAGGGACATTCTGGCCTTAATTATGCTAGTGTGGCTCATCAGTCTCCAGGCCGGCCTATGGCCTACACGTCCTTTCTCCTGGTGGATAGGGAATTATACATCGCAGCAGTGTTTGTCCATAGAATTAGTCTGACAGATTAACAGCTAAACACCCACAGATCACAGCTAGAGCCCACAGGGACCTTTCCGCCTGGGGAGCCCTGCCCAGACTGAGCGAAAAGACAGATTAGGAGAGAAAAAGTCTCGGGAAAAAAAAGGAGCTTTCTCTTTCTCTGAGGCAAAGTGAGAACTTTACCTGCTTGGTTATTTCTGTCTGAAAGTCTTGGAGCCCCAAAGGCAGCAAAGAGACTAAAAATGTTGAAATAAAGAGATAGAAAGACATTATGAGAGGGAGAAGATACATATATTAGGGGTACTTGGGGCAATGTAAAGACTTGAAAAGAAGGGATAAAGAGAGAAGACGTAAGCAAGTCATGCAGGGACGAGCTAATTGGAACAACAGCAGCAGAACCCAATTCCTGAGTGACTAATTCTACATCAGGAAGTATTGTTAGTGACATCTTCCACTCAGCAGCTACAAATGTTAGGAATGGTGACGGTTACCCAGGAGAGGAGGCAATTTATTATTTCATAGCAGCTCAATAGAATGTGTGCTCAGGGGAAATGTAGATACTGGAAATGAAAAAGTGATAACATGAACCCTTCACGTTTAAAGGAATAACTGCCGATTTTGAAAAGTGGGGTTGTTTGGGGTTCTTGTCAATAGTCAGAGTATTACTCACAGGAGTTCCCTGTCAGCACGGCCTCTGCGTTCACACTGACAGTATGTTAAAGCACAGACCACTTTGATTTCTCAGCTGGCGCACTCAAAATGGTCAAAAAAGTTCAGTGTGGAACGCTGGACACTTCTTACCCTCAATGGTTGCCATATTGGCTACAAAGGGGGGATATGATGGTTGATGGATGGAAACAATGAATAGCAGAAGAATACCTGTGAACAGTTGGGAAATGGGATCGTAGTTAAGTGCGATTTGGGACAACACTACCCTGTAAGATTTCATGACCTGTACCAGTAAGTGCAGCGTGTACATGCGTGTTCATGTAGGTGTAATTACAGAAGTATGAGATTTAGGACACAGCACTGGTGTTTCAGTTGTTTTCCCCCCTGTTCTGTCCATGTCTATCAGGGTGTGGCTCTCCCTCTCTCCCCAGCTGCTAGTCTACTCCACACCTGGGATTCATCCACTGATCAAGCTCCTGCAGAGTATGCACCCCAGCTCCTCAACCAGTTTTTGCCAGAGTGTTCAGTGCTTCACATGGTACTAAACTATGGTCAAGAGAATTTTTCCTGTGAGAACTTTGAATTTTTGGTGCTCAAGCTTTTTGCTAACTTCTTGTTTTCATTCTTTGCCTCAACCCTGGATTCCTGTTTGTTCAGGCTCAACCTGCCCTGCCCCACAAAAAACTTAAACTCCAGATCACATTTCTAAAATAAATCCTGTTCCTGTCCTATGAATCACTGTTTGTTTTCCTTGGTCCCGACAGATCAAAACATTCAATTAATCATAATTGTACTTATTTCCTGTTCTTTTTCATTTTTTTGTGCTTAACTTTGTCATAAAAATTATTATTATTATTATTATTATTATTATTATTATTATTATTATTATTATTATTATTATTATTGTTATTAATAATAATAATAATAATAATAATAATAATAATAATAATAATAATAATAATAATAATAATAAAAACACAGCTCATTTCAATTAGATTTTGTTTGAAGACAGTAGCCAGTGTTCAATTCATTGTTTTGGAACTCCTGTTTTGGCATATGACATCCAACATTATTTATTTATTTATTTATTTATTTATTTATTTATTTATTTATTTATTTATTTTTGCTATTACCTTAAATAAAGATGTGCCAAAGACTGCTTTTGTTCTAGATAATGTAACGTCACATTTAGCTACAAGTTACATAAACTACTTAGAGCTCAAGGCTGTAACGCCAAACATAGCATAGTCTGCCTTCCTTTTGTACACCTAACTACAGAACAAACTAAGTTTACTTGTTGTCATGTTTTAAGCAATAAACACCACTACAAATACATTCATTCCCTCATCACTTTGTTTCCTGTAAGAAGTTGTCTGGAGCAAAGAAGAGTAGCATTAAAGAACAAGATCAGAGGTCTGTACTACGAAGTGGAATTAACACATCCGGGATCTCTCTGTGTTCCCTGGACTGATTTAACAAGACATTTACTATCCTGACAAGTGGCACTATGAAGCTAGATATCAACTCCTTAAGAGAATCCTGGGTCTTCCTGTCTTGATCAGTGCGTGCTCATTAAAAAGGGGTGGAGTTTGCAGCATCCCACCAAAAACATGGAGAAACCCTGCAGAGCAGCCTACTTTAACATGGAGGAATAGACAGTTATTTTTCAAAAATACGAAGAATTCAAACACACCATTCAGACCAAAAGCAACACTGTTGCAAAAGCCAGGAGGGAATGTTGGCAGAAAATTGCTGACGCTTAATGAGTAAATTTGTGAAAATATACAAAATTAATTCAACGGACAATATAAACAGACAGCACTCTGATCACTCAGTTTGAGTTTATTTAGGTACAGATGTTTCAGGAAGTGCACTTCCTGAGTGCCCTTCCTTTGTTCCACCCACCATGTGAGTATGTTTTGTGTTGGAATATTAATTCCTCACTGTGACGGCACAAGTAGTTGTGTGTTCCATAAATTTATGTTTCTGCAGTTATGCCAGGTGTGACCATTATTAACCTCATTGGTTCTGATGCCCCACAACTGCATTACATTTGTAACATGTGGATCCATCAGTTGACAAATGGAGTGCAGTCCATCCAGTGAAAATCTGATTGCATCTATCCCTATCTCCTCCTCTCGCGATCTGCACACCAATGACGACAGGATCTTCTAAGAATGGGCGGGCCATTTTCCAAGAGAACTGATTGGCCAGGAGGTGTCGCTTTTTTATTTGTTGATCTATTGTCCAGAATTTAACCTGCTCCAGAGCAAGTTAGCAGTTCAGCATTCATTATCATGGTGATTTATCAAGAGGTGAACCAGCATCATTGGACGGAAAATCCAGGGTTAAGTCTGAAGTTACCTTGATAAGAAAAAATCTAGCTTCATTGTACAGGCCTCTGCTCTCTATTCGTTTGCTTCTGAAACAAATGTACGCCTTGACAAGAGTCACATCCTTACAAAAGCTGCATCTTTTTCCAGAAAAACCTTACAGATTAATTTTATTAATGCAGCGACATATAGTCCTTACAGTGCTTTTAAAATCCTGGCAAAATGAGATGTTAAAATATCAGATTTCACATGTATCAGTTTCTATGTCAGAAAAAAAGTGCAGAAACTAATGGGCTTTCTGATGGCCAAGCAGTCCTTTAAAATCTTTTTTAAAAGCGCCGTGTAAGTGTTTGGGTTGGAGTTTCTAAAAATTAGTTTATTTCCATGGTAACAGGGACCCTGTCTGCAGCAGTTGATAGATCCTGCTCCGGTTATTCTCTCAAAACTGCTGTTTCGACGAGCTGACTGACATCCCCTGTGGTTAAAAACACATACTATTGACAAGCACCTCATACAACCCTGCTTTAAAAAAAAAAAAAAAAAAATTGAAGACCTCTGGATGTATCTGTTTTAGTCAGTCAGCCAAGTTAGTGTCTTGAGGTTTTGCCATGAAGTGAAATTAAGGAGCTTTTAAGGGCTTTTAAATATAATTGACATAAATTACTCAGAATCATTGATTCTGTGCAGACATATGTTCTCCTCGTGTGCGTCATATTTAAGTTGAAATGAGGATGGGTTTTGAGCTCTTGGTTGTTATCCCCCTGTGAAGTAAAATGAGATGTTTTTTTTCTAAAAAAAAAAATAATTAAGAAAAAACACTATGTTGCAGATAATGAAATGCAATTAAGACAAAAATGAGGCACATTAGGGAACAGCTCTGATGAAAAAAACTGGAAAGAAAAAGACCTTGACAAAGATTTATTTGTGAAACTGCATAATGACTATTGTGAGGAGTTAAAGTTGTCACCATCAATAAACACTGAGCACCACAAAGGTACGACTGCTAAAACAAAGTCTTTTGATCAAACGGCTCTCATGCATGTGTCAACTTTCATACTGCTGGCAGATATTTTAGCTGGAGGTTAAGACTTGAGGCATGCGGCTTCTTTCGACTTTGAGTAAATGTGTTCTGCGTGTGGCACAGACTCCAGAGCAAACAGAAAGGAAATGAAATACTGTTTATGTTTTATTCTTATTCTGTAATACAGCCACCGCAGTGAATCTGCAGTGAGCAAAACCACCAAGATCCCCTCACATCTATTCATTCTTGTTTTGATTCTGATGCTATGACTGACAAATGCAAAGTAGATGCAATGAGAGCTGATGTTATTCTGGAGACAGAATTCTGTCTCCACTTGACTCAAGTGACAAAGATATTAAAGGGTATGATATCTTTGTGTAAGGGGGCAGCTTTGACTCTTTCAGCAGACAAAGGCCAGCTCCAGGTGAAGACAATGGTGTCATGCAGGAAGAGCTGGGTTGTAATTGAGTATTAATGAAGGTGGTGAGGAGGAGGGGTGCCTGATGTCTGAAGTGTTAGTGGTGGCAGGACCTCTGTGGTGCAGGCAGCTAGCGTCTCTGTGTTTTAGAGGATTTGGTTATCTATTATGTATGAAGGATTAGTCTCCTTCTGCTCCTTCCACCAGTGGGATATCAGCTCCTCGATAGCCTTGACTGCCAGGCTCCACACTTGTTTGCAGATTCAAAGTCCCCCACCGCTGCACCCTCCCCTTGCCCCCAGCCTCCGAGTCCTGCTTAACCTTGAAGACAGAGAGCCAGAGATCCTGCTAACCATGAGATCCTGCTGGGAAACCCCACTCGTGGTCTCTGATACATAACTGGTGGCTCAGGTGGTCTGGGACAGAGCGGGTTAAGCGGTTAGTGTTGAAATGGAACTCTTACACACACACACATACAAACACAGGTAGGATACGGCAAACTCACACAAACATACGATAAATTCATAAGCCTAGAACTGCCACACACACACATATATAAATATATATATTTATATATACACAATGGGCCTGCAGGGTTCAGCTGCTCACCAACAGCTTAGAATTGGCTTGTTTCATATGCATATAAATATTAATAAAAGATCCTCGATGGGCCACAGTCCGGCTATGCTCCTGTAATCTCTTACAATTGAAAGCCAAGGCTCATGAGATGAGGAGGAGAGGAGGCAGAAAAAGAAGGAGTGAGAGAGAGAGAGGGAGGCAGGAAAAGAGAAAAGAAAGAGGGAGTATGAAAGGCCTTTGTGATTTATCATTCTGAAAATGTCTCAGATGTGGAGAAGGTCTGTAATCCATCAAGATCTCTTTTCTTATTAAATTCTTCAGGATACACTTTCCACTCCCTAAATGTGCCTCACTGTCCCTTTTGATTTGATGCATAAATGGATAAAAGACCAAGAACTAAAACACCCATGCCACAGGAGACAAAGGAGGGTTTATGAAATTACATTCACGCTCGCTATATGCACACCGAGGAGCTAATGCAAAACCTCTGATGACAGAAAACACGAGAAACACTGATGTGACTGTAGAAGTCATCTGTATGCCCCCTCCCCCTTTTTTTTTACGCTGCTTTGTTTAATTTTTGTGTTTTTCAAGGGTCTCACACTTCAAGTGGAATAGTCAAATATCCTGGGGGTTTGTAAGGCTTTGAAAAGCATTACTAAAGCATGCAAGTTTAGAAATCTACTCCAAAAAAAAAAGTTGAATTTGAAGAAAACAGGAAGCTTTTTTTCTGAAGAAAATAACACAATATACAGTGGCGTGTTGTTTAATGAGAAGCTACTGCTTGTAATAACTGTTATCCAAAGGCGATTTTCCCCCAGTCCTTAGCACAATGCAGTTTCAAGCCAGCTTTACAACAGCACATAGCTTCTTGGTTATTTTTTATTATTTGACATTCAGATTGAAATTTGTCGATGGGAACACTTTGTGAATACTATGTGAGTCTTTAAAAAAATAATATGTGAACATCAGTTTGAAAATATGAGAGCTTTGAAAAATATCTGACTCTGGCAAGGCATATTGGTTGGTTTAAATGATTCCTGTGAGAGAACAATGCATCTTACCTAATAGTAGACTGTCTTCGTCTCCCCAACGCCAAGGGCCCAATCCAAGCCTCCACAAAGCCTGAGCAGCGAACCCTCATGGACTTTTTATGACTGAGGTGTAGAGTGGAAGAGTGCTTGAGTCTGTGAGGGTTTGAGATGGTATAAAAATGAAGAATGGGACATAATACCATCTGTTGCCTGGAAACAATATGCACCTTAATTAATAAGAAAAAAACACAAGGATGCATTATTTTATTTCATTAAATTCAACATTGAAAGCAGCTGAGGTGTTGGGTTGAAAAGACCATGAAACCAAATGTATTATAAAGAATAAGGTATGTATTTGGGGTTGATGGATATGCTTGGCTCCTAGTAATTGATAAATAAATATATATATATATATATATATATCTCAACTAAAATGTGAAATGATTCAGTTGTTGAATCGAGCAATCAAAATGGCCAAGAACAGAATTAAGTAGAAAATATCTATGTGGAGCATAATACACAACTTTATTTCTTGAGTGTCAATATTTTACAGCCAGTAGTAAATAAAGCAATCAAAAGCACAATCTCTCTCATACACAGTGAGGAATACACAAACATTAAATGTTTCATTGATTAAAGACCTCAGATATTCAAACTGTTTCACCACCTCAGCAGCCTGGTTGCAAAATAAAAACTATTTTGACAGTTGAAAGTCAGTGAGTACTGAAATGTTTGTTTGATTGATCAATGAAATACAAAAGTACTTTATGATGCTTATTTAGCAATCAGCTTTTTATTTGAACATCATTCATGTGTACTCTGAATATGCCTGAATATGCCATGAAAAAACAAAATGCATGTAGGATGGAGCTTAGTAAATGTGAAGTGGGAGAACTGTACAGAGGAAGAGTTGTGAAGTAAACATTTTAAAGTCAGGGACTGAAAATGCAAAACTTACATGGTGTGACTTTGTTAAGTTGAATATCTCTGCAAGGGCACTTGCTCCCGTGATAAGTATGTTATGGTGCAGAGATCTCACAGGCAGGTCTTTCTAACACCTGTTTTAAGAAGCTTTGAGGGTAAATTGCTTCTGAACCTAAAAAGTTTCAGGATAATGTTGCGAAGGATGCTGCCATGTCTTTTGTGTAGCTGCTGCTTCCAGGTCGCTGTCCTGCACTTGCCACATGCAGCAGAGATAGTAATGAGGTATGATGTCTTACTATTCAGTTCTTAATTTTGCCATGTTTTATTTACCTACAGTGCGTTAAGATAGTATAAATGAACGATGTCTCACTTATAAACAATTCAACTTCAGGAGATAATTGTGTTTCCGTGCATGGCATAAAACCATGTCATAACGTTCTCATAGTGGCATTGACAGTCACGTGTGTTTAAGAAACAGAAGTGGTAACAGGACAACCCTTGGGAGTATCCCATTCAAGAAAAGACAAAGAACATCAAGCACATACTAATTTAATACCATATTAAAGCAAAGTGCCGTAGCTGTGGAGTTTTTTTTTTTGTTTGTTTGTTTGTTTTGTTGTCACACACACACACACACACACACACACACACACACACACACACACACACACACAAATATATATATAAATATATATGAATATATAGTTCTGAACTTGCTTAGTATCATTGTAAGTTTATGTAGAATTAGAGGTTAATTCGTGATTTATGTTTCCCTGAGTCATCTATCTGAAGGGTGAATACAAACCTTTGAATGCTTTTAACCGTAACCTTGTTTTCATTTTTATCAAGTCTGTCTCCATAATGCTTAGTTTGATACTGTATGGGCAGAGGTCTAAAGAGGCTGTGAGAACTATCTGTTTGAAGTGGATTGCAGCGACACCTTTTGGCTGGAATAGCGTGCACACTGTCACAAGACAGCTGTTAAAAAGGCGTGTGTTAGTTTTTTTTAACCATTACTTTTCTTTGTTGAATACAACTTTTTACCAGATGCAAAGTGACAAGGTAAGGTATTGATCAGCAGTTAGTTATCCGAGTGCCCCTTGCGACCTGGTGGTCTGAGACGTATCTGTAGGCTAACGTGCAACATTAGCGAATCCTTATGTTCCGCTCATCTGCCAAGCAGAGCTAATGTAACCTCATTCTTCATGGTACTGACAGACTCAAGTTTGATCAGAACACATGCATATGGGTTAAAAAGGATCATCATCACAAATAGTTCAGCCCGTGTCTTAGCCTTTAGCCCGTGTCTTAGCCTTCTCCTGTATAGCTTTCTTCTGCTCTGACGTCCTTTTCTATCACACAGTTCAGCTCCAGTGTTCACCATCACTACTTTATAGTTCTCAGAAATAGTTTTCAGCGGAAAAAAAACCCCAGATTTCTTTTCCCTGCTAAACTTTGTCAACCGGTGTGGTGTTGTCATAGAGATTGTAGTGTGCCGTAAATCAATCTGGTCCTGCCTGACCTGAATGGGAAGCTAAGAAAAAGCATTTAGATATGACATATTTGTGCTGATAATCTTATTTTAAATTGTAGATTATGATCAAGCATATATCTAGATGTGAGACTTTTTCAAGATCACTTAGAAAGTCCTCACAGTCCCTTTATTAGGTCAAAAAAAGTCAAACAGGATTGAAGCAGGGTGACAAATCACTTCAATTCTAAACATGAGTTCTGGTCACATTTATTGCACACTCATGATGTGGAATAAGATGTAATTCATGCATTCACTCTGTTTTTGTCAGTTTGCTGGTTTCTCTTTAATTGTTGTTCATTTCAGTCTAGATTATATCTTTATATCTTTTGAATATCAGTGCTCTGAGTTTAAAAGAAAAATGTTGATGTGCTGACAGCAGACTATTTCTCTGGTTAGTCAGATGTTGCCTTCTCCATCCCATTCAGGTGAATGTACTCTTGGTAACTCCAGTTTGACACATAATGTTGATGAAAAGTTTTAGTCTTGTCTTGTTTAGTTTTTTTTTTCACTTTTCCACAAATCCAAAGTTTGTTGTAACTGCTTCTTTACTGAATTTGACCTGTTCTGCTGGTTTTCTTGGAAGTGAAAAGAGTGAGGATCACATCATCTTATGTCTAGGTTTCTCCCGGGCTGTGGACATAAAAAGTGAAGACAAACCAATAAACAAAATTATGGTAAAGCATGAAACTTGACAGCAACATGTACGACAGGAGGAAGAAAACGTGCCTGGGCACTGACCACTACTGTTCACTTTCTAATGAGACAGTGGTTGCTATGGTGACAAGGCTTTAGAAGACTCTCAAAGACCAGGTCTTGCTCTGAACGAGTATGACAAGCTGTGTCCCTGTTTGTGTGCATGTGCCCTTAGTCCAGTCATGCTCGGCCTGCCTCACTGTGTCCTCCAGCAGGCTTGGATGCAGTGAGTAAGACTGAAGAGCTCAGGCTGTGATGTTACCAGCAGTACTCAGCCCAGATCTGTGCCCTTTCTCCTCGGCTTGGCTGTGGTGCCGTGATGCTCTCTTGCCCTCTTACTGTGCCCACCCGAGAGATGACACTCCATGGGAGGTGGAGGGGGGGTGCATGTCTAATCATAACCCCAGCCCTGACCTTTTTCCCAGGCTATCCTCCCCCCCTTTGGCATCCTGACTTGCTACATTTGACCAACCAAGCAGACTAGAAGCCGGAGCCTCTGCCTCTGTGTGTTGTCCCCTATTTGCTACAGCATTGAGTGGAAAATCAGGCAGGGGACCTCTGCCTAATGCTTCCTGATAGCTGTTAATTCAATAAGTGAGCAGCCTTGCCTTGATTTGCCCTTGTGGGGAGAGTAAATGGACAGAGAAATAGATGGATAAAAGGTCGCAGACAAAGAGCGATACAAGAGAAACAAAGCCAGCGAGGGTATCCTGTCTCATTGTTTGACTTAACCATCTCCTAACCCTCCCCCAACTCCCTCTACCTAAGACTCGCCAGCAGGCATGGACACACATGCTGGAATCACTGCAGTATGTCTTTGGTTGTCATTGTTGACTAAGAGACCACAGCATCAAACTCCACCTCACGCTTCAGAGCATACATGTGCACATATTTACATGTTAGAGTTGGGTTTCTTTCTCTAAGACTGTGTGAAAGGCAGGGTGTGGAAATACACAGAGATAAGTGTTTGAGAAGCTTGATCTATATGTCCAGATTATTCCTATACATCCCATAGTTGCATTAATTAGTTATGAGAATAAAATACACATGAACCTCTAGGGGCCTCATATACATAGACCATATGAAGAATATCAGGATGGTATATCATAACTTTACTGCTCTATTTAACAGCCAAATCTATTGGTGTGCTGATTCTCAAATTACTATTTTTACTGGTTGATTGGCAGACGTTTGGGCCGGTTGTTCACCTGAGAGCAGGTACCTTTTTTGTGTCACTTTGAGGTAGAAGACAAGAAAAGATGTTTTTTAGATTCATGAAACTGGGACAGAGACAAAGTGACTGTTGTTTATTTTGGGGAAATTTAAATAAATACTGTTATTTTAATAGATAAAGGCCTTGCTCAGAGCACAGGAGATTTATCACAGACTGTATAAACATGATGGTTGTCTGAGTGATGTCACAGTTTGGTTTCCAAAGAGGTTTATGAAGTCTAAAGATGGTGGTTGGAAAAGCTGGCTCCTGCTAACTTCTAGCTAATCACAAAATATGCAAAGAGTGGAGTTGATGCCAAGGCCCAGCAAACCACCAATCCATTAAATTAGCCATGTCCCTAACTATGCAACCCATTTCATTCTTATAATAAAAATGGATGAGTTCTAGGAAATGTCATCCCCAGAAGCACTTTCGTGTTTGCATCAGGCTGTAGACATTTATTTATGCTTTTAAAATGGATGTTTGAATTTGGTGTCCAACAGAGTTTCCTCAGCTTCTGAGCCAACCCAAAGTAGAACTGATTCTCCCATGGCTTCATGTTTCAACCATAGACTGTATAAAATATGATTGTAGTCTCCGTGATGTCACCCATCTGTTCCTGATACAGTCAAATGAAGCCAATCATTGGACAGGGCCATCTTGGATATGACACAGACTTTGAACTTCCTTTCTAACAGCTACAGGGCGCCCATCAGTCACATGAAGTGAACTGAGCCTCTGATTGGACATACTCGTTCGTGATCCTTATGTAATCTAAACTGCTGAGTTAGAAAAAAATTCACCCCTCGTACAGTGTGTGCTGATAGCGAAATTAATGTTTCAAACCCAAGCTGTTTCTTGAACCAGGCAGTAGATAAATTTTTTGATGCCATAAAAGTCTTTTTTTTTTTTACTTACGGTCTTTCTGCAGCTAGCCTCTTGCAGATTCTCGATGAACAGCAACTTTTAGCACTTCCACACAGGCTTCATTTTTCTCTACCAGATGTTGCCTCTTGATTTCAACATCTTGGTCGCTGCTTGATTTGTACTCAGTGTGCAACACTCACGGCAGGATTCAATAATGTTTTGTGCTGCTTTTGTGCCCACAAAATCTACACAAAAGAGCAAAAAAAAAAAAAAAAAAGTCTCATGGAGAAACGTACATGCAAAGGGGTAAATGTTTCATAAAATCTCACAAAGCACACAACATCTAAGTGTGTCATTGTGTTATCTAAATGATCCATTACACATTCATTGTAAGCAAATCATTAAGCCACATGGCACATAACACCCAATAAATAACCATTGGCACCAACAGCCTTACAAAGTCAAAGTGAAATATTTAATGCCACATGAGAGCTGGCAGTAACTGTGCCACAATGTTTGTCACTCAAACTTTTTGAGCTCAAAACATAGCTTTACATAAAGTCTGTTAATATTACTTTGAATTTACTATTATAATTATGAGCTCAGTAAGTCCTGAGCTATACAAGGCTCAACCCCTACACATACGGGCTTTGCCAATATGCACGACAGAGTTTATTTATTTCTTTACTCTTTATCTGAACAAGCGGTGTTTTGCAAGCTCGCCCCAGGAAGTGAGCTGGATATAAACTGTGAAATTTGTATCACATTTTATCATGAATCACCTCCTAAATAAAATGGTAGGAATTTACTCTCTTTATCCAGCTCATCATACACGTGGATACAAGTTGTGACACAGCGCAGCTTTACGAAGCACAGTGTAACCTTAGTCACAAACAGGTGCAAAACTAGAGCAAACAGCAGAGAGACACATAACTGTGTGCATTTTCTCACTTGAATATTAGTATAATAACTTGTTTTGTAGATTAGACCTTGAGATGGAGCAGATAGCTCAATGACATGCAATTCTTAGTGCTATCAACACAAACCATTCCTAGTGAATTCCTCCCTCAGAGTTTAAACTTGTTTAGTGTATGGTTAGTATGTTTGCTCACATTAACTGTGAATATGAGAGGTTCAAAGGTCAGGTCTTGGACATATGGTTTTTAAAATATCATATTTTCAAATGGCCTCAGTACTTGGCTCCACCTGCAGATTAAACACTATCTTGACTCACAGCAGCTCTCTCTCTCCTCTCATGTGCCATCCAGGCATGGCAGATTGATTTTCACCAATGAGTCTGATTCTGTTTGAAATTTCTACCAGTTAAAGGAAGCTTCTTCAAGTGTTGTCACCAAATACTGACAAGCGCTTGGTCATGGTGAATTGGTGAAGGGTCTTTAAATTATACAGTACAGTGAAGTCTACAGCACCATTTTAATTGTGTCTTATTTAAGGTGTAAAGTTCACATTAAAACACGCTGGTTTGTACCTAAAGTTGTCATTGTTAGGATGCTTCATAGAGATGCAAGATCTATCTTGACGAGTAAAGAATAACGCTGAAACTACCAAAATATAGAGCACTAAATATGACATTTATACTTCTTACAGCCAATCACTGAAAAGCACTTAATGGGGTATTTGTTACAGTGCTGCCTTTCATAACTGGTTACCTCCATTTTGACTAAAAGCTGGATATGACAGCCTTTTACTCCCATTTATCCACTCAAAGCACAGCGAAGGTATGTAAAATCTGACAAAATATTTTGATTAGGTAAAAACTAAGCCTATATTTTTAATCTACAGTAAGTGTGAAATAACAGCAGTGACTTAAATTGTCAGTGAAGTTATTTTATTGTCAGCCACAACAACATATGGTAATAATGATACTGATGAAATTATCTCAGTGTGTGGAAAATAAAAGCAGGGTACAAATCAAAGTCATCAAACATTTCTGAGGGAGAGAGCAGAGAATGCTTCACTGCAGACAGACACCATACTGTGGGTAAAGTCATCAACTTTTCTGCAACCTCCATCTTTCAAAATGTTGTGCCACAACAACCAGTGTTGGAAGATTAAAGAGGGGGTACTCCCATATTTTATGCATAGCTTTAGAGTAACAAAGGTGGATGTCTGCACTTAGCATGCTAAGTCTAATCTAAATCTTCAACCTGCTACGTTTGTTTTTTTAAATTCCTTAATCTGTCTGTAAACTGCTCAAAATGATCCATTCACAACACTTGCTGAAATTATCATTGTAACTGTCATTGAATCTCCTAACTGGTTCAATTGGTTTATGACACGCTGGAGACATGGGCCTCAAGTACCAAGGTGTGAAAGGCCTCCATAGGGCTGACTAACCAGAGGGGGTTTAAGAAGCGGAAGAACCTAAGAGAGACAGAGCTTAAAGAAAGTATTTTAGACGGAGGCTGAGTATGGTTCCTAAACTAGTAGTTTTTTTTTGTTTTGTTTTGTTTTTTTGTAAGCTGTAAGACATGTAAAGCTACACACTGGTGGTACCAGAGGAACAGCCAGTGAGAACGTAAGCAGTGAATAAAAAGTTTTAAATTAGAAATCAGGTTTAAACTCTCTCTCTCTCTCTCTCTCTCTCTCTCTCTCTCTCTCTCTCTCAATACACACACACACACACACACACACACACACACACACACACACACATACACACACACACACATACATACATACATACATATACATATATATATATATATATATATATATATATATATATATATATATATATATATATATATATATATATATATATATATATGTTAGTGTTGGGACTTTGTCGCGTTAATTGGATAATTTACGGAGGGGAAATTAACGGCATTTAAAAAAAATGAGACATTTTATCGTATTTTATTTTCTTTCTGGCAGACAAATTATAGCGACGCACTGAGTGATAGATAACACTGTTGACAGCGCCTTGCTTAGCTTGGTGGATGGAAAATTTACTTTTAAAAAACAGTCGGATGGAAGCCTGGATAAGAGCATTGTTATGTGCAACTTGTGCAACAAAGAGTTTGCATTCCACCACAGTTATTCAAGCCTCCGGTACCACTTAAATGCAAAACACATTGCAGCTAGTAGTACTGGCACCGGAGCTAATGATAAAATCGGCAATCTGAATATAACAAAGCTTCCTCCCACTCTTTACCATTTTAGATGGTATGGCAATAATATTTATATTCAACCCTTGGTTTCTTTTTTATTATTATTATTTTTATTAAGATATTTATTACATAACGGCCGATGAATGTACTTCAAAGAAAGTACTGTGTCAACAAAAAACATCTTTTGAGCAAAATAAACTGGATTTTGTAGTTTAAACTTCTGTATGTGACTATTCAATGATTTAGTCTTCTACCAAAATATATTTGAAAAGTGTTGATTCTGATGTTGAATGTTGATGGGATTCAAATGCGATTAATAACGATTTATTACTTACAATTGGCATAATTAGTTCGATTAATTTTTTTAATCAAGTCCCACCACTAATATATATATATATATATATGTGTGTGTGTGTGTATATATATATATATATATATATATAGATTAGATGTTGAAAGCTTTTCTACACACTGCAAAGAATCACTCAGAGAACTTTTTTAAAAAAACTTTAATCAGATGAAATTATTAGAGATTATTCATGGATTTTCTCCATAAGTGCATGATGCATCTCTCTTTTTTAAAAATACAGTCAGGATGTGTTATACTTCTGTAGCCTTAGCCAAGCCAGGAGTTATAGTATTGATTCCAGGGGTTCAGTCGCTTAAAATGAACAAATATTTGACATGTCCTGTATTTTAAATCAAATGTTCAACATTGAACGTTTTCTGTGAGTTATGCATCACATCTGACAACATATATCTAAATTCACATTGCTGTTACATAGACAGCAGCTGGTGAGTCATGGGCAGAGTGTGTTTATTTTTTCGTGGTCAAATACCAGGTGCACAATTACACCAAGAAACTGCACATTACAGACAATGCAGCAGGTGGAAACATTGTTTTTCTTTCCCTATAAGATGGCTGTGCTCTCCTCCCCCATCCTACAAACGCGTGGGCCTCTGCCCCTTGATACTTCACTGGTGTTTCTGTCGAGCTTTGTGACAGGCTTTTTACTCAGATGGCTGCTGCTGCTGGCGCTTTTCTGAGAGCAAGCAAGAAGATCGGCGTGTCATACAGAAAAGAGTGCTTCACAAACAAGCCATCTTTGAAATCTTGCAGTCATGCTCTCGTCAGTTAGCCTGGTCTTAGATGATAACGGAGCTGTTTTCACTAACTATTACATCACATCCCAGTTAATTTACAAGCAATGGCGCACTCTGTCTCTGTGCAACATATAAATGAAAGAAACAAGGATTCATCCTGTCAGTGTGTCAAATTATTGAAGATACAACCACAGAAAACAGTGAATCATTAAGCTGATTTATACAACATGTATGTTACATCCATGTGGAATCATTGCAGTCATCTCTCTGTATGCACTTAGTGAATTCCCTGGCTTTAAAGGGAACACGCCACTCTGAACTGCTCTTCACACAGAATAAGGATATTTAATTCTAACCAACAGTTTCTCTGCAGGTTGAGAGTCTTAACCCAGCAGGGAAAAGGGAGGTTCTGAGATCTCCTTATATGAGACTTGAAGGTTCTGAGATCAGAATTGGAGCTGTAAAGGCTTGTGGAGGGAATACTGAGATAGGCTCTGAGGCATCTCTTTCCACTCCACAAGACTAGCGGAGTGTGGGATTCACCCGCTCCTCCACACAAACAGATCCATCTGACATGACAGACCTTAACCCCTGAGGGCCCACTTAACTCACAGCCACATTAATTGAATCTGGCCCTCGTGAAAGCACTGGAGAAGCTCTACATCATGCAGTACAGTACAGAAAACAACGGATTTGGAGCAAAAGGGAATTCATGACATGGGTTGGGATTTGGTGCGTTTTGGAGGCAATGAAGTGGAGGATTTTGATGTGTGCTGCTCACATCATTAGGTTGAATCGGCTTGCTTTCCAATGAAAGCGTTACTTTATGGGCCAGTATCTGTTAGCTCCACTCATTGTCTGCATCAGTCTTTTCTGTCATTTTCTTACAGATTTCTGCAGGCAACAAAGAGGCATTGTGAGCTGATTTCTTGTATCTTTTCTCCTCCAGGGGATTTCCATGGAGATAAAGTTGACCTCTTGGTATGTAATCATCCTCCTCCACTTCACAGGTGAGGGAGGAAAGGGAAAAGGAGCACGGAGATCATGGCAAGAGCATGTTAGCAGCAACATAAGCGCAGAGAGAAAAACCCACACTAAAAAGCAAACATACTACTCTCTGCAAACACATTTCTTTCGTTCACCTCGGTGTAACCCACATGTTTACTCCAAGGAACAACATTTTCACTCTCTCTCACTCCGTCTGAGGATTAATTCACCGAATAGATGCTGATAATACAGACCTACAGAAATCTGTGCCTCCTCCTTTAACAAATGTCAGATAAAGTCATCATCATCATTTTATTACACAAAGCCGATTACTCCTCCAGCCAGGCGCGTGTGGGGATAAAAGTGGGGATCGGGTGGAGAGCCCTGACACAAATTGGATTTCCACTCTCCTCTATCCTTAAATATAGATTTATTATCCATTAGCACACCAGTATCCCTAGCCAGCAGCAACACAGGGATTTGCTCTAATGAATAGAAATCATGCAGTATATAAAAATGTATTATTTACTTTCAGGAGCTTTATTGGATTTGGAGCAGAAAAATGTAAATGAGCAAATAGATGCATACTTTATTCTTGTCAAAAATCAGTGGTTGTAATCTACTGTATATGGAAATCCAGGTGCAGCAAGTGCTTCAACGGGAAAAGAGATACGCCGTAATAAATTCCCAGGTTGCATCTATTAGCTTTGACTGACATTTTATCATTTTTATTTAACATGTGATCAGCATATACAGCAACTCTGTATATTCACCCACACACCGCAGTGTGTGTGTGTGTGTGTGTGTGTGTGTGTGTGTGTGTTTGCACACATTTGGGATTTTAATGATTAATGTACACATTTTGGATGATTTTGCCGTTGCGAGTGATTTAATATCCCCATGTTTCCGTATGTTATGCATGTGTGTTTACATGTTCACGTGTGTGCGTCCATCCCCATTTCTCTGTGAGTGTGTGCGTGTATTGAGGGTCAGAGTTTGTTTCTCTCCCTGGCTGGTTGCTGTTGGCAGGATTAACGACAGGACAAGATGTTCAGCAAAAGCCCTCAGTTAGCGACGCCAAACATTGCATAATGCTCCATTTAGCACAGCACAAATTTGAGGATTTACTCTCAGACCTCTGACCTATCTGTAGGCCCTTTCTGGATGGATGAACCTGAAATGCGTTTTTAGCAGATGGATAATGTTTGTGGTGATTTGTCTTGGCTTAGTGACTGAAATATGTTTTTTGCTTTGCCTGTGAGCTGTTGTTTCTGTGTGCATCACAGATTACAGACGAAACAGTGGCTGCAAGTTCTCGACTATATATTTCAATAACTGCCATGTGAAGTTTGTTAACACAGTGTACAGTACATGTGTGGAGTTGCCCAGGCACTTAAGATGCTTCGTGCTGCAGTGTGTTCTTGTGTGTGTGTGGGTGTGTGTTAGAGTATGTACAGTCTTGGACTCTTACCTGTGAGAACAAAACAACATGTGTCGAACATCATTTAAAATTAACCACAGATGTGTGAGGAATATTTCTACTGGATTCTGTGCTGAAGTCCTACAGGAAAAATAAACATATACTCCATACGAAAAAAAATCTCATAACTGCAGCAATACCATGTATTAATTTTTGAATTATGTGAACATGTGACAAAAGCAGAGGTGAAGGCTTTTGATTTCAAACTGATCTGAGGGTAACTACATCTGGTATAAAAAGTTAAAACCCTGGATGGCGAATGTGGTTGTGAGGAGCAAGTGGCAACGTTTAGCAACCCAATACAGAACTTCCTTTAATGTCCACTTGAGGCTTCCTCCAAACCCATTAAGACCAATTTCAAAACACTCAATTTAAAGGAGAACTGAACATGTTTGAAGATTTGTACAAACTTGTTTGAGACTGATTTGACTGACAGGAGAGCCATGAGCCTGTTTGCTGAATGCTTGCCTCAGCTCTTTCTCTTTACAGGTCCCAAGATTGGTCAAAAATTAAACTGAGCCAGCATTTCCAATATGATGACCACCACTGCTGGGCCCCCTCAGAAATCAGTGGAGGATATCAGTCAGGTTGTGTGTCTTTCCCCAGCAATCAATCTTTGGAAATGTTAACAATCAGTTATTCGCCCGTTTTTTTTCAGCAACAGCCTAATTCATACAACTCACAATGCTCTATAGCTGCAGAATATATAGAAGTGTAAACTACAATCCTTTAAACTCTCTGAATATTAACATGTGGAGAAGGCTCATAAATGTAATCTCTGATCTTATGATCGCATTTAGTGAGAATCAAACTGAATGTCCATTTGCTGCCACAAGAGAACTGAAGATTATCCTGTCCTGTTTTCTGCCCTTTTTTTGGTTTAATAATTAAATAAAAAAATAAATAAGTCCACATGTCAGTTGGGACCACAGCCAGGTCACTATCAGTCCAGTAACAGGAAACATGCTCAGAAGACACAATGTTTGTTGTGCCTCACAGTCTGTAAAACCAAAGCCTGGTCTCCAATATGGCGGGGCCATGTGTTGGCCGCTCGAGGAGACAAAGGATTCAGCTTGGACTACATCCCCCAGAAGGCACAGCAGGGACCACCTGCTGGAAGATTCACTGCCATTGGGTAAGATTGGCCTGATATCACATCACCCAATAGACCGAACAGCCTCTCTCCTTCGCTGGGACAACCTTCTTGTCGGGACGACCACTGCTTGCAGCTAACAGCAGTGTTTCACCTCCTCACCTCTTAAAGACAGACTTCAAGGACGGACCGTCATTCAACAACTCCCAGCTAAAGAATCAGAGGCTTTAGCTCTGGCCAGATTTAGTTTGTTGGAGTGTTTTCTTTTCTTGAACTTTGTGGTGAGGTTGTGACTGCTGTGCCCTCTTTCTGTTTGTAAAACCCTGCAGTGTGTGTATTGTTTTGCTGCTGCTGTTTCATTTGTGTTACTGCACTGAGTGATTTTTGTGACTGATTCTCTGCATTAGTGATCAAAACAGCACTTTGTGTGTGTTAGCTGAATGTCCAGACACTATCCATGATTATTTATGTCTGTAAAGATGAAGTGATGTCTTGCTAACAGTTCATAGCCTCTGCATCTCCTGTAGCCTGCTGATTCACACTGAAGCTTCTTTTCATAGCAGCCTGTAAAGATGAGTTCTATGAGATTTAAGCTGAAGAGATGAGTGACTTTATCCCACATCAGATATAATCCTCCCCAAACTGCAAGATGATATATGGTACATTTTACTTAGGCCTACAGTCTAACTGGGTCTAAGAATGTGTTGAGGTTTATATTTCGAGTCACTCTCTGTTATTCCTGTGTAGAGGCAGTTGGTTTTCAGTCAGCAATAAAACATCCATCTATCAGACCGATGATGATTACAACAAAAAAGACTCCAAATATATAAAAGTCCAATGGACAATGAGTAAAAAATGACACATAAAACGTGATTCACATAAAACATAAACGGCAGTCTGGACAAATGAGTTTTGTATTCTCTGTCCTGTATGCTGACAGCCAGACAGAGGCGTCTTAAACTCTGTGAGCAGTCTACAGAAAGGATAGAAGTTATCATTTTTCATGTGTGTTGAAAGAACATCCTGTTCACTATTTATACTTTTTTATTTTAAAGAGGAGACAGCAATACATTTTATATATTTTCAACAGAACTGCTACTAAAAAGAGACTGTTCTAAGAACATGGCTGATGTGACAGAAACCCGTCAACATTGCATTTCAGTAAGAAAAAAAATAAAGACGACATTTAATTTACTGTCACCAAGTAATAATAATAATAATAACATTAATAATAATAATAATAATAATAATAATAATAATAATAATAATAATAATAATAATAATAATAATAATAATAATACACATCTATAGAGCACTTTCAGTCAAAATGCTTTACAGATTTTTACATTACAGGTACAAAGACAGAACACACCATAAGAAATGACGTCTAATAAATGTACAACCTTAGGAGTCATACACAACAGTAAACAAGCAGGTCTTCTTCAGAGTTGCTTTATACCTCTTCTGAGCATACCTGCATAATATCAAACATGAAACAGCTTCATAAAAGTTGCTTTTTGACTGCAGGAACGTTCCCCAGGAACTAGGAACCTTTTGATATATGTACATATATATGGTTTTACTGGTTGAGTCTAAAATGGGGGAGAAGTGCCATTCACTCAGTTTAGTCACAAGTTAACAGCACCCTAAAGTCTGTTCTGGCATGAGCAAACAATCAAGGACGAGAGGACCGCACCAGAGATATGGGGACTTGTTTGTGTGACTTGGTCAGAACACGAACTCCTGCAATGTGGACCAGCTGCACTGCACCCGTCTCAAATTCTTTTAGGCAGCTCTGAATGGACAACATTACAATAACCAAATCTGGATGAAACAAAGGCATGAATAACCTCAGCATCATGAAAGAGCAGAATTAATCGTATCTTGATGATGATTCTGAGGTGGAAGTGAGATTATCAACCAGTCACAGTGTGAAATTGTCATACAAATAACCAAAATGTCTCAATAGATCAACAATTACCATTTCTTCTTTGGCAGTGTTGAGAAGTAGTAATTTCATGGACTCAAAGTTGAACATATGATTTTGATTCAATGGATTACTATTTTTACTACATGAGTTTGCTTAAAGCTGTGGTGCACATAGCACGGCTGCTTCTCATGTATATGATGGACGACTCTCTCAGCGGCTGAAGTTTCTTGAGTGTTTTCTTCCTAAAGATGACTGATTTGATGCACATTGCTCATGTGCTTGCTCATGGTGGTTTTGTCACCCTGCCTTGCAAGAAATAAAAGGGCAAAAATTGCATTTGGCTTCTTGTATTTTGCTTTTGTAAAACGGCACCAAAGTTCAGAGCTATTCACACATCCAGGAGTCCCTGCAAGCAGCCGACCACCAGGATTCTTCTTTGTATATTTTAATACCTGTTAACTGGCAATTCAGGTTCACTTGAACTATATGACCTGTGAGTTCAGTGAGATTTTATAGCACGGAGAACAAACTTGGATGTTTTGATTTAGGTGTTTTGAAAAATGCAGAACAGGATCCTAAATTGAAACAGATTTCGATTCCACTCCCTGGTGTATACAGCCTAGAGCTAAGACTCTTAACACGGGTCGACTATCTGAGGGTGGTGTAAACATGAACTCGTACGTGCTTTTTAGGATAGACTCTGTTGATGAGTGCGGAAAGTAACCGGTGGCCAGATAACAGTGAAAGAGGAAACATCATCTTCTTTGTGTCGTCCACAGTCATTGCTGAGTGCTGCCTGTGCATTAACCCGGGGTAGCTGTGTCATCTGAGAATCGAATGATGTAGTATTTTAGGCTAGAGTGAGGGAGACTCCTCACATTCAATCACCTGACAGAACTAATGTCTGACTTCCCTCTGTCTCTGCAGTGCTGAGCAAACGGAAAGGAAAAGTAGTAGTGCTATATTTCACAGGTGTAACCTTGGGCTATCTGAGGACTCTGCAAACACTAGAGCCTATCAGGCTCAGCAGAGTCAACACTGAAGCATGTTGGAGTAGAAAAGGGGATTTTATGTATTTCCAGGGAGAGGGTACACATGTAATACTCACATAAAGAGGCTTTTCAGATGTCAGGAAAGTCTTTTGCTGTTTTTTTTTTTGTGTGTGTGTGTGTAAATTTAAAGGATTCCTTGGCCCTTCCACTTGCATCATGATTTGCTTTTCCTGTACATTGTCATGCCCTGTCCTCACCTCACTTACAGCTCTCTCATCTCTTTCTCTCTCCCCGTCCCTGCCTCTCCCCCGTCCGTCTTTCTTAGAACAGCATTTCTGTTTATCACTCCTGTTGCTTGCCCTGCTGAATTCTCCTCTCCTCACTTTATTTCATCCCTGGATACCTGACTCTCTCTCTCTCTCTCCTCGACCGCTGTGCTTGTCCCTCTCTCCATTTCTCTTCTCCCCCTCCTTTCCTGAGACAACTCTAAGTCATCTTCACATAGAACTACTCTCATCTCCTCTCTCTCCATTCCAACCATCTCTTTATTGACTTCTACTTGTCCTCCCATCCATCCTTTCCATCTCTCCAGGCTTTTAGAGTGAATGATACAGATAGATGCTCTCTGCACCCTTTCTCAAAGCTCTCACACACAATCAACAGCTCCTGCACTCAGCAGTCTACCTCGCATCTCCCCCTTTCTATCTCTCGGGCACACACGCGCTCACACACAGTCACATGCGCGGGCACACACACAAACACTGCACAGGTCTCTTTACACTTGGTCCATCTCTGATCAGAGAGGTGCAGGCTGATTCAGTGAGGGCAACAAGGCACTCCACTTGTTTTCATGGACAGTGGCTATAGGGGACAGACCTTTATCTCCATTACCTTGATAGAAAACATACATCAGGCTATCCTTCACAACCTTACAAGCCAGCACTTCAGGAGCAGGGACACATTTTTGATATTTCTCATATGTCTATCGTATGTTTTGCAGAAGTGCAAAAAAAGGCACATAAATATTTTTAAAGAAGTCAAATGCCCCATTATTAAAGTCCATTCAATGTTTGTTAAACAAGCATAATCAACGGCAAATGGAAGTGATCTATCAATGGAAAATATTCACTGATGCGTCAGTCTTCAAGCAGCATTTATTGTTGTGGTTTGGTCAGCTATATATCTTCTTTTTTTTTTTACTTTATACTCTGTTGGCAAGGAATACCCTCTCTGAACAGCTGGCAACAGGCCTGAACATTCACAGGCCTGTGCCAGAGACTCTCGATTAACATAGTAGTTTTTTGATTAATCACACATTTGTTTGCTAATTTGCAGAACAAATGCTCAATCAACAATGAAATGGCGCTGCCTTGAGGAGCCTCCTTCATTTACTCACTCAAAGCCTTGTCTTCAGAGGTGCCTTTGCTGTGGTTTTATTCCCTGTAATGTCTTCAGTGAAAATCTATTAATTATGGGATATTGTTAAGTGAACAGGTGGTTAGTGGCGAGCAGGACCCCTGACATAAAGTGGTAACTGTTAGCATGATGTGTGTGACGAAGCTTTTCATTGCTGTCGCATGAAGATTTTGACGAGCCGGATTCATTTATTTAACAGCTGTTTTATAGCATGCTATGAACATTTGAAATGCATAAGGCAGAGAAACTTTAAAGCAACTGTAGCCTTGAGAGCACATCGCAGGAAGAAGGTGACACAGAAAAACAGTCATTAAAGTTGGCATCAAAGTAGTTTTTCACAGAATTCAAAGAAGACTGTATCGCCAGCATACGCAGATTGTTTTTTTCCCTCTTTGTGAGTGACACAAAGATCCTGTTTTCACCTTCAAGGCCATCTATAGCCTCACTCCTTCCTCTCTGGACTTCTTTATTTTAACACCCACCAGCACTCTCAGGTCTTCCTCCATTCACCTCACTACTTTTATGCCCGCTTGACCACCATGGGGTCCAAAGCTTTCAGCCACTCTGACCTCCACCTCTTGAACTGCCTCCCTCCAGACATCCATAACATTGACTCTCCATTTTCAAATCCTGTCTCAATACACACCTTTCAAAGCTTTGATCACAGGAATCCCTTTCACTGCACTGCACATCTCGCCCTTTTAGTTTTATGTATGAAAAATAAATAAATAATAAAACATAAAAAATGAAATATTGTGACCAAAACAGTCAGCAGACAACCTTGTCTGATTGTCTCACCTTCATTATGAGCAAAAGCTGAAATGAATAAGAGGATTCTGAGAATGAGTCAACAGCTTAATTTTTATCTCGAGGTTCTGCTGTCCAGCCTTGACTGTTAATTATTTTGATCTTGAGCAATGCGTTTGATGTGCAGTCTTGGACATGATAGAAAAGACCTGAATTTAGAAAGAAACCCCAACAGACATGGAGTTAATGAACAAATCCAGAGAACAAATGGTGGAAGGTGTCATGTCAGGATGCTCACACACACAACAATTTTAAGCCAGATGCAGAGTCGGATAGTAGCCTTTTATAAAGCACCCACTAAAATACTTTGAAATACAAAATTTAATGGATGATGCTACCAGACTTTTCTGTTCTTTTCTTTTTTTTTAAGGGAGTGGGGGGGTTTATTAAATGTTTATCAAGACACATGGTTGGTTCGCCTCTAATGAAAGACCCAGACTGGGAAGTGTCATCAAAAGAGTACTACAGCTCAACAGCATGGCAGTGTACATAAACAAAACTGTGCCCAGGGCCGAGTGGAAAATTGAAAAGCACCACCTTTTGGCACTATTACGTTTTTGCTGCTGCATGACGGAACACGCTTCAGAACAACTGGCTGACGAAGTTCAACACCTATCGCCTGCCCTGAAGTCACGTTTCACTGTATGGTTTGGATATTGGTTGGTTATTATCAGAAAGTGGTCTAAAATGTGTTTAAGATGCACAAGAGAGCTATAGATGATTGACTTCATTTGTTTTTGCAGAGCCCTGTTGCAAAAATCTGACACTCATGGTGTGACACAGTTGTCGTATTGAAGCAGTCACTTTGGATCATCACAGCTTATCTCAGCTGCACTTTTACTTGGACACCTGCCTTTTAACAGCATTATAGGAAATGATTGCAGTCTGATTTGCTTTGTATTGATCGTAGTGAGGGAAGCGGTAGAATGACATCCTGATTAAGAGAGGTGTGCCTTGGATTTAAGTTCCCCAGACAGCTGTGCCTACAGGAGTGTAAATTATCATGTCACTCTGCTAAAATACCAGATTATAACATGTACCGTAAAAAGATGTTCCCTCTCTCTTTATTCCCCCGTCTTCCTGCACACACGCGCTTGGACATGCACACGTCCTGCTTTACACCATAAGCTCCTGTGGTACACATCAGGCTGCGATGATGAATGAGCGCTCGTTCTTTTACAGCATGATAAAGCCCCCTGTCTGGGCTCAGATAGGAAGGTTATTGTTGGAACACCCTAACCTTTTATTTCATGTGCTGTAAAAAGAAATCAATTAAGAGCTAGGTAGGATTCAGCCTTGCTTTTAGCACAACTAATCACATTTTTTCACCCACACTTGAGTGTTTTTTTTTTCTGTTTTTTCCCCTCCATGCTTTTTATTTCTTCTAATTCCATCTTTTTATCTCTTTTGCATTCTTCCACGCACACTCTCTCCCTTTCTGTTTAATTTGTGACAGCAGGAGCAGTCAGAGCTCCCATTTAACCCTACGCCTGCAGCTTTAATAGCTTTAATCACTGCCTTCACCATGGCAACCTGTCCGGACAACCAGTCAAATCCCACCAGTGGTATTTTCTGTATATCAAAGCCTACCAGCCTCAGAGAAACACACACTTCAAGCAGATTTCAATCAAAAGAAAGGCAGCTTCATAGACTGATGTAAACGATGAATGTGAGAGTGGCGCAAGAAGAACCTGAGAACATATTAAACCGATGACACGTCTCTGAAGACATCAATCGGTATCCTCCGTAAAAACGGGAATATCATACCACTTCACACGTCTCAGCTGAAAAGATCAAAATAATCTGGAAATCCTTGCGAGAATAAATAGAGCCTATATTCCAATTAAAAGGCTGAAGTTTGTAGATGACTTGGAAGGATTCCTGGTACTATATGATCACTAAGAGTTGAAAGAACAGAGATTCTTATCTGAGGTCTTAGAAATGTGCATCCACACTTTTCTCTCTTCACTATTAGGGATTGGAGGGACTATATATTTATTTTTAGCTAATTAAATTATTACTTAAATCAATTAAACTTTGCTTAAATGAATATTTTGTGCCAACCTGTTTACAGCTTGAGTTCATTGCAGAACAACGTACAGAGAACAGCTTGTTGTGCAAATTCAAGCCCTTTGCAGAGACTCTGTTCAGCTAGAGTTGAAGGGTATGGGGACTGTATGGATGTGGAGAAACTGAAGTTCTTTGTGCATTTGATAGATTTGTGTGATAGGATTTCGAGTATTTTCCAATAGTGAGTCAAAAACATTTAAGCTTTATGTTAATATTGGTCAATATTCTAATGTGTTTTTGTTATAATCTCCTTTCAGTTATTTAATGAATGAGGGTTAGGGTTACAGTTAGGGTCCAGGTCCAAGTAAAGCTGAATGGATACCCAACCCTACTCACTATACATTATCAATCTCATTTTAGAAAGTTATGGCATATTAAAGCTACTGTGAGATTTTTTTTAACTGATGTTGAAATGGATGGAAATTTACATTGATGTCTCAATATGACCAACAAAAGCAAATAAGATTGTCAGCACAAAGACTGGCAATTTCCTTGTAGCTTTTTTTACTGCCATCAAACTACAGCAAGTGGTAGGTGCAGACCCCATGACTGACAGTGAGGGATACATTTGATCAATTTTAAGACCACAGGGGAAGATTACCCCCCCCCCCTCCCCAGAAATATAATGGACATGTCAACAGGACAAGATTAACAAAGGCATTTAAGATATCCTTTTGTCCACAGGGGATGCTAAAATCAACACAAACTCTGTTACAGTAGCTTTAAAACTGAGTTGGTGACATGAAGCAAGATACACAAAATGTGACCTTTGACGCCAGAACTTTAAAGAAGTTTATACTTATGGGGAATTTTATTTATTTATTTATTTATATTTTACTTTGCCTGTGAGAGTATAATAAGGAAATAGTTGGAAACTTTTATGACCATACACACATACAGGGTCACTGCAGTGAATTCAGGACAGCAAAAAGACGGGAAACCCTTGAAGCAAACAGACCAAAATGTAGATGAGATTTTTTTTTCTTGTTATAACACACTGGTTGAGGAAATCTCAAAAAGGCAACCTTATGCAGAACTATTCAGAATAATTGCAGGAATAGAGCGTTGCATGTCGCTCTAATTAGCATTTTACCTGTACGACTCCACACATTCTTTCTTCTTTCTTCTCTGGACCTCATGCCATCACTGCACAATGCTCTCTGTAACCTCTCCCCTCATTCCCTGTGTTTTTCTCTGTTTCTCAGTGTTTGCACTGCCTTGGAGACAGTATGCTGCCCTCGGGTCTTGAAAATACAAAACCTAAACAAAAAACACAGCAGGTTCAAACAGGTTTTCTTTATTTTTCTGAGAATAGGCAACCAAAATTTGAAGAATAAATTCTCCTTCTCCATTGTGAACTCACAGCAGTCCATATTCCCGAAAAAGAAATTGGAAAAAACTTCAGAATGAGCAGAGCTGGTGTGGTTCCTGACCTTTCCTCCACATTTGTTTATAATTCTTACTCTTGTTTTTGTGCTGCAAAATTCTTCCAGCTCCATCCTTAATTCTCCTTTCGTTTCTTGTATGCCTGAGCTTTGTCTCTACCACTGGTGCTCTCACCCGTTCTCTCTTCTCTCTCCCTTCCTCCACCATCTCTGTCACTACATTGCTGTGTCTGTGTCTCCCACAGGGTTGGAGGAAAGAGAGGTTTTAATTAGGTGAACATGTCTTAGCTTGGGGGGAACCAGAGATGGCACACTGACACACGGCTGCTACTTAGGCACCCTGACCCAGCCGGAAAGTGTGACGATCAGGGCAGAGAGGCTCATCTCACCCTTTCCCTGGAGGGGCCCGGCACTACGGCCTCGGCATGCTTCCAAGATCTGTCCATCTTGTTTGTGTCAGTGTTACAGTACAGATTCCCATCAGCAGCAGTAATGGTGGTCTAATAGGGCACTCCAGTCCTGCCTGTGGATGGTAATGAGGATGGCTGCCAGCCCACCACAGTCGTCCTTGCATTCCTGCGCATGTGTGTGTTCGTATCTTTGGCACTTGTCATTGGGGATGGTGCAGAATCACCCACCTTCCTTTGCGCTCACTTCCTATCTTACACAAAAACAGTCCCAGACTAATTCCATCAGTCACCCTGAGATTGTATTACATAAGCAGAGTCAAACACTTGGTGGGAGTCTGGCCTTGGGGTACATCTGTTTGCTCCACCTCAGATACCCCATAGTGATAGTCAAGGGGGGAACAATTACATTGTAACCTGCAGCGCTGTCGTAGAGTACTTATTTTCCCCCCTCTCATCTTTCCTCTCTGTCTTTTCTCGCTCTTGCTTTTTCTCGATCCGTCTTCATTAGCATCACACTGCAGCTGTATTTATCGTTCTTGGAGAGGATCAGTGGCCTGCCTTGGGGCTGGTGTGATGAAGTTAAAACACTCACAAACACACACTTACACACTTTCAAACTCATGCATAGATCCTGTCAAGTCTGTACGTGACACAACTCTATACATACACACGAGAGGCCTTCAGGGTATCGGATCTAATGAGGACAGTGGTCTCGAGCGGGGTTACTATAACAAGCTTATCGCAGTGTGTGTGCTGCACTGAACACACAGCTTCCACATTGTCCTTATCAAGTGAAAAAGGGCCCTTTGAAGCACTAAAGGTACCATTAGCTGGCCTCCAATCTGCTGGGGAGGGGAAGAAGGCAAAAGGCAGGAGAAAGATGAGGTAGGCAAGATCAAGAGATGTATAAGGAGTTCTTTCATCTCAGCGTTCTCAGGAATCTTCTACATTCTGTTCACGTCAAAAGGTTACAGGAGGAGGCCCTTTCTGCACACACCAACCTGCTGCCTCATTTATGAAAGCCAAACATCAAAACTGGGTTTTTCTTCCTCTGACAGCTGACTGAAATAATACAAGGCAATCTCCCAGTCTCTGACTGAAAAGGCGCTGGCTCCTGATTTGCATGAAAAAACATGTAGAGCAACTACTCTTCACTTTTATGACTTTGTTTTGATTCTCCTAAATGGACTCAAACTTTGAGAGATGAACTACACAGACGCATGAATTTCTAGTGGCTGATTTACACTCTGAACACCTACAGTTGCTGACATATCTCAAGAGCCAAAGCCAAAGCCCTTTAGTCACTTCTCACTACGTAAACTCTCCCCTCTGCTTCATCATTCTTTAATTAGAAATGTTAATTGCTGCTTTAATGGCTTCTTCTCCACCAAGAACTGGCACTGTGGGAGACAGAGGCCAAGGATGGCTTATGTCACACCACTCTGAAGACACAGAACCGGACAGAAAACGCGACCTCATTGACCCGGCAGCTGGAGGCTGAACAACATCATCAGCCTTAAGGGTCGGCTCTCTCTGGCAGCAAGCAGAATGTATGCATTAAGTAAAACAAATTATAATTTCCTCCATAGTCTGCAGAGTGCTTAGCAGTCATTAGTCTGAAGATTAACTAAAACATCCCTCTGGAGTGTCATCATTATGGCGGTACAGCAAGGCGTAAAGAAATGTATGTGCATTAAGCTTAAAGTGTACATCCTGACCTTTAGGGGGAACTGAGCTAACCTCAGGACTCAGGAAATAAAGAAATACAGAAAAACTTTGTCTTTTTAGCCTGACACCCTGAAAACTTTAATTTATAACTTTTCTCTGTGGCTGCTCTGGGACATGTGCTGAAGTTTTGATGCTGTTTTTTAAGCTCCTATGGGACATTTTAAGCTAAGCCTAATATTAATACTAATGCCTGTTCATTAGCTACAATGTGATAAGAAATGATACAATGTGTGAGTATACCATGTGCTTTGTTATGATACGACACAACATGATACAACACAATAAAAGCTACAGTACAATATGACTTGATACATTATGGTGCAACGATACGGTACAAAATGATACCATGTTTGAGGAAACCATTTGCTCTGATATGATACGACATGGTACGATACAATCAATATGAAACTATACAGCAGTACATTGTATTGTTCAAACAATGGCCCGCGGGCCGGATAATACGGCCCGCCACATTTCGCCCAGCCCCCTGAACAATACCAGAGCGCATTATGATTTTTTTCTTTTTTTTGTCTGGCCATGCGATTGAGACTAATACATACATAGAACGTGACATTCTATTTCATAAATAGTGCTATTTATTTCATTAACAGTGTTATTATTTATTTCCTGACTTTTGTTCCTGTGAAGATCCTGGAAAGGGTTATTAATATTTGGTTATATGTGGCTTCTGGAAAACAATAAATGTTTACCTGTAGGCACCCCTGCGATTGTCACACTTTTTCTGTTACAAACTGACCCCGGCCCCCCACCAGAGAAGGGAAAAGTTATGTGGCCCTCACAGGAAAAAGTTTGGGGACCCCTGCTGTACAGTATGGACAAAGATTCAAAATTCATGTCAGGTTCATAGCTTTTATGTCTGTTTACTCTCCAGGGCTGGTTTCACTCTCCTACCACAGACTGGTTTCTTCTTTTGTAAAGAAAAATCATATTTATCTTTCCAAAAACTGAAAAACCTTAATAAATTATTGACTTTTAAAAAGAAACCAATTTACACACAATATACAGAAATAATACAACTGTTGCTCTTTACATGAAGTAACAATTAAAGATCCTGACAATGAAATTCATACATTTAGTTGTAATTTGCATGCTAATTGAGATATTGATAAGCTAGGTTTATACATTTTTTATATATATAAAAAGTTGACTTAGAGCAATCCTTAAGAGCTGCACATTACTTTGGCTAGTTCTTGTATATGTTTTTCCTGAAGTTTGCCAGTTCATTCTGATGTATAGAACACTTTTCATTCTCTGTTGTTTGTCCTGCTTTATTGGTAATAGGTGCAAACCAAAAGTACAAAGCTAGACAAGTAGAAAAAAGAAAAAACCTGACAATAAGAGACACACATGGCAGCTGCAAGCCACCCTGGACCATCGGGCATTCTGTGATTCTCCAGAAGGTCCAGATGGCCAGCCCGCCCATGAGCTTTAAATAACAGACTGCCTCAAAATGTGTTAATTGTGAAGTTTTGAGTTTGGCCTTTTACTGCCTTACGCCAACGTTACTTTATGACCTGTAACATGCTTTCACTTTGAAAGAATGTAAAAGGTGCTTTAGCTAAATCACAAAGTGACAGGAGAAAATAAATCCAGCTGAGAGAACAGTGAACAGAAAAAATAATAATAAGAAGAAGAAAATGAATAAATGTTTGATACCCTGGCAACCCCTGGAGTGGTGGAGGCTCATGCAGGGTTGTTTTGTCTCTGTTATGTTGTACATTGTATTGTTCAAACTCTAAGTTTGGACGAGGAACTTGTGAGTTTAATAACTTTGAAAATCACAATTCACTTTTTTTAAACGCCCATACAGTGTGTGTTTTTAATAGGCTGTGTAACATGTTTATTTTTTATGTAAAGATCTGCTTTTTTTGCTTGGTGTACACACATTCAAAAAAGCCGATTATAACATAAAATAACTAAATAAATAATTAAACAAACATGTCTAAATCCTGGTCAATCTGAAAAGCTCAGCTTTCTGTCTGTAAATACTCTTCATGAGGTAAATGTTTTACAACTCAATATTTTTGAAGACATTAAGGTTACAAGGCTCAGCTGACTGGACCGACATGCACACTGTAACTGTTAGACCTCCCAAACCCTGCGTCTCTGCCTCATTTCAACTGTAAGTTAGATTGAGTCATCATTTTGAAAATGGAGATCACTGTCAGCTGGCTTAAAACTGCTTCTGAGATCAGTGTATTACATTACAGAGACTACAACTTTTTTTCATACAGTCCATGACCTCAACAGCAGATGAGGCCTACTTATTTGCAATGCAGGAAACATTAGAAAAAAAGGGGGAAAATGAACCACCAAAGGTGGAACAATGACCAAGAATGAAATTCCTCAAAGAAGCTTTGAGTAAGAGATAAGTCGAACTTTTACATTTCAGGTGACTGACACCATGACCCATGAACACGTCAGTTCCCCACACCTTAAGATTAAGATGCAGCGCACATATTTCAGCCAGAAATGTCAAAGTGCTCGTTTTGTTCCCACTCTATAACCACTGTGTCATATCTGACCTTTTTCCCTCCATCACTGTCATCGCCACTCACGTCTCAGTATCAAGCAGGGTGCCGTGCACCTGGAGAGCCGACTGACTGAGCAGTGAGGCGGCGTGTTGACAAAGCGAGGGAAAACAACCTTTTGAATGAAGATCAAGCTGCCATTTTCTGTTGTCGATGTTGATTTATCAATGTCCTGTTAGTGGAAAATGACAAGTGCAAGACATGCTATTACCTGCACATTTTTGATGCTGGTTTGAGACATAAACAAAGAAGATTCACAGGTGAAAAGATGTGTTTTTTTTATGATGTTACATAATTTAAAGGTCCCATATTATGCTCTTTTTCTGCAGGTTCATACAGCTCTTAGAGGTCCCAGAATAATCAATATGAAGTTTTTTATCTCAAAAAACTGTTTTTTACTGGACTTTAGCCAGCCTGAAAACTCTCTCTAGAGAGCTCTACCGAGAATAAGCTGTTTTTGTGGGCTGTCCCTTCTTCAGCGCAGGCCACGCCCCTACCTGCCCCTCTTTTTATAGAGTTGGGGAGGGGCGTGGCCTGCGTTCAGGCACGTGCTCTGATGTTTACAAACACAGTTCGCCGGTGTGATGGCGAGACACAAACAACCCCAATACTAGCGTCCACAACAACAACAACAACAACTCACAAAAGCTGCTTAAAAAGCACCGTGAAAAAAATGTTACATGCATAAACAAAACACTGAATTCTGTCTGTATAGCTTCTTATCTGAATGAAGCCTTATCAGCTTGATTTTTTAGACAAAAACAACCCCAATACTAGCGTCCACAACAACAACAGTTGCTTATAAAGCACCGCGAAAAAAAGTTACATGCATAAACAAAACACCGAATTCTATGTCCGTATAGCTTTTTATCTGAATGAAGCTTTATCAGCTTGATTTTTTAGACCCAAACAACCCCAATACTAGCGTCCACAACAACAACAGCTCACAGCAGCTGCTTAAAAAGCACCGCGAAAAAAGTTACATGCATGAACAAAACACCGAATTCTATGTCCGTATAGCCTTTTATCTGAATGCAGCCTTATCAGCTTGATTTTTTAGACACAAACAACCCCCATACTTGCGTCCACAACAACAGCTCACAACAGCTGCTTATAAAGCACCGCGAAAAAAAAAGTTACATGCATAAACTAAAGAGATATTGCGTAAAGATAGCTCTATATGACAAATATGGTCACAAAACTTCTCTTCAATTATTTATTTATTGTGTGACGTGTATATTACCAACACCGACTCATGTTAGCTGCCATGCTAACAAGTCAACAGGCTACGAGGCTGGGTAGGCCACTACAGTAAAGCAGCATAAAATACTGAAACTTTAAGCTCTTACCTTAGTTGGGTCACGGATAGTTGGAAGTGATCCAGGTTTCAGCTTTAAAGTCTTTGCAAATCCTGCTTTGAGCTGTCCCTCGTTCAGAAAGCAGTCCCCCATGAAGTGGTGAGCACAAACATACAACATTTTCGGGGTTGTTGTAGGTATTTCGCCGGCATAAATAAAATTAATCCACTCTTCCATCAAAGTTTCAGGTGAAGATGGAGGTAAAAAAAAGACTTTTGTGCTGCTTCATGCAGCCAACAACATCGCATTTGCCATGCTTTGTTCGTACCTTTGCCATGTTAGACTAGTGTTGACTAATGACTGAGGACCGGGAAAATGGTGGGGGAAAAGTTTTTGGAGGCAGAACTACCTTTGGTAGGGAGCCAATCAGGGAGCTGGGCGGAGTATTCGCGCCCTTTGTGACGTCACAAAGGGCGATTTCTAAAACGGCTCATTACTGCACCCAGGAGCAGAGATTTTCTGAAAAGTGCAGCTTGCAGGAGAGGGAGAGGATAGAATTTCCTCATGTTGAGGGGTGTTGTTAACAGGCTGGGGGTGCATATTATTATGAGGAAACCATTCAAAAGTGAATTTTGCATAATATGGCCCCTTTAAACAGGATAGGCTCTATGAAAAATGTCAGCTTGCAGAAACCGTCTAATGTATGGAGTCCTAGACATGCCATGGTAAAAATTAAATAAATAATAAAATAATGATTCATGGCCACAAAACACTAATTTATTCCTACAAAATACTAATTCATGACCACAAAATATGTAGAAGGTATTAACCCCTATTGAAGCAGTAATCTTATTAGGTCTTTGTATGATACTTTATTAAAATGGGTAGTCTATGGGTAGTCCCACCCAACTTACAAACTTTTTATACTCATCCTGTTACGACACATTGTTTTGTTTTTTGTGTCTGTCGTAGCTGCAGCCCTGCACACACATCGGGGCACTTTTCATGTAGAACTGACAAAGTCTGTCTTTTAACCTGGCAAGATCACATGTCAGTTTATGACCCGACCTGGTCTGGATCAAATTCTGCTCAGTTTCAGATTGAAATCAGCTACAAAAAAAAGTGCCTTTCACTGATCATCTAAAATGATGGCTCAAATGAGGGATAACAAGATATTAACTACAACAGAATAGAAACGTAATTGTCTTATGGACTATGGCAGTTTCTGGAGAAGGTGACTCGATTTCTTTACCCAGCTGTCAAGGAATAATGCTTCTATTGATTATAAGTATTTCGTGCACACGTTACACTTGGCCACAAATTAGGATAACCCGATCCCAAAAGGACAATTTTGTGAAAAACGTAAATAAAAACAGAACAAAATGATTTGCAGATCTTGGTTAACCTTTATTCAATTGAATACTCTCCAAAGACAAGATATCACCTGTTCAAACTGCTAAACTTTATTGGGTTTTTTTTGCAAATATTCACTAATTTTGACTTTGGTGTCTGCAACACGTTCCAAAAAAGCTGGGACAGGGTCATGTTTACCATGTGTTACATCACCTTTCCTTTTAACAACACTCAATAAATGTTTGTGAACTGAGGACACAAACTGTTGAAGCTTTTTAGGTGGAATTCTTTCCTATTGTTGCTTGATGTACAGCTTCATGGCTGAGATGCACCGGCTGCGTCTGCTTTGCAGCTCTGCTCCGTCACGGCGCCGGCTCAGATAGGTTTACATCCAAGTCAATGTGTCAACTTACACTGGATCTGTTCCGTTGCTGTTCAGCCGCGTGGCTGGTCCAACAGGTTGCAGCTAATCGGCAGCCATCCTATTTTTGACGGATGCTGGAGCTGCAGTCAACATGTAGACCGGGGTCTCCATTGTCATATTTTGAACCACACATTTACAGTGTGGGAGACCATCTGTCAGTGGGAGACAGATCTGGCCTCCAGGCAGGCCAAATTAGTATTTTGTGCATGCATTTTTTTTTTCTTTTGGAACATGTCATGTCTTTGGCTTCGTACTAATGCAAACTTGTATTCCAGTTGTATTCTATGCTCAGTCAAAGAAGTTTGAAATGAATTTATTGCTTTTTTTGCTGCAAGTGTAATGATTCTTTGCTTGAATGCTCTGCCACTGGAAAAATATGGGGCACATTAACAAATAATTGGTTTAAATGGACCACAAGGTGAAGAACACAATCTGAGACTCTCGCTCTGTGGGCTGCATGATTCAGCTTTGATTTCATTCAATCATATAAAGGAATCAATAGCCCATCACAATGTTCCCCTGTTAATCTCAGATCAAAATCAATTTAGTTTGTATTTCTAATACAAACTCAGGTAACAAGATTCTCTCAGTGCTGGACTCACAATAACTGCACAGTTACCCGTACAGCAGCGGGTGCTCACTCACCGATATAAACGAGCTGTCAGAAAGCCACAAGAAAACTAATTGGATTGAGAAAAAAATGAACAAGCATTTTGTCCTTTGGTCAATACTAACAGAATGGATTGGGAGTTTTACATAAAATCTACTTAGACTTTGACAATAGCCTATTGACGCGGCCTTTGGGGGGTAAATACAATCTCTGTTGTTTAGCTTTCTTTCTTGGCTCCATTTTAAGTAAACGTGTTTTCAAGAGCAGGCTTAAAAAATACCAACAAAAGGGAGAGAAATCCCAAAAGGCTGCTTGGTTTAAATGAAAAGAAGATGTGATCATTATAATCTTTACCCATGAATTAAACACTCAGACATACATACACGCAAACACACACACACACAGGAGCTCTCTTAAGATGGCAGCCCTCAGAATAACTTTGAAAAGAGAGCAACGATGTGACCCGATGATACCTCAGTGTGACAGAGAAAGACAGAGAGAGAAGGAGTGGGGGTGAAAAAGTGACATGTAACTTGTGCTTGTATACAAACACCAGTTGACTGTGCTTTATACAAGCACAACCTGCAGAATAAATTCCTGTCAACGTCAGTTTTTCAGTGCATATGTATTCTGCTGCAGCCTCATATTTTACGTCACTATGGAGTCATGCGGCCATTCTTTTGTATTGCTAGACATGTGCGACAGAGATCCAATTTTCAGTCACAGTATGTAGTATGTTTAGGTTCATAATCTCTTCAGGATTATTTCAAATTAGATCTCCACAAGGGGTCAGACACAGCAGCAATACTTTTGGTTAATTATGAAGACTTTATAGATGCCTTAATCGACTTTAAAGGACAAAGAGGGAAGTGAGGATACCATTTGTTAAAACTGACATGGGGAACATGTTACTGCAAAGCTGTAGTTAGCATACATACATTAAAAAAAATAAAATTAAAAAAAACACTAATTTCAAGAGGTGATTGTGTTTATCTGATCATCTGAGTCCAATATGAAACCACTTGACACCACTTGAGCCCTTTTTTGGTCTGCGCCAAGCAGCACCTCAATTTCACCGCTTTACTTCACTCTACCTCAACCAAAGCATGATTGCTTCCACTTTAACAGTATAGCACCCTACAGTGATGGATTTCAAATCTCTGCTCCAGAAACAGATGAGTGATGTTACAGAGACTACGTCCCTGTGTGATACAGTCCTGAGGAGAGAATGCATTTTGCTTCTATGAGGCGTGTTATAGCCTGATATGTAACAATAACCAAAAATGTGGGCTCAGCAGTTTTGTAACTTTATTGACCAGTTATTACATTTTGGGTTTTATCAAGTTTTTTAAAATTATATTTCAGGTCATTGTTATGTTTCGGGTTGTCGTTACAAATCGGGCTCGAATAAAGTGGGCAAATGCTAACAGATTTTTAAAATCGAAAAGAGAGCAAGCCAACATGTGATTCGCAGATTTAACAGTTTAGTCTATGGAGTGTATGAAGTCCAACAATTGACTGAATCAAAACACCACAAACCCCCAGACCACAATTTCTACTGTCACTACTGGAAATTTTGGCAAATCCCAGGCAGTCTACTGCTGAGGGAACAAACATGGCATCAGTGCATTCTGTTTAACTCTTCCACTTGTCAGTTTGATTGTAGTTTTACAGGAAATTCAGCCTTACCATTTGTGCGGCTGCCACATATCAACAAGTTGGACTCGGTTTCTGACAAACACCTGACTTTTTGTTTGCTCTTGAACCCCTGGCTGCATTACGGGGCCATCGTCTTCAGTCAGCTTTCTCTCTTATTAACTGTTGTTTCGTTCAGCATATCAAACAGGTTCCCCCTATAAAACAGGATATCTGATCATAAACAATTAAACATTTAGATTCAATTGATGCAGCATCCATCTCCTTGAGAGCAGATCAATCCCAACATTCCTCACACCACAACATTACTCTCCCCTCTGGTAGGCAGCTGCAAAGCATCCAGAGCAAGACCACAGGCTCAGGAACAGCTTCTACCCAGGAGCTGTTAGACTGCTGAACCCAAGTGGTGCACTCTAGCCTCCACCCCAATCCACCCTCACCCCTCACACACATATCTGTGATAGGAACAGTTTACACTTGAGTGCAGTAACTGGACTACCTCGTGTATTTAGCAGTGATAAATTCAACTGCCTTAGTTTCTTTGTTATCACTTTTTTATATTTTATATTTTTATGTTAGTCAAATGTTTATGTTTTTACTTGCTCTAACACCTCTCTCTCTTTTATCTTATTTTTATATACTGTATAAAATATATATTCTTCTCTCTTTATAAAATATATATTATAATAATATATAGCGTAAAATTGTGTGTTGTCCATGTGTAAATGTGTGTTAGTATGATGATCAAGCTTTCATCTCGAAATCTTGGAAAGTCTGACATGATTATCTTGAGAATTATCAAAAACTGAACTGGGGGTTCATTAAGAATGGATAGTGGACACTAGAAGCACCAAGAAGTACATTTCACTTGTTCTTGCCATCTGCTCTGTCTAAAGGTCTGATTCACAAAGCAAATCGCTCTGAGGTTATCAAAGCACAAAAAGACCCACAAAGTGTTTCATTTATGTGTAGTTAGCTTTCAGCAGAAGGTAAATGTTTTATTTTAACTGCATGAGGCTGTTAGATCCAGGGTTTTAAATTGGGTGTTATTTGTATTGAGGCTTATTTGATAGAGGAAAGTCCTGTTTTCCCTGTCACTGTTGCACAGAGACCCTGCTTGTTGCTCTGTGGCCCAGTTTGTGGGGCGTTAACACTTTGTGAATGAGATGATATCCACGCAATCCTCTAGTGAATCAGGTCTTGTGACTGTTAAATGATTGGGCCCAAAATCTGCCTGTTGAGTGTATCCCACTTTCGTCACCAAATCCTATAATTCTGTCACCAGCTATTCTCTAGCTTTGAACACAGGGTTTATGAAGAAAGAGCTGCTTCGTGAGTCTAAAAGAGGTTGATGAGAGAAGTGGGAGTAAACCATGTCATTAAAGTTGTGAGCTGTAACCTAAAAACAAACAAAAAGCTGGAGGGGAAAAGCAGAGTTGGGTCATACTTCTCACTGGTTTCATCACTGCTAATTACACCTTTCAGTTTACACTCTGTCACACTGTCAACAAAAACTATGTGGGTCTGAGAAAGCAGTGATAGACTGCACATGATAAGCCAGAACTTTGTGAAGGTGGTTAACAATTTTCTTCCTCAATATTTTTTAAAGTCTTAGCGTGGTGTCTTTGAAATAAAAACAACAATGGAAATTTAATAGCGCATGGTTATGAGATTTAAAAAAATATTGAGGAACATCTTGAATTCAATTTACTAAAAATGTCTTCAGTAGCGTAAAATGCTGATAGAACCATCATGCTAAACTAAATCTACTCTGAGGCATGACCAGGACAAGTCTGGCAGCTTCATTATCTCAGTGAAGTTTAGATGCTGACCTGACGGTCTTTATCCTGAAACCTCATGGACTCACACAAAGTTAATCAGGTTTGTAACTGCTCTGTGTTCAGTGAGAGACGCGGCATTCTGCGGTTTGATTTATTCTCTGGATATTTTTTGACGTAAATCCCCTTCAGCTGACAGATGCCATCGACAAAGCATTAGTTGCAGGGTTAAATCAAAACAACTTCACTCCCGTGGAGAAGTTCCCTGAGCATTAGCTATTTTCAAAAGCTCTCTAACAAAGGCTTTTCTTTAAGACTCATTTCCAACAGGTCCAGTTTGACGTCCGTAATAGTCTTTGTGTAGGTCAAAAGAGGGCTGACCAAATGTAAGCAAGAGTCATGTATGGGGTCACACGGTATATATAATGATTTTAATACAGGCATTATCACACATAATAATCAACACACACACACCTACACACACTCACTCACACACACAAACTCTGATAGTAGCAGGTGCTCTCTGTTGGATGTGGATGAAGACAGATGAGCGGTGATCATTCTCATTAGAGCAGTGATGAGCTCCCGTGAAGACATACACCTGGACCAGTGCACACCTGGGGAGACAAAAAGAATGCGTGAATGTGTGTGTGTACATGTATGTGTGTGTGTGTGTGTGTGTGTGTGTGTGTGTGTGTGTGTGTGTGTGTGTGTGTGTGTGTGTGTGTGTGTGTGTGTGTGTGTAAGTGAGACAGAGAAAGAAAGAAAAGAAAAGATTACAGAGTTAAGGAGACAGAAATGCAGGAGATTGAGGAGAGAGAGAGAAACTTGGATCTACACGGTACATAGACACACTCAGGGATAAAAGGTCTCCATCAAACTGCATTTATATAAAAAAAACTATTGTACTGATGGCCAAGTCAGTCCAATCCATTTTTCTTACCATTAAGAGATATATTTCTTATCTGAATCACTGGGTATACCTTCATCCTGCAACCAGCAGACTGTCTCCATGGGAATACATACACACGCATACACACACACACACACACACACACTCCTTTATCTCTTATAAACCTGTCTGCGATGACTCTGGCTGCGCAAATCTATTGCAAACCCTATTTAGTGCACCTCATTGAAGCTGCTGTCCGCAGTACAATAGTCACAGTGTGCTTGCATGTTTGTTTTTCAGAGATACACTGTGGGAGGAAAATGTGTTTAGTGACACCCTCTGAGGCAATCCTGAGCCTTACATCGAAACATAAAGTCTGCATGGATTGAAATGTTTTGTTTACAATAACACAACAGAACTTCAATCTCAACTTGTAGACCTACAGTCTTTCTCTCTGCTGGAGGTAACAACAGACGTGCTCATTGTCATAGAGGCTGTATCAGTAGCTGTAGCATGCAGGAAGCAGATTTAACATACCGCTTCCCCTCACAAGCTACATCGTATTTCCATGTGTGTGTGAGAGATTGATAAGAAGGGGTGGGACAAGGTCGGGTAGAGAGAACTTAAATCGTTTGTTGATTGACGGGTGCTGTCATGCAATTCCATTAGCGTTGTTCCTACACACCTTGGCAGTTGCTAATATAATCTGGGCTCTGATAGAATTTAATTTGGTTAAAAAGGGGCCCTTATTAATATTTCCAGTATCATTTTCAGCCACTGATGGGCAAAGGAACTTTCATTACAGAAGAAAATTACAGAGGCAAGGTGGCGCCTAAATGAGAAGATGGTGGATGGGATTGGACAGAGATGAATGGGAGCATGGATGCAATTGCTGACATCGTTAGCCTCAATTTGTAGAGTGGATATAGAAAAAACGACACTCATATACATGAATGCCAAGACCTGCAAAAAGCCATATAGCTTTTTTTTTTTTTTTAAAGAAAAGAGTATATTCTTCAGATCTTCAGGTTGTCTCGATAAGTTTGATATGTACATGAAGATTTTTTTTAAATGCTACTTTAGAGCTCTCCTCCATAAGTGATAAGACTGAAGAATTATATTCTTTACTCCAGTGCTGTCTCTGCTTTATGTTAAGCTTTAAGATAAGCTTACATAAAAAATGTGAAAGTTGATTACAAATGTTTTCAGATTTCTATTTCTAAGAAGAAAAATGGTTGCAAAAGAAAAAAAACAACAACTCCTCTTCATGTGTTGCAGGGGAGGCAAAGTGCGCACCTGTGGCCAGCGCACACTGCCTTCAAAAAACCTTCCAGACCTCTCATTCAGTTTCTCTGAGACACTCTTGCTTTCAGTAGTGTGGAGACTCCAGCACCTACGGCGGGTCTGCAGTGACCAGTTTCTTCTCTTCTGCTAAACCTTTAACCTCCTCTTAGATGTGCTCAACCCCATTAACTGATGACATCTTATGTCAACAGTGGAGGCTTTTAGATTCACCATTTATATTCACCTCCACACAGTGAAGGCAGTGCCGTCTTTACTGTATTGTAGAAAAACTCAGAACTCAAAATGTAAACAAGAATTGTCCAAGAACAATTGACTTAAAGAAGTGTATCCACTGATCTGTGCTTGGTGAGGTCAAAAGCAACCCTTAAAAACTCCACCTCTGCCACAGCTATTAAATACTTTGTTATTGTTGACCTCATATAGATTTTCAAACATTGGAGAGAGCATTCAGTGCTTTCTGTTTCCATCAGGATGGTTTAAAACACCTGTAACAATTCTAACGCTTACATTTTTTGTCACACTGTTTGCAGGGGTTTTCACTAAAGCTGCTGAAACTGTTCGGCTGCCTGAATTCAAAGATATCTGAACTACATCTGGTAACACTGTAATTTATCTCAGTGGTTACTTTTGATTTTGAATTATTGAGTTAATCTGTTACCCCAGGCCAGCAGGATGACTAAATTGCCAGGTTGGTGTAAAACAATGTGTCTTAAAGCACAAGCAGCTTGAGTTTCCTCACTTATTGTAATAGTCATGGTTTCAGTTAGTGGATAAGGAGGATTTTTAACAGGAGGGTGCTTTCCAGGGCTCTAAATTAACCTTTTTTTGATCACCAGCCAATGTGGCTGGTAAGTTTCTGAAGCTACCAGCCAATCAGAGTTTCCACTAGTCGATTTTTTTCATGTGCAAAATAGACAGATTATGTTAGACTATTAATATGTACAATGAGTATCATTTGTGGAAAATGATGCCATATATAGAAATCGAGAAAAACCTCTACACACACCCCTGTTTGCAGCGTAGCAGGCTGTAGTGGACGGAGCCCTCGTGTCACCTATGGTTCGTACCATTGCCAGGGGCCAGCCTCGTCTCCTCAAGACATTTCCTTTCAAAGGCCAAACCCACAGACACTAGCCCAACACAGAGAATTGCAGAATCTCCCCATCCAGCTGGGAGAGCCCAAGAGAATGAGAGAGAGAGAGAGAGAGAGCGCGCATCCACTCCCAGCAGCGGTGCTTCCTGTGTGTTCATGGGGCAACACTGAGCGTTTTCCTGTGAAGCAAAGAACTTCAGGCAGTTTATGTGAAGAGAGGAGGAGGAGACTCTCCTCCAATTTGCCACACCCGGAGATAGAGAGAGAGAGGTGTCTATGTACACCGAGGCGTGAGACAATGCTGTCCCATAAAAACTGTGCTCACATGTCCCAATACATATATGGCAAAGTGCTTCATTTATCACCAGCCAAGCTAGCTAAAGAGTCTCTTTCTTTATACCCACTAAACTTAATTTTTACCAACATTTGGCAGGTTGGCAGGTGTTAATGTAGAGTCCTGGTGCTTTCCCATTTTTAGCCATGGGTATAAAGTAACAATGCAGGGTGTTCATACTAAATATGTGCAGATTTTCAAACTGTTGCACATTAATTTGTTGTGGAAACCTCTGAATCTGTCGGTTAACTGCTCAAAATGGTCTGATTTAAAAATTTACGAGATCTTCACACAACTGCCTGAAAGGATGATGTCATTACATGTTAGAGGGGGAGGCCTCAAACACCAAGGTCTGCCCTTAGCTCTGTCCCCATCAGGCCTCCTGAGGGCTGGTTACTCAGAGATAGGGGGGGCTGTTGAGCAGGGAGCCTTAAAGAGACAGCAGCTCAAATGAAGTGTTTCAGACAGAAGTTGAAAGAAGTATTTTTTTTTAAACCCCAGTGTTTGATAAAAGGGGTTTTTTTTTCCCCCTGAAAAACAAGTAAAGCTACTACAAGGGTACCAGAGGGACAGTATGAAGCCTAAAAAAGTACAATACCTTCCAGTAAATCTTAAACTCAAAGTTGTTCTTTATGTGGTTGAAAGAAGAGTCTAAGTCAGTGTCCTGAATACACTGTTAACATCTGAGAAACTAAAATCCCTAAATTTTTAGTATTAATCCTCCATTTTTAGCTGTGGTAATCGTTACCAACAAATGTGTCAGAATCAAGATTTTGATTTTGATTCAGATGTTTCCTAGAGCCTGACTTGATGCAAGCATAAATTCTCACCCAGTCCTCAGACTGATGGTCTTATTTGCTCTTGTTTGTGATAAAGAGGCCTCGGTATCAAAGTGAAACAGTTTCATAACCAGCTGAAAGCTTCTTGTAGTGAGTTTGAGTAAAAGATACTTTACATCAGATACAGAGCAGAATACACACCCACACAAACACCAATTCTCTTATTTTAAGCCTTAATCTGTTGAGTGGACGATGTCTGGCCACCATTTAGTTGTCAGCAAACTTAATAAGCAACAGGACATCAGAACATTATCCAAAGGCTAAGGTTTCCCAGGAGAGAAAATATCCTCCTCCTCCTCCTCCTCACTGTTCTCTCCTCTGCCGGTCTGTAGGCCTTCACTATTACTGCCTTCATCTTTTCACCCCTCTTCAAACATAAAGCACACCTGTGTCATCCTGCACCCAACCAGCAGGAAGTCACTCACCTGTGCATCATACTTACATGAAACTGCAGTGAGAGAAGCAATGTTTTGAAAGTACAGCTGCTCTCCTTCCGCTCTCATTCTCACTTTTAGCTTCCCATCGGGGAGAAGAATGAATTTTTAGCAAGTAATCACTAATTTCTGGCAGAATAAATTTAGAAAGTCATCTCCACAAGTCTGTTTTATAGCTTTGGAATTGCTCTAGCTTTAATTTCCTGCTGTAGTTCTTGTACTCACTCATACGCCCCCCACATGTACGCCCCCTGCTTCCTTGTAACCTCAGGCTTTACCCCGAACCCTCCCCTCTGCTTTGCTTCCCATCCAACCTTCTTCTTCCTCTTCTTCTTCTGTTCCTCTGCTCCCTGCCCTCACCTCCATGCCCTAACCACACCTCCCTCTTTTTTCTTCTTCATCCTTCCCTCTGTTTCACTCCCTTCCCCTCATGCCCCGGGCCAGCCCTCTCCTCCAGTCTCATGCAGCCTTTCAGGATAAAGAGAATACAGAGGATCAGTTCTGCTCAGTGACCTTTGGTGGTGGCCTTCAATCTAAAGGTATGGCAGGGGAGGCAGAGCTTAGAGAGATTTACTGGGGTTGCCTACGGGAGAGAAAAGAGATTTCTCCCCCTGCCAATTCTCTGGAGGCAAAGAAAGGTGAGAAAAAGAAGAGAAGAGAGGAGAAATTAAGTGTCTTTCCTGAAATTGAGACGGGCTGAACACTGGGGCAGATAAGAGGGGAAGAATGCAGAGGGGAGGGGAGAAGAAGGGACCTGCTGGGCACAGTGGGGCAGTGGTCATTTGTTGCACCACTGGAGGCTCTGACCACTGAGAGGAGAGGACAGATGCATAGATACAGTATAGGATTAGAGGGACACATGGGGAGAGGAAGCATATCATGAAAGGATTATAAAAAGAGGAATATCCTTTAAAAGAGGCACTGCAGAGAAGTGAAACAAAAAGGTTCTTCTTTGTTGGTGTCTTTACGATCCCAGCTTCATAAATGTTAAACCTGCAGCCAGTCGGCTACAGACGATCTGAGCTCCATAGGAATAAGAACAGACATGCTTCTCCACCAGTGGGGCATTGTGAAGGTTAAAGCAGGAGAAATCCTACTGTGTGATGAATGCGTGTGGGTGTGTATGTGTGTACAAAACTGTCCCACGAGGGGTCCCCCTTGCAGGTGGCTTTTAATTTTGGTCCAATTTGCATATATCCAATCAGGTAGAGTAATTGGGAGTGTGTGAGATAGCGTTGGGAAGCCACACACACTCACACACCCAGAGATGCAGAGGGTGTCAGTCTGTCCCGGGATGCAACCAAAATTCGTTGCAGACGAGCTGATGACACTGATAATTGTGACACTGAGTGATGGCTCTAATCAGCAAAAGTATCTTCCTAATCAATTGACCTTCCCCCCACCTCCCCCTGTCTCCGTCTCCCAGGCTTCAAAACAGCTCCTCGTCCCCACATGAAAGGCGTCCACATTGGAGATGAGCATGAATAGCCTGAATTACAATTATTGACCTTGACAGGCGGTGGTAGACAAAGCACAGCGATAAGAACCACGCGGGGAGAAACAAATTCCTCAGCATGAAGCTGGATGAATAAATGATGCCTGTCAGCTGATTCCTGCTGCCCTTTGTCTAAAGCGTAAGAGTGCGGCACTCTGTGGATACTCTTATTATGGTTCAACATGTTTATAAATATTTTAACACAAAGAGCTCCTGATTATTTAAAATATCAGATGCATTCGTAATCAATATTAAGGATGGCGTTTGTTTTGGCTGTTCAAGTCAAGCTCAGGCCACATCATACCAACTTCTCCACTGTTTTCCTTTCACTCATCCAACTGGTGTTGGAGGACACAATACAACTAAGATGTGTCTAATACAAGGATAGATTTAGAGCAAGTGTGTTGAAATCTCACACGACCCGAATCTTCTTTTGCATTTTGGTCCCTTTTCTCTCAAACCTGTGTCTGATTCCTTTAAGTATCTTCTCTGGTTGATGTTATTTATCTGTTCCAGTATCAATAAAGTGCATTCCTGTAAATAAGCTCTAAGACCCTCATTTGCACAGATTTAGTGGGCGCAGAAGCTGCGTAATCCTTTCGTGAATCAGGCTCTGATTACTTTGCAAATCCTGTGTAATGTTTCATCCGTCTAAAGATATGAAATCACTTCTTATGACTACACGGTGAAAGACAATTATTCTACATATAATGCTTTTTCCAGGGGGGCACATTTACTGTTAGTTGATAATGTATAAAGTAGTTCTGACTGCATAAACACTCGTAATCAAATCTGCAGAAACATCTGAAGCACACGTTCAGGAATACATACTGGAAGATTAAAGCCTGATCTTTCTGTTTGGGGCTGTGGTTCTGTTGCAGATTCTTTCTCTGGAGGCATGATGAAAAATGCATATGTTTGGAATGACAGCTAATTTCTGGGGAGAGTGACAGAGTTTGTGGATTGTAACACTCTGGAGAAGCCTAATCAAAAGGAGAAGGGCCGGCTTGAGAGAGAGAGAAACACTGAGAAAACCCATAATTACCAACAGCCAAGCAAATGGGCCATCTAGGCACACAACCACTTAATTGGTAGTTAGGTTTTTCTGTGGAAAGGCACAAAAGCACCAGAGATAATTTCTTAATGGGGGCCTATTAAGTCTGAGGATCTGGCATTTAGGGACCTGCACGGAGCAAACACAAATATACACAGCACACACGGTAAAACACACACTTACAGAAGCACACACACTCGCATGAAGCTGAACAAGACATACTTGAGCTGACCACTGTCCACTTGAACACTCACTTTCCAGTCTCTTCCAAGAACACAAGATGGCTGTAAGTACAGTGTCCCAACATTTCTGGCACATTTTGAGAACAGAATTGTTACAAATTAAACACTCATTTCCTGCTCTCATGATGCTTGATCTCCAGTGTTAACAGATGAAGAAGTTGAAAACTGATGAGGTGTGTGCCCATGCTCATGAGTATGTCTCCTCACTGCTTTAGCACTCACACGTAAAATTGTTTTTAAAGTCAGGTTTCTTTTCCTTCTACAAATATTCACTTCACTTGAGCATGAAACCCAGCAGAATTAGAAATTAACAAGTTTCTATTTCTCCCTTTATTATTAAAGGAAAGCAACATAAGAGAGAGTTACCTCCTAATAGCACAAACTCATAAACAGTATGTCATATTATCACCAAAATGCACAATTGTGTCAAAACTCATCACTTAAACTCCATCCAAATTGCCCCAGGGGCTGATATTTAAGGAATCATGTATAAAGAGTGGGTGGTTATGCAGGTTAGATTCCTGACAAGCTGAGCAGAACACGGCTACAAACCTGATGTCTTGTCTCCTGCTTCTCTGATTTATGAGTGGAGATAACTTTAAAGAAAAGAGGCAAATGTCACAGTTTTGTTGCTGATATAACTACCACTCATGGTTTAAGTTACTTTGAACTTTGTAGGTGTTGAAAGTCCTGGGCACAGGATTTTGTTCATGAGGCAAAGTTTTTCACCAAAACACTTCAGATGGTCATCAACAGCAAGATGATTGTGTGTGTGTGTGTGTGTGTGTGTGTGTGTGTGTGTGTGTGTGTGTGTGTGTGTGTGTGTGTGTTACAACCCAACACAACCACTAATGATTTTACAGAGATATCTACAAGTGAAATGTTCCTGACTCTTTCCATGGATTGGACATGTGTGATCAAGTTGGTCCTTGTGAAGGTAAGAGTTAAATTTATTGAAGGGTGCTCGGCCAATCAGGACCATGTATTTGAAATTAGCCTGGCAATAACCTGTATTATAATTGATTAATAATGAACTAATGCATGCATGTGTTAGCATTTTCTGAAATGAAGGTAAATCAATCAATCAATCAATCAATCAATCAATCAATCAATCAATCAATCAATCAATCAATCAATCCCCCTTTTTTTAAAGCACCAAGTCATGACAAAGTTATTTCAGTCATCTTTAGAAAAAGAAGTGTACAGGTGTAGATTGTATTTGTTTAAGATCTATTTACAGAGACCAAACACAGGTCGGCAACATCTGATGATGAGAGCAACACAATGGTTATTGTCAAACATCTCAAAGCAAAGACTGTCCATTTTTGTTTAGTTGCCACTCTTGCTTGTTTTGCTGGTTTCAGATAGGATCTAATGTTATCGCTGTTAATGTATGAAACCTTCTATAAATACATTGGTTAGATGGTGGCGTTGGTTGGGATGTCTTACACAGTGACACAGTTTTATAAAGCGCTGCTTGAGTATGCTCATTTGATCAGACAAAAGTACTTTTGAGCAGCCATTTGCTCATAAAAGTAAAGTATTGTTGTATTTGAATTATGTCCTAACATTGGAGGAAGTAAAAGGAATCACACACGCATACAGACATGCACACACACTCACATAGGGTACTGTCCAGTACAGAAGCTGATCAGGTCAGGCTTTGAAAATTACACTTGAGGAAATAATCTTGACATTCCACTGGGTTATCTTTGAACGGGATGTTGTTTTAACAGAAACTGTATCACATGAGGCAGAGTGTTGGAGGAAATGCAGTGTGATGAGCTTCTTCAGTGTATGTGTCTCACAATACATGGGAAAAGAGAAAACAAAAAAAAGAAAGAAAAGAAAAACAAAAACAACAACAATGTCTGGCACATCATTTGTTTCTGCCCTTAATTTGTTTTGACACAACTACACACAGAGTCTAAACTGAAAGACAACAGAGGATACTTTTTTAGATTAGGTTCAGATTAAAGCAGATTTGATTAGGGGATAAAGTGGAATATAGAATTTTGTCAAGTGATTAAAAACTCTAAGTGACATTTGCATCAGAGTTCACTTCTCCTTGTCTTCACAGTATTTCATCAGAAATCAAGTTCCTTCACAAAAAAACAGCCCGATCATATACTTCAGCCGTTCTCTAAGCCCGCTAGCAAACTTCTCTGCGTGGCACCAGCAGGGAGTAATCTCTTGCGAAAACATTTATCTTTGAGGAATTTTGCTTAATCATCTCTATGGTGTTGCACAGCTCAGCATCTGAGGAGTTAGGTGGTTTGGATTAGGCCCTCCTGCTGTGTTGGAGCCTTATCACAGTCTCAACGCTATATCCGGCTACAAGTCGATGGTCTTAGGCAAAGACTTCTCTCTCAGAGGGCCCTTGGTTCATCACATTGCTATTTGTTGAGTAAGGATATCTGTCTGCATCAAATGACCTCATATGTCACCACAGACTGTAATTAATGGAACTAGCCACCAAAAAAATCAGCATTTGGTTTCTTTATGTCAAACCCCTGAGTTAAGTTATGTTTTCCTTCCTCATGGTTTATGTCGTGTGTTTCTTGTTTTATTTAAAAACTTACTCATCTCTTGTTGCAGATCCCTTATTCTTGGTAATTCATCGTGTTGTACCTGTGCGCCCTGTGTTTTAGACTCAACCTTTGCTCACCCTTTTAGATACCTCTACCTGTTCTTGTTGGACCGACTTGACATGTGAGACTTCGAACTTTGGATTGAATGAGACTTGCAACTGCATTTCTTCCTGTTGTTTAGTGTAACACTTGACTGCTCTCACAATGAATTAAATTTGTCATCTGTTTGTTAGCTCGAAGAGACTAAACTTGGAGGAGAGTTTTGTTGGCCAGCAGGAGGTCATTAATGCTGTAAAAAAGAGGTTGTGGGTGCCACCAACAACCTGGGTGGACATAGGCCCTAACGCAGTACATAAGCTTCACCCCCTGTATAATTTTCATGAATAAAGAAATGACAGTAAAGTAATATTAGTAGTAAAATTTTTGGCTTTTGAGACCAGCCTTAAGCAGAAAACCCAAAATTAGTCTTTGCACTCAAGGTTTGGCTTCAATTATCAAGAAATTGAGCACAGCGTTAGTTCAGGCAGACCACAACGTCAAGCCTCGCCCAAAGAACAACAGCTGCTCCGAAGACCAGCACGATCAGCTAACATTTATTCATCCAATTGGAAAACAGCTGAATGAGAGTTTTTCTGCTGTTTTCTTCTCTGTATCAAGGGGACTTTACTGCTGCTCTCCCTGCCTTGACTTTTCATATGTGCACATAAAAGAGAGGGGAAGTGTGCTCTTCCCACGACAGGGCCACCCACCAATTAAAAGTCATTGTATGAAAACTATAAATTCTGTTGATGAGAGTGGTCCTCATCTGATTGTGGTTGGTGCTTGAATTAACGTTTGTTGATACACACGTAAAGAGTCATTGCCTGGTTACATGTTTTAAATATTATTTGTTATAATTCTCTCTCTCTCTCTCTCTCTCTCTCTCTCTCTCTCTCTCTCTCTCTCTCTCTCTCTCTCTCTCTCTCTCTCACTCTCTCTCTTATTTGAAAATGAATCGTCTCATTGAGTGTTAGTATGAACATTTAGTCACACCTTTCTCAGCCCATCATCGCACAGCAAATACCAGTGACATCTTCCTGGTAACCAGGACATTCTTTTTCTGAACAGCCCAGAAAACCATAAGTGTGCCACACCTGTGATATAACTAAAAAAAAGTATTTTAATTTCAGTCAAAAATGGCAGAGGCACTCACTGACCCAAGCAACTGATCTATGGAGAAGCACAATGAAGAGCACGCATAGGAATACAGAATTTCTGTACTGCTAATGACCTGTCCTCTATCTCCTGGCCCTTATCGTCGTCCCCGTCGTGGTTTATATATAGGTAAGGGGAAAATGGCTGCCGCAGGTAACAGACATGTCATGAAGTCTTGCAGGGAGGTTAATGATGGGCTGGCTGCCATTCCTGAGGCAGAGATGGAGACAGGTCATACACACATATATTCTTGTTGACCACACACGCTCTCATGCACGCACACGAGCAGAGGCGGATGTCAGCGGAGTGAGTGATGCATGTTACCCTGAGTGTTTCTGACAAGCTTGAGCAGTCAGGGAAAACAAGGCCATGCTGCGTGATTACTAACTGACACATGAATATGAGCAGACTGTCTGGTTAGCTGCATCTCGTCCGCTGATGAGTACTTGGTGTGAGTCTGTTAGCGTGTGACAAAAACATAACCACCTGGCTCACTACATCCCCAGCATTCCCTAAAGGCATTGGACCCTGTGCTTCAGGCAGCCCTGTAATTGCCCTTTCATCACTCTTCAGAGTCTTCATGAGAAGGACTGTGTGTTTAGATGTGTGCATGTGTATCGCTGTGGTTAGTTGTACGTGTCCAGGGAGTAATTATCCTTTCATATGGCTGCCATATACCGCCCACACACACTCTCCTGTTTCCTGACTCCTACTACTTCTACTTAAGGTTTTTTTTTTTCTAATGTGAACATGCCCATTTCCATGTTTAACCCAACATTTATCAATCAAACAATCTTTCTTTGGACTGATTCTTCTTATCAATCTATAAAATACTGGCTTCTCCTCCAACCTCTCTTCACCCCTGCCATCTCTAACCCCTCCTCCTTTCATTCCTGCTCCTTCATCTCTTCCCCTGCTGCTGTTAGACTGCTGTGTGTGTGTGTGTGTGTGTGTGTGTGTGTGTGTGTGTGTGTGTGTGTGTGTGTGTGTGTGTGTGTGTGTGTGTGTATGTGTGTGTGTGTGTGAGGGAGAGAGAGATTGTGTGTGTGAGTTTGTGTGGTTGTCCGCCCGTCTGCAGAGTGGATGGAGCCCAGTTGTCAGAGCTGTCAATCACAGTGCGAGGAGATGAGATCAGGATGTTCAGAGGACACACAGCAACTATCTGGCTCTCTGCAGATATGAGAGCTGCAAGCATGGGTGAGTGTGTGTATTTGTCTATCTGTTTGGCGGCTATGAGGCTGGAGGTGTATAGGTAAGGTGTATTAGGGAGTGTGTGTGTGTGTGTGTGTGTGTGTGTGTGTGTGTGTGTGTGTGTGTGTGTGTGTGTGTGTGTGTGTGTGTGTGTGTGTGTGTGTGTGTGTGTGTTTACACCTGGAGCTGTAATATCATGGATAAATCAAGTCTGGGATGCAGACTGCCATCTCACCTAAACCCATTTAAATGGGTTTGATAATTCTCTTCTCAAGTTCATATTCTTTTCTCCCATTTTTTAATTTGTATATCAATTATTATGATATAATGGATTTTTTTGATGGAACTGATGGCTTAACTTGCTCTAGATTAAGAAAACACGTGCAAGAAAACCAAACACCATTAAATCAGAAGAAAAACAAACTTTGTCAGTCAGAACTTGGAAAACACTGTATTACAAACATACAACCAGGTTAACATGATCATGCCTTTAACACAAATATTCCATCCTGAATGAATAGCAATACACCCACAGTAGAACCATCCACCCATCACATCCATTTACTTCTGCTTCTCAGCCCAGTCACTATAGCAGCTGGCAAAGCAAGTTGCCACAAACATCCCTCTCTCCAGCAATGTTTTCCAGTCCACTCTAAGGGATTCAAAGGCATCCCCATGCCAGTTAGGATGTCTAATCCCTACAGCACAGGCTCTGTGTACCCTGGAGTCTCTTCCCAGTTGGATGTGCCCAAAAACCCTGTAAAAAAGGAGGCACCCAGGAAGCATCCTTATCAGATGCCCGAATCACCTCAGCTGTGTACTGCAAGTTCTCACTTCCATTGCAAGACCAAAAGTTGACTAATATTTTGCATTTTTTTGGACCAAAGATATTCTCACAGGAGTCACAGCATGTTTTTTTTTTTCATTCCCTGTTTTTTTCAAATTCTTGAAAAAATAAGATGCCATATTGACTGTTGTTGGTTCATACAATTTGCAAGACAACCTGATCATGCACTTCATATTGAAACAATGCAGCACATTCATCTCAGGCTGGTCTTTAAGGGGTGAACTGTTGACAGTTACAGGATACAGATGTGACAGCAGCCTGAGGAGCTAGCTGCTGGGCCCCGACCATCTCTGATAGAGAAAAGTAGTGCAAGGTCCTGCAATCCAGGCAACAGAAGCAGAGCTGATAAGTACAATTCTGAACTGCTGATCTCAAAGTCTAGAGAACAGCAACAGTGCTCAGAGTTGTGACACTTTCTTTATTTATGATCAGAGTCAACTGAAAAGCTAAATGAGGACAGAGATGTCAACATAGGTATTCTCCTTCCTGAAGTCTCCTTCTCTAATGTTTCCGTAAATGGTAATTCGTAACAAATACGTAAGCAGCTGTATGAAGTTGGCTTGCATTCAAATATTTCATATTATTGAATGAGTTCATCCATTCATTTTCTCGTTTGGTGTCATGAGTCAGAAGTCATTGGGCTACAGGGGTACTTATTGGGGTACTGGTAAGCAGTGCATCACAGGCAAATTCACACACATTCATGGACAGTACGATCATATGGGAAGTGAAAGTATTTCGTCAAAAAACTTTTGACAGTTTGCTGCATGGATTTTCAAAGAGACCACATTTGATTTCTTTTTTACTTCTTTTTATATTTTTTAAGATTTCTGCCAGGTGTGTCTTGGGATGTGTGGGTGGGGAACTGCTGCACCCTCCCTTTCTGGCTCTTTCTGGCCCCCTGCATGAAGAAAGAATATTAGAATCTCACTCAAGTGTCCCTCATAGCTGCCTCACAGTCAGGCTGGAGGCCCAAATAAGCAAAGTAAGCAAAACTTGAATCTATCAAGCCTGTCTGGTGGATTATTGTCAAAGAAATATATATATATATATGTATATGGTACATCATCACAGCTGTCAGTCACAACAACCATGTACTATATATGGGTTTTATGTGCACAGTGGGACGGGTCCAGTAGTATAATGAGCTGCCACTTATTTATTGAAAAGTAAGTCACACACAGCAGTGACACAGATCAGGGTTGTGAGAGGTCTCAGGCTCACTTAACTTTTGAGGTTTGATTTAAACACAGGCCCAGTTTCCCGCACAGGGATTAAGACCTAATTCTAGACTAAACCCCCTTTTAATCCAGGATTTCTTCAAATAGCTTTCCCAGATATGGATTAAAATAGTCTCAGACTTGTCCTAATCTTGAGTTAAAAATCTTCTGTCTTGAAGGAAGACTTCAGATTTTCCAGGTCTAAATAAAGTCTTAAATCAAACCCTGCCAGAAGCAGGTTTAACTTCAGAGTAAAGGCTGAGTGCTTCACTGTGCATGGTATCAAAATTCAGGATGAAATATTTTATGGTTTGTAATAAATTACATTTATTATTATATAATAAACACAGCTGAAATTGACATTAGAAATTTTCCACCCCAGGTTTTCAGAGCAGCCTCACCTTTGCACCATGTGCACATTGTTTATCTGATTCGGCTTCCAGCACATGATCTGACTGGTCTTTCCTTACCTTAGTCAGAGACTGAGTAGTCTGGAACTAGTTAATCTGAAGTTAAGTAACATCTAAGAAAGCCATTTGATTTGTGTGGATTAAGTTAAACCAGATTAGTTTTGTCCTGGTTTTATTTAAGTCCTGTATGGGACACTGGGCCTTCTGCTTAATTTTGATGCCTCAAAGTGACGTGCTGAGCAGCTTTAAATGTAAAGGTAGGGACAATAAGAGTCAGTCAGTGAATTAAACGCTGGCACACACCTGGCAGAGTTTGTGTAACACATAAATTAGCAGAAATGCACTGAGTGTGACTTAAAAACAGAAACATTTCTGAATGGCATGTGAAGCTTGTACAAAAAGATCTGGAAAGTCAGTATAACACGTATCCCACATACAGCCAGGCATAAACAGGCAGTGAAGTGTATTATTTCTAATGTAGAACAAAGTTTTAGTCAGTTTATCTGTGCTGTATCTGAACAGGTCAGAAACAAAATCAAGCCTCTATTTATATCATTATTTTGAATGTTTTACAACAAGAGTGAATAAGAGTGAATGATCCCAGTGCTCAATGTCATTTCATGTTTTGTCACAGAGGTGGGGAAAGTTAATCAAAAAAATGAACTCTGCTGACTTTTATTTAAAGACATTATCTCTGATAACAGTTAATCCATTAACTCTGTTCCCTTATTAAGAAAAGTGAACACAGACGATGTGGAAATCTGCTGCCACAGAAATGTTCCCATGATCCAAGTTCAAAAGAAAGAATTAAATCCAAATCCATCTTATCCATAAAGAGCCACAGAGAGTTGCTAAAACGGTGAGGTAATCATATAAGGATCTCTTGGTTCATGACATATTGAAGAGATGGGTCTCAAACACCAAGGTCTGCCCATAGCTCTGTACTCAACAGGCCTCCAGAGGGCTGGCTGCTCAAAGAGAAAGGTTAAAAGAGACAGCAGCTAAAATGAAGCGTTTCAGACAGAGACTGTAAAAAGAGGTTTCTGAAACACCAGGGTGAGAAAAATAGAGATTTTTTTTTAAAAGCTATAAACCATGTAAAGCTACTTCAGGGGTACCAGAGGGACCGAGTAAAGCCTGAAAAAGCACGGTATTCCCTCTTTATGTTAATCTCACAGGTCTTCTGTCATATCAGAAAAAAAAAGTACCCTCATTATTCATAGTCTCAAATTTCCTCATGAAGTGACAATCATATTTTGACAAACCACTTGCCATTCATTGTGCCTGGAGCTCCTTGAGGCCCCATGGGGTCTGGAGCCTTGGGCTAGATCCCCCTGGTTGTTAAATCCACCCTCAGGGAGATTTGATGGTACATTATAAAAGCACCTCATCACCAATCAGCTCTCATTATGTGCAATCAAACTGTAATTTGATTGCGCTCATGATGAGGGGTTTGCCTCTTCATCTGCTGAGAGGTACTCAGAAGCTGATCAGTTCTCTGAATCTCTTCAGGGATAAAAATTTCCCGAAAATCAATCATTTACTTGTGCAGGGTTTGCTGCCTGGAGACAAACAAGCAAAATGATGAATTGGGAAAATAGATAACTAGTCACAGGAACTGTATGGAATAATTTAAGATGACCAGTGCTTTCTGTGTGCTGTATGAAATATATCGTTTATCTGTGTTATCAATGAGTGAGAAAGAGGCTTTTTTTCTAACATGGGTCTGCCCTAACTCTTAAATTTAATTTAATTTTCAAAGAATTAAGAAAAGTGACACAGCTGCTATCGTAGACTTAATAAACATGTCGAGTCACACTGAGTTACACTGCAGAGTGAGTGAACAGTAGATTTGAAGGGCTTCAGGAGTTCACAGCCATCTTTAATGTCACATAATCGCATTGCCTCTGAAGAGTCCAACATGTCAGCAGTCATATCAACTCTTGAAATAGAATACATATTGGTATTACTTTGGAGAGAGATTAACCTAAATCCAGATGTGACCTGAGCTCTCAGTCTAAAAATATGTGCGTGCGTGTGTGCCTTCATTCAATACAGTATGCTTGTGTGAAGTCAATCCGCTCTCGCCACCCTACACTTATCCTTCATCTTTTCTGTGGCCAGATTTAACTGTGGAACAACAGCCCTCCCCACCACCACCGCTCCGTATCACAGTTTCCAAACCCAAAGAGAGAAAGCTTCCCCCTCACCACCCTTAGCTTGTTTAACACCGAACCAACAATTCTTTTGCAGACACATGACATCAACATATCTGACGGTAAGTGATGAAGAAGTGTTCACACAGCCCCCCTCAACACCACCTCTCCTACTTGTCCGATCCCCATGTGCATATTTCTGTCTCAGAGGAAGCTCTGCTGCTCTTAGATGTTGTGATTTGCATGGATTTGAAGAGGAGGAGATGGGGTGGATTTCCAGGACACTCATGACTGAATGTGACCATGGAGGCATGCTGGATTAAAAGGCTGGCTCTTTGATAAGGAGATGAAGTAGAGCGAGAGGAAAGCAGAAGGAATGTGATTAGAGGCTGAGGTCTGACACTGGCAGTAAAGATGACACATTTCTGAAGGTGATTTACAGCTCAAGCATCACAGGATGAAGAGATGTGAGGAACGATATTGTTAAACTGCAGAGATAAAAGAAGCTTTAAATCAAAATGATGATGTTTTAAAATAAAAAAAGAAAGTAAGGTCCATGTTAAAACAATCAGGGGCAACGTTTAGTCTCAATAGGTCATGATCAAATATACACAGGATCATAAAAAGTATTTAACAGGTCCCACAAAATACCCCAGCTATATGCACAGAGTCAGACTCAAAGACCACCACATACGATTATATGAAAAAATAAAATTTGAAAGAGAGCACGAAAACAAGAAAAAACTCAATAATAGGAAATAATCCGGGACGTTGAACATTTCAGTAAAGACGACTTCATGTGGAGGAGGGTTCTGCCAAAAACATGTCCATAAAAACAGCTTGTCAAAAAAATTTATTTACATTTAGTCTTCAGACTTTTCTACAATCTTTCCTCGTTTATTGTTTCAATGTTCTTCTTTCCTTTTTGCCCACTTGCTGAAGTGTTCTTGTTGAGAGACTTAACCCTAACCTGTCTTTGGAGGCTGTGCCATAACAATGGTTCACCCCTGATTCACACATACTCCGAGAGCGCTGCGGTCCATCAGCGTGAGCCAATTCACACTGGATCCATCTCTGGAGTGGAGCGCAGCTCAGCGTACTCCAGAGCAGCTGGATACGCGAGATCACAAGATCACAGGAGAACCACATGTTGATGCAGGAATCACACCCATGACCACTTCTTTCATGTAATTTAATTAGTATGATAAACTCCCCTGGCCCTCCCAGAACTTCAACAACTTCAGTCCTTCCCTTTTAGTTTCTGTTGGTGTCCTTATTATAAGGTTTTCCACCTCCAAGATAAACTTGCTGGCCCTGTGCCAGTGTTTTGATATACAAGGATGGAACAGCTCACGCTGTATGCGTGAATTAGAGGTAATACTTGTGAATTCCGCCTCTGACAGCACCGTCTTGAAAGCATATAAAGCTACACACAGCGTTCAAAGCATAGACTGTATAATTAATGGACGTAGTCTCCGCGATGTCACCCGTCTGTTTCTGAAATGGACTTTTTAAGCAAAACGGCCGGCGCGGCCATATTGGAAATGAGGCGGGCTGTGAGTCTCCACGGTAACAACCATAGGACGCTCCACAGTCACGTGATCTGAGCTGTGCCTCTGATTGGACAAACTGGCGAGCTTAATATTGTGGAAACTGCCAAATTAGAAAAAAATTCACCCCCTGTTCAGTGCGTGCCGTTAGTGAAATTAGCGATTCAGACGGGAGACATTCTTTGTACCAGGCTGTGAATTTTGGCTGTGAAAACAGCTTTTTTTGGCTTGGTGTGTTTGTGACTTCAGGTACTTCTGGAGCCAGCCTCAAGTGGACACTGGAGGAACAGCAGACTTTAGCACTTCCGCATTGCCTCATATTTTCAGACTGGAGGTTGCCGCTTGATTCAAAGTTGAAGATAAAATGATATCATTTGATGAATAAACACTTCAACTTTGAAAGCATTTAACTCTGCAAGTTTAATTTCCGATGGCTGCTTCTGAAACCATGTTAAGAAGAATTAAACACAGTACATCAAATGATTTTAAAAAATCACCTCACCATTACAATTGCTTGCCATTGCCCTCCTAACTGGTGTGAACTGGATCAGAAGTAAATTTGTTTCTATGGATACAGGCCCAAATAACAAGACTGTTAAATGAATCCATCAGTTTGAAGACAGATGTGGTACAGATGACATGTCACTCACAGGACTTTCTTTATGGGCTGCATGGTGGTACAGCTGTTGGCAGCACAAGAAAGTTGCCAGTTTAAATCCTTGTTTGGGCAACATGTGCCTGTCTGTGTGGAGTTTGCATGTTTTCATGCGTGGGTACTCTGGCTTTCTCCAACAATTCAAAAACATGCTCATCAGGTTAATCGGTGATTCTGAATTGCCCGTAGGTGTGAGTGTGAGCGTGAAAGTTGGTCAGTCTCAAGGTGTCAGCCAGGGCTCTAAATTTACACCCACCAACCGCCAAAGGCAGGTGAAAATGCAGTTTGCCGGGTATGAAAAACAAATCACTAACCAGCTTGGCTAGCGATATTAAAGAACTTTACCATCTATTTTACGGGACATGTGAGCACAGTTTCTATGGGAACGCATCATCACACACCTCAATGTACACAGACGCCTCTCTCTCTGGGTGTGGCAGGATTGGAGGAAAGTCTCCTCCTCTTTTCACATAAACTGCTTTGCTTCACAGGAAAACGCTCAGAGCTGCCTCATGAACACACAGGAAGCACCGCTGCTGGGAGGGGATGTGTTCTCTACTCTTATTCTCTTGTGCTCTCCCAGCTGGATGGGGAGATTCTGCAATTATCCGTGTTGGACCAGTGTCTGTGGGCTTGGCCCTGAACGGGAACATCTTGAGAGACTAGGCTTGCCCCCCCCCCCCCCCAGTGGTATGAATCATATATGTGCTTTGGTATGATCGATGTATCTTCCACAAATAATTCACATTGTATTTATTAATAGTCTAATGAAATCTGTCTTTTTTTGCATGTGAAAAAAATTGTCCAGTGGAAATTCTGATTGGTTGCTAGCTTCAGAAACTTACCCAGCCACATTGGTTGGTGATCAAAAATATTAATTTAGAGCCCTGGTGTCAGCCCTGCGATTGGCTGGCGACCAGTCCAGGGGGTACCTCACCTCTCGCCCTAAGATAGCTGGAATCGGCTCCAGCCACCTGCAACCCTGAACAGGATAAGCTATATAAAAGATGAATGAATGAATGACTTTCTTTATACAAAATTTAAGGGCCTGTGTTTGGGTCGGAATTTTCACAAAACAAAACAAAACAGAAGAATCAAGATTGTGCACTCACCATGAAATGTCTGTGCTTTACTGCTTTCTGGGGACAAAAGATCTAAACCATGTGGATTTACATTATTTTAGACACTTATGTAATTAGACACTGTAGCACAAATGACTACAATACCACGCACAAAAATTATCCCCAACAAAGTAACCTAGTATAAAAAGGAGCTCTGTATTCCACTCATTTCCTTCTACTACAAAAGCATGCACTGGCAAGAGTCACATCACTGAAATAAAAACAACATAAAAACTCTTCAAAGTGCCTTTAACTTTCTTCCCTCTTACATTTATTCATCCAAAAAATTACAGGATGCTACCGTCTTTGCTCTGTGACTCGTTCACAAGTCTTTTGCTTTTGATCCCAAAAGTACATCTTATGAGAGGGCAAAGAGAGTTTTAGGTACGTTGCTTCTGCTGCTTGGAATCTGCTAAAGAAGGATTTGGGTCTGGGGAAGCTGATCTCTTCAAATCTTTTTACAAGCAGATTGAAGGCATTGAGGAGGACGCGTCAGGCTGAAGATGCTTTTTCTGATGTCGGGGCTTTTGCGGACAGGTCCCTCCCCACTGTCAGTCCACTACAGAGTGCACTCTAAAGTCGCGCCCACAGCTGAATGAACCCAACTTGATCAAGGTGAAGGGATCAGATAGAGCAGCAAGTTTTGGAATGAGCTCTTCTCATTCCCACAAAAACAGGATCTTTATTTAACTCAACTCATTCAACTCAACTTTATTTATAAATCACTTTATAAACAACCACTTCCGAAACAAAGTGCTGTACATAAATAGACAAATGAATAAAATAAAATATAACAATAATAATAAAATTGGTCTATCTCCCCTTGAGCTTCCATTTTGACCTCCAGAAGCAGCAATCAGCTGACCTGCGGCACCAAGCAGGAGCGAAGAGGTGAAGGAGCATGAAAGTTACATGTAAACATGTTACAATCCACTGAACGGAAATGAAAGGAAAATAAAATAGTGTCTCTCATCATTTCACAATATGAAAATAATCTTAATCACCTTTGGTGTATTTCTTACGTAGCAATCTAGTTATTTTCAGTCTGATATTATCAATGTACTATTGTTTTATTTATTTATTTATTTTCATTTTTGTAATTAGTCTCCTTGCAAATATAAAACACTTCATAATCAAATAAAGATGAGCTGTTTTTAAAGATCAGAAAGGGGTTGATGAGATCATGAATATACTGTAGACATTTCTGAAAGCTGTGTGATTGTATTATTTTTATCTTGATAGATGCAGCTTTTGTTTATGTGGGTTAAAACTCTGAACTCAAGATTACAGACCTTCAGTGGATAAACCGAAGTGAGCCAGCATCAGTGCAGAAATGCTGTTGGAGGGTCTAACAGCCCACCATCTCATTGCACTCAGAAGTTTTGGACTGCACTCAAAGTGGAGAGCATGGGGTGGTAGAATATAAGGAGACGCTGTAAGGAACAGATCTGTAAACGCATAACTTTTCTAAATGCATCACAGAACAGAGCATCTTTACAATGTAAAATAGATTCTGATTTAAGTGAGGCTTATCCTTATTATAAAAAAAAAAAAAAAAAAAAAAAAAAAAAAGCATGACCAAGGAGCTGTGCTGTGGGTCTGGAAGGGAAAAACCCAGAAGACCTGTTGCAACCACTCAGCATGCAAGGTCAGCTGGTGGAGCAGGTTCAGAGTTTGAAGTGTCTCGAGACAGAGATTGACACCTGCCTGTCATATTCATAACATGCTGTCTCTGTCCAAAAAGGGCACAACAATGTCTCCACCTACTCAGGAAACCAAGAATTTTTCACACCAGCAAAGACATTTTAACACCTGTTTACAGATCACTCAATAGAAGGAAGAAAGGAAAAATAAATATGATGATTTGTGCTAAACAATAAAGACTATATACTGAATATATGGAATAGTAAATATAAGAAATACCTTTTTTTCCCCCAAAGATACAGCATAGAAACACTCAGCCATACATGAAATAACATGGAAGACAGATGTAGGTCATTTTAGACCCATGTTGTGCATTAGAGGGGTAGTGAAACAAAAAGTGTTTTACTCAAAAAGTTAAAAAATAAAAAATAAAAGAAGCATGAATCATGTTGAAAAAAAAAAAATTAACTGAGCAATACCTGAAATATTGAATGATGAAATTAATTTATTGCAAAAGAAAACACAGCCGGGTCATTTGGACCCATGCTGTGCATCAAAGGGTTAACCCTCTGATGCACAGCATATTCACCTCCCTTCTAATGTGCAATATGGCTTCAAATCATCACTTTAGGAGTGTTTTTGGGCAAACGATGCATTTAATGTCTGAGACATGTTTATAATCTTTTCATACATGCAACATACTGCGCGCTACATGGAGACGCAACACTTAGCGTTGCAGCCACACAGCAAGAAGGTCACCAGTTCGAATCCCAGTTAGCCCAGTGGCCTTTCTGTGTGGAGTTTGCATGTTCTCCCAGTGCATTCATGGGTTCTCTTCCTCCCACAGTCCAAAACCTGCTCATCAGGTCGATTGGTGATTCTAAATTGCCTGTAGGTGTGAATGTGAACATGAAAGGTTGTCTGTCTCTGTGTGTCAGCCCTGTGATTGGCTGGAGAGCAGTCCAGGGTGTACCCCGCCTCTCACCCTAAGACAGCTGTGATAGGCTCCAGCCAACCTGAACAGGATAAGCGGGATAGAATATGGGTGAACGAATACACAAACTGCTAATAACAGAAAACAGTTATTGAACTGAACTTTATCAGGAGTGTAACTGTTGTAACCTGGTGACCTAATAAAATAAAACAACTGATCACATCAGTAGACCACAAACTGTCATCTCAATTCATACACTAGAAAAATTGCATTTCCTGAAGAAAATGCGTTGAAATGCTAGTTTGTACTCAGAGCCATGTCAAAGAAAAATGTCTGTTTTTACTGTAGAACAAAGTTTTATCTATCTATCTATCTATCTATCTATCTATCTATCTATCTATCTATCTATCTATCTATCTATCTATCTATCTATCTATCTATCTATCTATCTATCTATCTATCTATCTATCTATCTATCTATCTATCTATCTATCTATATTTCACACAACTAAGACTATTTACTGTAGTAATAGAGCTCAAGCCAAATGAAATGTTAGAGTCCTAACTAGTGTAAACTATACAATCTGACTTGTCCCTGCAGCTCCTCCACAGTTTAAACACAGACCACAGAGGCAGCCATTAAATTTAAGAGCCCTCTGCATTCGTTGTACTTATCCTTAGCCAGACTTTTTTGAGTTGGAGAAAACTCCATCGCTCCATGGCACCTTATCTGATAGGTTTGAATTCCAGTCAATTTATAAACTTTTCCATCATCATGTTCCAGATCTGGCAGATTGGAGTCCTCTATAGCTGATACTAAATACTTACTTTTTTAATTATTTTCTGGATGTTGGAGCAACGATGCATCAATTTGCATTGAGAACAAAGTGTGTGGCACAGGAAATCAGACATAAAATTAGCATTAAAATATTTGGTTGATTTTCAGAATAAAACATTCCATAATGACATCAAATCACCTTTAACTTAACTGCAAAAAACAGGGGAGGCATATAAAGACGACATGAATCAGGAGAGACTCTTTTTTAAGGTGGGGGATCCTGGAAATCCTTGGTCACGTGACTTCAAGTTGTGGTCAAACTTCGTGCTGCATCCTGACAACCCACCTAGTAGGTTTAAATCACAGAAGAAAGAGGAAAGAGCCAAAGTGCAACAGAGCGGAGACTGATCAGATATGGGTTTGTGGGAAGTGAGGTGTAACTTTGGTAAGGGTGGTCAGGCATGGTAAGCATTGGGGTACACATCACATTTACTTCAACTTCTGATATAAAACACTTCACAACTTGTTTTATTCTTGCATATGATTTTTAACCTTGACTGGTATTTCTTGAGAGAAGCACTGATCTTGTTGTCAGTTTAATTTCTCTTTTTATAAGTTAAATTAATTTACGTTCATTTGTGCTCTTACCTCAGATGAGATACATATTTAAAAAAAAAAAACAAACAAACAAACAAACAAAAAAAACTTTTTCTCTTGTAACTTGATCTTGGGTTCCTTGCTCATCCATAAGCACACATTGGCATTTATTTTCACTCAAAAGGAGCTACACATCTTCACAAACACTGATTTAAAAAAAAAAGAGAGAAAAAAAACACAAAGCTCCAAGGCAGGATGAAAGTCTCTGAAGTGTTTTAGTTGAGTCAGAATTAAGTCTTTATTCCTGGGTTCCAGATTTTTGAACTATTGATTGATTTAAAGGATAACAAGCATGCTTTTATGTTGTGTTCTGACCAACGTTGAATTGAGTCTTAATCACTCTGTCTGGATAAAATGTATGAAGGCTATGTCCTTTGTTGAATTCCACTAACCATTATTTGTTTTTACTGTAAAGACCTTACCTTTTACAGCAGAGATCAAAGAATGACCTTGTTCAGGTTTGAGCAGGGCATGTGTAAAACTAGCTGGCCTCAAACAAAACAAAAGTGATGAATGTAGTTTCAATCATACTTACAGAGTGAATTTACTCCATTCTGCCGGTCTTTTACTCTGAGCTGTATGTATTTAACTCCCCTCTGACTTCTTCTTTTCATCCTCACTCCTTTCACTTTCAAACTCCTTTCGTCAGCTCCCTCTCCGCCTTGTCCCTCTCCACCAGCCCCCCTTCTCCTCGGTTCCTGTCTTGGTGGCCTCCCTGGAGTGCACTGTGTCTAACCAAGCTGTCCATGGCTGTCTGTCAGTCACACATCAACTCTCAGCCTTGGGGGACAAACAGAGCAGGGCGGAAGAAGGATGAAGACCACGTTTACTGTGGGATGGACTGCTGACTGGTGAGCACATATTGCGTTTTTTATTTTTCTTATACATTTAACGACATGTACGTGCAGGTAGTTAAAATCTAGACTGTGAACATATTAGGGATGTAAATCAGAATCTGACAGTCTGAATTTTGTGATGAATGCTATCTAATCATTACTTAAGGATTTAAATAAATAAATAAATAAATAAATAAATAAATAAATAAATAAATAAGATAGTTGATACAGAATAAGTATTTTAGAGATTAGTGAACTAAGTTCTTTATCAGCATCCTGAGTGCAGGTGTTATTTTTTCTTCATTCTTTTATAGACCCATTTTTTAGGGAAGCACTTCTCAGAAACCCTCTATATGTCCATATCCAATCCACCACTTCGCCTCTCGAATCTTTTTTTTTTTTTTTTTTTTTTTTGTCATTTTATTTTTTCCTGTCCTCTTTTCTCACGATTTACAGAGTCCCTGCTCCCTGTGTCGCCTCTCTCCTGCCCTTCTGTTCAAATGACAGGCTCCCCTCTTAGCCCCTGTCACCATGGTTGCCACCTTGGCAGACAGTGATAGCGTGAAGCTGTGTGGGAGTTCTCTGTGGTGCCAGGGATGATTCAGACTATTTTTTTCCCACTGGTGAGGCTTATGGATCTGTTTCGAGTGTAAACATGAAATTCAGGGTCTCAAGAATACCTGCATCCCAAAAGCATGACCCCAAAACAACAAGCTGGGTATTAAATGAAGAAGAAAATGACTTACAATTAAAGAACAAGAAAGATGAAAATAACAACAACAATAATAATAATAAAAAACTAAGCCCTGTTTTGAAAATTTTACTTACAAAGCCTGTCAAAAGCTTTCACCCTCACCCAGGTTATCTTTTAACCCATGGTGAGGAGAAGAGTGGGATGAAAGGGAAACCTGGTATATCTATCATTACCCGGCCACCTGCCAGCACAATCTCCTTTAGAAGGACCGCCCACAGTGACACACTCAAATTATTCATGGGAATTGCAGACCACCTAACACCTAGCAGGAATATCACTCATCCATCCTCAGATACATGGACACTTTAATTTGATAGTGTGAAATTGGAGTGCCTCTGAAGAACCTCCCCAAAAATCCTATTTCCCTCTTTCTTCACTGTTACTGCTACATCTCTGCAAATCCCCCAAAATAAAAGAAGTATAATTTTCTTTTTTTTATGATGTTCACAAGACAATGATCCTTTACTCTTACTCTCCACTCAAACTCAGTCTCGCTTGCAAAATTTTTATTAAAATTTCACTGAGACAAAGTCTTTTGATAAATCTACTTTTGTGCAAGAACATTGTCTCTGAAAAGTATTGTACTTCGGGAAAACAAAGACAAAAAACAATGGACAGTGTGTCAATCCATCCATTGCACTTCCATGTAATGACATTCTGAAAGTATAGCACGACCAGGACACAGAAAGTACAACTATCTTCTCCCCGTAGCAGCTTCTGTTTGGTTGGATCTTGCCTTGAACATCTTGAACATTTGCCTGTTCTTTGTTATTTCACGCAGCAGTCCGGCTGAGGTCATAGCTCGATTGTAAAGTCACAGCAGGGATCTAGTCTTGTTTGTGTATAGAAAAGAATATCAGACTTCTGACTGTGAACATCTCACTCCGCTTCGATAAGCGGCGCTGTGTCCTATTTTGAGTGAGGCTGCATGTGTATCAAACTAGTTTTGGTTCACCCGAAGAGAAAACAACATAGCAATGATTACTGAGATCGATGCAGCTGTAGCTCTTTATGTTTTTATTTATGTATGTGCCATGGTGTGTTTGTTGTGTTAGAGCCATAGACTGTATGAGTGCAGCGACCCTATTTATCATGTCACCTACTTCCTTATCCGGCTGAACGCTGAGGCTAACTGAGAATTGCGAAGTCCTGCCAAATCTAACTGCAGCCTGATAGCAACTGCATTATCTAGATGTATTGATCGAACTATGCACAGACCGTATTCAGTCCGGCTAAGCTGTTTACATGCATTTTAATAGTCCAAACTTCTGCTGACTAAGCTGGTAGTCCAATTTCTGAAGCTGCATGTAAACGTACTGAGTGTCTGGTATCTGATTCATGCGTCTGAGGTTTGGGGGTGTTGTTGACTAACAAGCTGTAATGTATGATTCACAGGACTATCTGCTCTTTTTTGGAAAACATTAAATTTACATCAGCACTGGTCATAAATCAAGTTAAAGGTGCTGTGAGGACAATCTGGAAAAGCTGATGTTTTTCTGGGATAAATTTTCCCATGAGTACTTGCACCTACTGTTGTGAGGATGTGACTCTTACCAAGAGATTCATTTGTTAAGAAAGCAAATGAATGGAGATCAAATATTCTTTTAACACTATTTTTCTTTGTTTAAAACAACTTTTTGCCAGATAAGCAACAAGGTTGAAATGTGACAAAAGCAAACTTTGTAAACTGTTTTTTAGTGTAGTTTAGTAGCTGGCTATATTGAGCGCTACTCACAGCCCGGTGCTCTGAGACGTGTCTCTAAAGTGTAATGTTCTTGAATCCTGGTTATGTCCTACCAGTGCTCATCTACCAACTACAACCTCACCAAGCAGAGCTAACATAACCTCACTCTTCATTTTTATGACAAACTCTCAAGTTTGATTAGATCACTGCAGAATAACTGCTGCATGTGGCTTGGAATGAACATTATCACAAACAGCCTAACCTGTGTTTTAGCCTTTACCCCTATCACATTTGATCCTGATCCGATAATGATATTGGATATCGGTCCAGTATCAACAAAAAAATCAGTATCAGATTATACTGGCCTGCATCTAAAATCTCTGCTATAAACAGTTCATTCCAGATTTGATCCAACTCATTTATCCAGTAGTGCCCGGATCCAGCATGCATAGCCCACATGATCACAGTAACAGTATGCGCTGTGGTGCTAACAAAGTAACACGGAGTAGGAGTGATGATATACTGGGGCTTCTATATATTAGACAAAGAGGTAAATACCTTTAAAAACGAAGTCTGATCAGAGATTCACTAAAAAATTCTTAAATATGATAATATTCATTTTCACCCTTGAGTCAATAGATTAAAATTTGTGAAAAAATAGCTGTCTGAGGTCAAGAGAGAGAGAGAGAGAGAGAGAGAGAGAGAGAGAGAGAGAGAGAGAGAGAGAGAGAGAGAGTTGTGCAGTGGTTAGCCGTGTTACCTCACAGCATGAGGGTTCCAGGTTGGAATTTCCAGTTGGAGTTTGCCACTTCTCCACGTTGTGACAACCCCTCCACACCACTAGGTGTTCCTGCATTGCTGATTATTCCTGTTTCAGGTCCGAGGTCGTCATCAGTTAATAAGCTACACCTGGGCTTTGTGTAATCATCGCCATACAGCCTCCTCTTCTTCAGCGGGCTGGTCTCTCCCATCTGCTCTCACACTCAACCTGTGTGGGCATCATGGCTCGGCTGTTCGTCTTTTCTACAAACACACTCTTACACACCCACACAACTGATTACAGGCACTGACCTTTTCTCACCCTTTTCTTATTTACTTTCTAATAAATCAGTTTTTCTTTGCATACCCCTGTCTTGTCTCCTGCTTTGTTACAGCCCAAGAACCAGGTTGTAACATGTTGCATGCGTGGGTTCCTCTTTTTGTACTCCAGCCTCCTTGGCTTGTCCAAGGTGTACCCTACACTTGCTCAGTCACAGCTTGAATGGACTCCATCCTCCCATCACCCTGAGTGGTAAAGAAAATAAATGGATAGATGGATAGCTTGAGATGAGTGCTTAAAAAAAGTTTGTGTTTATTCTCAAACACAAAATAATAGTATTAAAAAACATTGTAGTAAGAAACATTTCAGACAGTTAACTCTTCTTTTTTCCAAAAAACCAATTACATCTTTCTAGAATTTTAGATTTTTTTTTTTTTTTACCATTTCAAGCATTACTTCTTACTTTTGTCTTGTAACATTTAAAATAAGCTATTTAAACATGTCATATGAAAGCACCTTATAAAAGACTTGTGAGGCATTTTCAGTTTGAAATGAAATGAAACAAAACAACTGCTCATTTTATTTTATTTCATTTTATTTGCTGAGTTAATCCTTTTTCTTATTTTGTCACTTTCATTTGTAACATCTCTGAAAGTTGAACTTTGGTAGAGATGGCGTACATACTTAAATATCAACACATGCACATTAACTTTTAGTTAAATAGATTGTAAATTATAAGCTACTCTGACTGATTGTTTTTCACTTTGTACTCTGTGATATTTAGGAGATTGAAAAAATGCTTCTTATGCACAAAGAAAATGTCCCATCAGTATGTGGTAACATCCAAAACTTGAACCTCTTGTTTTGTTAAGAAAAGATATGGTGTAGAATCTTGAACCCTGACTCCAAAGTGAACAGGATACTGTGGCTCGTATGTACAGCTGCTGTCTGTGCTAAAACATAAAGAAGACAGGAAAATATAACATGAATCTTTTACTCATGGTACCATAATCAATATGAGACACAGTCTGCCCTGTTTTACTGTAGTCTACTTAAATACATTCAAAACAATAAAACAATTAGAAAAAGTGATCTGTGAAACTCTCACCTCTTGCCCCTCATACATGACCTTCAGTAAAAAGACGTTGGCCTGCTGTGCCCCCATTTAAATGCAAAGATACACTGCTGAGGATCATCAGGCATGATCGACATCACCATAGGGATAAAAACTGGAATACCCATGCCTATGTAAACATAGTCAGTGTATTTTTTTAGCTGTGAGTGGAGAAAGCTTTTCAGTCTGAGCTAAATTTATCTGAAAGTAAACAAATTTTATTCTACCGTGCTCTCTGTGCACACCATCAAAAACAGACTTCTGTACTGGTCAGAGTATGGCAGAGTTTTGTGGTGTTGTAGGTTTCAGACTGCGGCGCCTTGGGCTATGGATCTGGCTGAGTGTTTTCTGATAGATGTGCCTCTCTCTTCCACTTCAGCGCAAATACTTCAGAGCAGGATAGGCTAAGAACACATTTACTCCCAGTTGCACATACTGCCCTACTTTAGTCAAACACTACTGTAGCTCCCAGTCTTGTTTTTGACTGTTGTTCACACAGCCATCCTGAAGAGAGTACATTTTTATATTTAGGTAGAAATTGACCCCACTGTATCTGACAGTTGTCCGAGCTGTCATGTCTTCTCTCATCTGGTGCAAAAGCAAAGTCCTCTTGGGTTTGAGTGGCACACAAATTTAATGCAAAAAGGACAACTGTGCAGTGTTAAACCTCCCAACACCTGTACCCAAAGTCTGTTTCTCTCCCTCAGTTACCAGACAATCCCTTCTTTTATAACTCTTTTATAACTGTGAGAACGGCAGGAAAAACCTTTGGGTTAACATAAGAATAAACACTTGAAAAGAAATAACTGATGGACTTTTTCCATGTGGGTGTCAGAGGATCAGGAGATATACCAATATAGGAGTTTAGAAAGCCCTTGGGTTGTCTCCAAAGACCCATAATTTCAGAAACTGTCTGGAACAGCGTTTGCCGCCTGAATGTAATGTTGCTTGTCTGCTAATGCTTACCATGTACAACAAGATAAAGGAGGAAATGAAAACAGGGTGAACATCTGTACGATAAAAAGTGTGTTTTATTTGTACAAAAAAACAACATTATTTTACCCTTGTATTATTTATATAGTGGTGATAAATTACCCGCAAACATAACTTAGAAACTCAGTGGGCAAATCTCAAACTTGGAGGTGTGTGAAGATGTGATCACCTGCTCCTCCTGTCTATATACCAAAGAGTCCTTGAGCAAGACAATCTCACAAGTTGTGCCATAAGGTATGGTCTAGGTGTGTGAATACATTTAAATGATTAGCAGTCATCTGGCATGACACTTCAGAACTTTCGTGTGTGTGTGTGTGTGTGTGTGTGTGTGTGTGTGTGTGTGTGTGTGTGTGTGTGTGTGTGTGCCAAAATGCAGTTTCAAGCGTAAAGGTGGCTGAAAAAGCTCCAAGGTTATATACAGGCACACCTCATTGCATTAGAATATCATTAAAAAGTTAATTTCTCTCAGTAGTTCCGTTCAAAAAAGTGAAACTTGTATATTTTATAGATTCAGTACACACAGAGAGGAATTTATTTAAAGCATTTATTTCTTGTGATGATTAAACCTTACAGTTAATGGAAGTCCAAAAGTCAGTATCCCAGCTCCCTCCAGCTTGTGTCAAACTCAATTAAAATATCACATAGATACTAGGAGCTTTAGGTAAGCAGACAGGTGCACCTAATCTGACTGTCATCTCAAACAACTGGTAGATTATTTTTGTTTGTTCAAGTTGCCACAGATCCATAATTGAAATCTAAATCGGACCCATTTAAGAATTACTTTAATAGTGGTTTCCAATAACAAGCAGTACAACATTTAGTTGAATATTAAACATAAATTGTCAAGATTATAAAGTGTATTTCTTTACGTTTGTCTGAACCCCAGATCAAGACTGTGGAAAGAATTGCACCACATCATGAAAAAAAATGTGTGTGTGTGTGTTTTTTTTTTTTTTTTTAACTTTCAGCACGGTAACAAAGAGCTGAAGGAAACAGAGTACCTGACAAGACAGCACCAGTACGGCAACTAAAAGAAACTTGTGCCCACATCTTCTCAGTCTCTATAGCAACAGCTGCTGAGGCTGTGTGCAGGTTTAAGCGCTCCTCTGATTTTCCAGCGTCTCTGTTCAATACTCCATTCAGATTGGCTGGCCACAGAAAATGTACTCTGCGTTGTCACCAATCATGTCAATGAATTAAAAGGACAACTTAGAGCTTAGACATTATAAAGGCATTAACTTTTTTTTTTACCGAACTTCAGAAGATAAAACAATTTTGTGTTTCTACTATTATGTGAAGCACTTGGTGAATGTAATTTGCTTTCTACAAAGCTCTTAAAATAACTCGTCTTGAAGCAAAGATGTAATAGAAATAGAGTACTACTCCTATTACAGGATGACCCAGAAAATTCAGGATGAAATATTTCATGATTTATTACATAATAAATTTAACTCAGGTGTAAATTAGATATGTGAACATTTTATTCCACATAGAAGCGTTTGTTTATGACATTAGTAACTCCTTTGCTACCCAAAATGAATTCTGGTTGTAAGAAGTATCTGAAGCATCAGGTGCAAGTTAAACTTGAGAAAGAGTCGCACATTTCAAATGGCAATCTCTGCAAGTTTGGTCTGGATGGCAGACAGAAGTATGACCTCTCTCAAATCAATGTCAAGACTCTGTGGAGCTTCACTGACTTCAACGGAAAGAAGTCTGTAAACATCAGGAGTTTGGAAGGCAAGGCGGGAGGGATAAACAAAATCTCAGGACTGAAAACCGGAAGGATAAAGAGATCGATGTTGAACAAAAAATGGAGAATATCTGGGAAGTTGCAGCCATAGAATGGATTTTGTTGTTTCCATATCAATTTATTATGCAATAAACCAAAAAATATTTCATCCTGGATTTTGCTGGGTCACCCTTTATTTAGATTCACGCAAATTAAGCTTTAAAAAACATTTTCAATAACAATTCAGAACACTTTATTGTTTTCCATATACCTTTTCTTCTGACCAGCGAGGCTAAGTGTGTATTCTGTTATGTTATCTTCCTCCTTCTCTCTCCTCCCACTGAACACTCACACACACAATGACGCACATTAGTATAAAGGCTGAGGCTGGCTATTGTTACATTCCGTCTTACCAAAAGCTTAGCTGTCCCTTTTCTCCCTGCCAAAAGACTGGATGGAGTGAGTGTAACAAATACAACTAATGATTTTTCAGATTTGGAAGTTTATTGTTATAATTCCAAAATGATGAGTTTCAGTCTGCTCCCTTGTTTTATTCCAGCTCCTTTGTAGTTCTGGTCAGCCCTGGTTTTGTTTGAACAAGGAAAAATGATAGAAAACTACATGAAAGAGGCCAGTAAAGAATGAAAGAATAGGGGGGAAAAAAGCCAAAACCTGAGATAGCCTTGCCATTTTTGAACATTCACATCTCTCACTGTGCATATGCTCACAAAGTTGATTATAGGCTGTGGTCGGTGCACTGAGTATTATGTGGGAGAGGAACCCAAGAGAGAGGCAAATTGTTGGGCAGAGACAGAATGGCTTATACCAGCTTGTACAAATGCACACTAACAGCGACAACAAGCTATGATCAGTGGGAATCTTTTTTTTCTGTTCTTTACATGTTACATCTCAAATGCCATTATGAACATAAAACATACTTCCTGCTGCCAGAAAAACGTATATGCGTCAGTGGAAAGTAAGTGACGTATACACATGGTCATAGAGGGTCATGTTAGTCTGTATTTTTTTTGCAAGAGGTTATCAAGAAAACTTTCCTTGCCCCATGTCCCATGTGTGTGAAAAGAAATCAAAGGGGAGAGGCACACTTTCTTGGCATACCCGGGGGCAGCAACCGTCCAAGGCGCAGCTGGGTTTGCTGGGAGCCTTGAGGCGAGCGGGCACCCCTCTGCTGCCTCCAGGGCAGACCACACCCTGCTGCTGCCCTACAGGCCACAAGGCGTCTGGCAGTGGCAGGGCACAGATGGAGTGCATGTTTGTGAGTGCTTTCACGGATTCTTGGGTATTTCAAATTCAAGTGAAAGGTATGAAAATGCTTCAGAAAGGAGAGGATGTATGCACCATGTCACACATGCTGTTCACATTCTCACTTTAGAAAAGTATCGATTTGATGAGCAGGATACTCACCTTACTATGACTATTATTCATGTCTTCACAGTGCTTTGGTTTCTTGCTGGGTTTTTATTTTCATTTATTTATTTATTTTTCTTTTTTCTCAGGACCGTATGTAATGTTGGGTCAGTAACTATTTGTTTCATACAATGACTGTGTCACAAAAAGGACTATAATCCTTCATCTCCTCTGTTTGTGAGCTGTTTAGACAATACATTTCCTCTTTAGGTTCTGACAAATTGCAATGGTGGAGCTGAAGCATGCTCAGAGGCAATCTGGCTGGTGGAGCAACTGGGCTAAAATCATGCCTCTTCAGCAGACCAAAACAGTTGTTTCAAAACATCAAAGAGACCCCTAAGGTTAGTTTGGTCGATGGCAGGACAGGTTCTTCTAATAAATAGGAGCAGGAGCTTCGCTTCAACCTACACCCTTTTGGTACATTGAAAAAATGTAAACGCTATTTTGAGTTTGCAAACAGTTTGCAAAATTGTTTTCTATTTTTGTGAGTGAACGGAAATAAATTTCATTCATTCATTTATTCATTCATTCAGTAACTCCAATCAAATAGAAACAGTAACAGAGCTTTGTCTGTGTTCTTAACCTGTGTAACAAACACTCTCACATGAGGAAAACCTGACCTGTTTATTCTGTCGTGTTTAGAAGCACACGGCTCACTTTACCGCTAAAATGCCTCATTATTAGAGTATTTATTAATTATTCAGCCTAGAGCGTATCTGATCATGATCTCTGAAACGTATTAATCTAACCTAGTTTATGATGTCTCAGGAACTCTGGATATTAGTTATTTATTTGATCTCAGGGAAAACAGAAATCCTGTTACTCTTTACAAACCTCATGCTCATGAATTAAACGTCACAGGTGTTTTTTTCTGTCATACTTAAATTCTCTTCATTAAGAAAAACAGAATCAACAAGAAAATGAATGAGAGAAATAACTGATGACAAATATTTTATTTTTCAGCCTTTTTTTATTGCACTCTATGAATTATTTTCTGTTAGATGATGAATTTGACCTAAACAGTTATATAAACTTGGCAGTGATCCTCTGTCATATTGATTTTATAAAGGTTGTCTTCAGTATTTTGTGCTTTCAAATCACATCCATTTATTTTAACCCCAGCTTAATGACCTGTTTAAGGTTTATCCTCTGTTTTCAGCTCCGTCTTTCCACTCATATCAAACTCCAGTGATCAGAGGTTTCAGAGTTTCAAGGCTGATCCACTGCAGCGTCCAATCAGTGAACAATATCCCATATGGGGGCGTGTCTGTCAGTGAAAAGACTTCCAAGAAGCCAGCTCTCATATCTCTTCGTTCATAGCTCCTCCGATCAATCTCCTCCCTCCTCTCTACTCTGAGCACAATTAATGCTTTGGGACGTCCTTCAATATGGTGCTTCAGAAAGTACTTCCGGTGCCGCAGAGGAGAGAGGAGACTGCAGTTTGGCACTTTGAGACGCGCCCATTGAATTACCACTGTGATGGGCCTTCAACCAATCAGAATCAAGTATTTATCACAGCCAGTAATGAACAGTTATAACATGGCTGGTAAAGTCTTTATTCATGCCTGGTGTGCTTTTGCTCCAAAGATTGAGGCAAGCTTTGAAACATGAAATTCAAACAGCTGTTTAAAAGAAATGCAATTTTCTCTGCAGGTTTTTTCAAAATTCTACTTTCCCACCCTGTACGACAATTTGTTGGTCAACATGTGCATAAAAACCCAATTTAATGTGTTTTACATTCTACTAGAAAGCTGTCCCCGGGAGTAATGGACTTGTTCATTATCTAATCGCTGGCGACCATATTGTATTTAATGGTCCGAATGAAAATAAAAGGAGGTTCAAATGAGTTAAAAAAAAAAAAAAAAGAAAAAGACAATAATAGCAACCCTTTACCTTTCCTTCCTCCTTCCTTCCTCTGACAATGCTGCCTGAAAAGAAAAGCCCTGTGAGTGTGCAGTTCAGACTGTAAAAGGGGGGAACGAGAGATGAAAAGGCTAAAGAATGAGAGAGGGAGCAAGAGAAAGGGAGACAGAGAGAGCGAGATCCCTTTGATGTTCTCCGCTACAACACATCACAAAGTCAACTCAAAGGGTTTGTTAAAAATGCATGACATGCACACAACTGGAAAATAAGTAATGAACTTAAAGAAGTAAAGATCAAGTGATTTCATACATGCCCTGACTTCAAAGAATCAACTTGACTCGAGGGGAGGAAAATAGAGGGAGAAAAATACATATCAGTGATTTCTTCTCTCTGAGATTGTAGACTAATTATCCTTCTGAGTGGGCTGGACAGCGCTGGAGCTGAACCAATGAAAGGAAGGCTTAGGGTTATTTGTGCTTCAACAGAAGTTTAAGCAAACATCCAATATGTCCTCCGTCAAGTGGCGTTGGAGTACTTGAATTGAACATACCATGACAGCAGGACTGTAAAACACAGTCTGAGTCTACTTTACAGCCATGGAGCGCCAGTGTGAGGGAAGGAAGCAGATAATTGCTGCATAATTACATGCAACAGCAGCCATTACAATATCCGATAAAAAAAGAAAAAAAAGAAGAAGAAGAAAAAAAAAATAAAAAACCACAATTAAGAGAGGATGATAATGAGAATTCAATCGGCAGGGATGTGGCTGCCAGCACCAGAGACCTCTGTTCTTTCCAAGTTTGACTTACATATGCTGGCCCACATTCCCCATCTGGCAGCAGACACAAGCATGAAATGACCAAACACTACAGACACTACACAACATAATGACTTTGGCTGTACTCTTTTTTTTTTTATCTTAATAGCACACCTTTTTCTCATTTGTTATTTTAGAGCAATAAAAGGCTTCAGAGGAAAAAAACAAAAACAAAACTGTGACGTGTTCTTTTTATTCTGCCCCACTTTGTGTAAAATCTGATACCCCTGGTTATTTTATCAAACCACACCTGATGCTGGATCGAAGGTTGGGAAGAAAGACCAGGGAAATGACAGATATGGGTAGCTCCTAATCAAATTTATGCCGACATGCCAGCTATTCACATGATTAAATATTGCCAAGAGCAAGGCAATATCCACTCATTAACCTGGCTATTGTGGACAGTTTACTTTGCCGTGAAGTCAAGTCTACAAGGCTGAATTAGAACGGCATTGTGCCTTTTCTCGTCCCCATGCCAGCTTCTCCACCTTTTTTTTTTCTCCATCATTTGTCCTTCTATTCAATATTCAAAAATGTAATCCACTGAATTTGAAATCATTTCCAGCTCAAGTCAATGAATGCAACCATAAGCCCGTGGTGGCTAAACCTCAGGAGCATATGAATAAATCAGTAGAGAGAAAAAAAGGGGGCAGAAATTGGAAAGAGGGGTGCAAAAGGAGGAGTGGAACAAAACTGGTTCTTTTACCCCTTTGGGTTTCTCGCGCTCCCCCAAAAATGTAATCGGCTTAACCCATGGTGTTGTTGTGGGTTCTGTAGCATGAGCCAGACTGTGCCAAACCAGATTCCACCAGCACTAGAAAGAGGCAAAAATCAATGCCATACACTGTCTGACTAATGAGATTTCCTCCGTTGTTTTGCGAGGTGAGGAGGTGTGGGCATGTGCGTGTTTTGTGTGCACATCAGGTGCATTTTGTTCTGCATGCCCTTGTGCTTTATGTGCATTTGTGCGAGCGTGCATATTTGGTGAGGAGGATGGTGGGAGGTAAACGCCTGACATTTCCTCACAGCTGGGGGCATCTTGGGCATGCTCGGGGGTAGAGAATAATGCGTACGTGCCGAATGGGAGGGGATGGAAGAGAGAGAGGGCCGTGAAAGTAGTTTGAGTGGAAGCGGGGAGAAAAAACGGAGATACAGGAACAGAGAGATAAGGAGAGGGAGGGAGGGAGAGGGAGGGAGAGAAGCCTCGGGCTCCCGACTGCGGTGGCATCGCAGAAAGGTGTTATTGAAGGGGTAGCCCTCTCTGGTCTCCCTCTTTGCAGGGTTTGCGTTCTCTTTAGCAGAAGCGCAGATGAATTATTTAGCTGAATCTAGAGAGAGCATGGAGAGAGAAGATGGGAGGTGCTAAACGGGAGTGGTGAGAATGGGCTATGTGGGAATAAGCAGTGCTGAGAGTGAGAGGAGGGAGCACAAAGGATCAAGGCATGTCGACAGAGAGCACAGGAGGTGCAAAGTCTCTGTGGTCGTGTTGTAAAATATACTGCAGCACAGATCTGCCTCTCCTCCACTCGGCCCTTTAACTTCACTTTTGGAAGCTGGCTGAGTTACACCTGCAGGAGCTTGAATTACCTTTCAATTACTGCTGATAAATCGACGTAAGGCTTTGGGGAGACTCCATTTTTAAGCTGGCTAACAAGACTAATTAACTAACAAGACCTGGGGGGTTGTGAGGAGGGGTTTATTTCTTACACCATTAAAGAATCTCTTTTTTTAAACCACTGCAGGTCTTTATCTGAAACCCATCTCTGATAGCATAATCTTGTTCAGCAAAAAAAAAAAAAACCCAAAATCCTGTCAGAGTAAAACCAGGGTGACACATTAAGCTTCCTTTCTGGGGCCAAAAGTTGTAAGAATTGTGTCATGATGAATATTTATGAATCTCGCACATTGTTTCTCAGGATTGTCCGACACCGAGATGGAACATGCAGTACTTGGAGTACCGTGCGACAGGGGATATATAAAGCAAGCCTCTGCAGAGAGTCTAATGCAACATGTCATGAATAACTAACGACAGTTTGCCATTTTCAACATGGGGCCTCCTGAGGAGGTCTTGTAATGGTTTAGCTGTGCTTAGCAGAAAGGTCTCACCCCCGAAGAACATCCCCGCCTAGGAAGGCCTGCAGCTCGGTAACAGCATGCAAACACACAACTGTAAGAGTTACTGAAATATTTACACTCTGAGATATACAGAGAAATCCTTCAGCGTCATGCGCTGTGCGTAACACTCCTTATCTCTCTGCTAAAATAATACACTGAGCCAGTGGTGGCACCAGTTTGTGTGCATACATCAAACTCAGGCATGTATATAAATACGTTGGAATGCATGCATCCCCTTGTTTACACCCCGGTATAAATGAGTGTCTTTAGGGGTGATTGAGGAAACATGTAGTGTAAATAAAGACTAGAATAATGACACTAAAACAGTGGTTTGGACTTTGTCAGTGCAGGGGGGCCTTGCACATTCTCCTGTCTCCTGCTGGGCTGACTGTGGCTTTCAAAGGAACACTGGAGATGACAGGGGGGAAAGTGTCGTGCCAATTAGGGTGCCGGGAAAAAGGAGAAAAGGAGCCAACAGAGAGAGAAAAGAGAGAAGGACAGGAGAAGAAGAGAGAGGTACAAGTGAGAAAGGAAAAATAATGGCCTTACACTGTCAGGGTGGACGCTGAGCCAAACAGAGGGAGAAGAGGAGGTAAACACCAGTGGGACAAACAAGTCAGCAGGGACAAGAGAGAGGGAGAGACAGAGGGATGCAGGGAGAGAGAAAGTGAAGAGAGAAGAAGTGATAGAGGGAGGGTTAAATTGGTCTCTCTCCCCTCGGGCTCTGCAGCTTCACAACGGTGCCTCACTGGGAAGGAAAGTAACGCTCCAAACAGGAGCCACAGGGGACACAGGTGTGTGTGTGTCTAAGAAAGAGAAAAGAAAATGACAGTCACAGATAGGGAGGTTGGTTGAAAAGAAATGTGTATGTGTGAGAGAGCGCAGCTGCGGGATCTGTTGTCATCTCTGGTCAGAGGGACAAACAGACTTTGGTGGATTTAGGTCCAAAATGACATTAAAAAAAAAAACAGCCTGTCACAAAGAACAAAGCTACAGAGATGAATGGAACAATTCATTTGGTTCCATTTATTCCTTGATGGAGGATATTTATTTATTTATTTGCAAAATGTGTTAATACTCTGTTGATCTGTTTTTAAAACCATGTATATTTGGTTTCAGCAAAGACAAGAGGGGAAAAAATCAGGAGTTCAAAGATGAAAAGCACAGAGAACTGCAATTACGATCAATAAATCATGATGCTTTAAAAAAAAAAAAAGTTAATGTATATTTTTCCCCCCCCAGTTTCTCTGTTTTATTTGATCACATCTGTAAAAAAAAAAAAACTTCAAAGAAACCAACAGAAGTACAAAGAACATGACAGGGGAGGTCAACACTGCAGGATCTGGCATAACACCTTCATCTTCAAAAAGAGAGAGAGAGAGAGAGTTCAACCTAAAAAGAACAAAGAATGTTTGAATGAATGAATACATGGATGATGAAATAAATGAATGAATTAAGAAGTTGGCGCACTCATGGTTCATTTATATTTTTGTATCAGAATTAGGTGTGTGCTGATCCGGCGGATGGGAACCAGAATTAGCTGATTTTCAGCCTGTTTTGCTATGACCACTGACTGTCAGGTCATAGCCCACATGTGCCTATCTCTGATTTCCACATGCATTTTGTGCCACACACAAGCTAACATGCAGGTGATGAGGACACAGAGGTATCCATCAGCAGCTAGGTGAAAAAACATCGACTTAGTGGGAGATAAACAAAGACCACGGTGATTTCATCCAGTTGTTTATTTGGACATTTGGACTTCACGAGGCCTCACTGTGGGCCTTCTCCTCTGGGGCTACATGGTGTGTTAAAATATTCAAAATTCTTCCTGTCAAAGCCGAGTGTGGTGAGATAATAAAACTTCAGTGTGTGAGAGTGAAAAGTTGGATGCGTTGTGACACATATCATTTTGCAGGAGGTATTATAGATTAAATTAACGGGTACAAAACAAGATAACAATTCTTTGTAGCTACAGATACTGTTCGCTGAAGCAGCAAGTGAGAAAGACTTAAACAGGTAAGAGACAGCAAGCATTTGAAAGGAAAAAGTCACCAATTGCAGTTGTTGTGAGGTACATACCTCTCTTCAGAGTCCAATGAGGATGACGCTGAACAGAGTGAAGCTGTGAGTGTGAAACTGTTTAAAACATATACCGTTTGGACCAAGCAAAACTCAGAGTTTGGTGAAATGTAAGGAGTGTTGCAGTAATAGTCATATCTGGTTGTTCCCAGAGTGCAGCCAATAGCATCACTTCCTTAGACGCTCTCTGCATGGTAAACTGCACATTGCTTTCAAACTCAGTACCATCAATAAATGATGAAGGGTTTTTTGTTTTATACATGTGGCCTCATGGGCCAGTCTGTTGCGGCTCCAATGACATCATTATGACGTTGTTTGGAGTTATTTTCTCTATCATGAAACTTCTCCCCCCCTCTGCTGCGTAAATAGATGGAATGCTGTGTAAAATATTGATTAGAAACAGATGGACTGTGGTTTGCAAATCATTTTAAACATGTATTTAACTAAAATTTAGAGCCAAGATAGCCTATCAAATGTTGCTATGAAACATTTTCCTCTTTGGAAAAGTACATGCTCCTTTTTAATTTGATGGCAGCAAGCTGTTTCAAAATAAAGTGAGGCAGGATTAAAAAAAAACACCTACAAAGTTGTGTATGATGAGAAAGAAAACTGGAGAAACATCCTCCAACCAAATTAATGATTTGTAACAATTCAGTAACATGACTTGTATAAAAAAAAGGTAAATCTGAAAATGCAGAGACTCCCTGAAGTGAAAATAAAAAAGGTGCGTCTCTTTGTGGCAGACCCTGTGAGTGAATAGTTCAAAAATTTCAGAATAAATTCCTTTGGCATAAATTTGCAAAGAATTTAAAGATACATTTCTATAGACCCTGGTATCATTTTAAGATCTAAACAAACTAAAGAAGTCTCTGAACAAATGTGATGTTTGATCTGTTGCCTTTGCACTATTTTCAAATAAATATAGTGTTTTAATGATCCAATTCTGGTTTTATCAACATTTGAGCAGCCATTATCAGAGGAGGGCGCTCTTTATATGTTGTACTTTTTGCCAGTCAAGTTTCAACCACAAGGTTGATCTTTTGATTGACTTCAGTTGAGGTGTAGAAAAATTGAGTGTATTATTATTAGTATATGCGCATATATACTCACTGAGACTGACAAGTTGACAAGGAACACAATAAGTCAAAAGCAGCTGGGATTGGTCGGGGAGAAATCACTCTGACCTGTAGGTGGTCCTTCAGTTCAATCAGGAGCAGCTAAACTAATGCAGGCTGCTTCATGGGTGAATCATACATCACACATGCATCCAAGCCATGGTACAAGTCAGAGAAGCCATGTAACAGGTATAATTATGAGAACCTAAACTTGTAGATTTTTTTTTTTTTTTTTTTTTTTTTGGCTTAATCATTAGATATGGAGGTAATATATATATGACAAGATCTCCCATCATTTCTAAGGTGACATCACTCATATATATATATATATATATATATATATATATATATATATATATATATATATATATATATATATATATATATATATATATATATATATATATATATATATAGTTACATTTTTGTTGTTTGTGCTTTCCTTCCATTTTGGAAAGACTCTTCTTCTCCCTGCACTGCTTTATTGCACCTTCTCCATTGTCAGTCTGGAGATGGTGCACACAGTCATGTGTCTCCCCTGTGGCCTGACCTGCTTTTTTCACCCAACAGAAAGGAGCTTTACAAGAAAGAGTGTAATGCATCAGTACTTTCATGCTGGTAAACACTGTACAAGCGCACAAGTCAGATAGCAGCATATTCATACTCCTCTATGGAGCATCTGACAGGCCCTGCGCCCTGCACAGACAGCCACAATGTGTCCAATTTCCTCTCTCAATTTCCAGAAGTCCAATATCCTTCTCCCTCATTCTCAGACAAAATAGCTGCTCCAGCCTTTCCTGACTCACAGCGGTCCCTTTATATTTTATCAGTTTCTGTTTGGAACACAAGCAGGCAGTGGTAGCCATGGCAACAGGGCATAAACATTTAAGCTAGCTCCTATCTTCTGCTTAGTCACTGAAGCTACAAAACAGAAAAGACAGCGAGATAAGTCTTAGGAAATGAACTGCCATGAGTACCACTGCTGTGCAGTGATCCATAATTGGAGCCAGGACGAGGATTTGTCGGTTGTGGTTAGTAAACACAACATTTGAAGTTGGGTGCTTAAAATCTTCAACCTTGCAACAACCAGCAGGCTGGGTTTTTTTTTCTTTTTTTTTAAGAACTACACATTCACAGCCAAACAAGTCGATACCAAAAAAACTCCCAGAAAAATTACAAAATAAGAAAATACAGGGAGAGGCCAGAGAATGTTCAACTTCTGAATGTTAACTGAGGATGAACTTTTGGTGCAATGTTGCTTTACAGAAAGCATCCTGCCTTTAAAATTCTGTGAGCCATCACATTCTCATCACAAGCTCATTCTTTTTGTGTTTGGTATTTGAATTGAATCATTGGTAAACATCACTTACACTCAAATTCAGTTTAATCTTTCTGCTGTGTCTGCTGCTAATGTGCTAAACATCTGGCATTTCAACTGTTTCATGTGTGATCTTAAATGTCTTCAATTTATACATCGATTACAGAAGAAGTCTGCGATTGTGAAGAAATGTTTAAGAGACACTGAGACACAAGCTGTTCTTACTGCACTGTGTGTGTGTATTAGCGTATTTTGTGTGTGTGTGTGTGTGTGTGTGTGTGTTTGTTTGTGTGTGTGTGTGTGTGTGTGTTTGTGTGTTTGTTAATGTGTCTGGATGGAGTAAAAGCACACTGCAGGGAGCGGTAAGACAGACAGAAAGATGCTCTCAAGAGAAAACCTTCAGAGGCAGTTCCCTAACAAGTTTACATCCAGTACTTTTTACCACAACACACCGTGTGGGTAATCTAGATGCAACAAAAGGCTTACTTTAAGACTATTAGCATCTACACTTAGGAGTAGTAATGCTATTTAGACTTCAACCCCAAGTCCAATGAATTCAAGACGTTGTGAAAAACGTAAAAAAGAATACAATGATTTGCAAATCCTATTTAACCTTTATTCAGTTGAATACACTACAAAGACAAGATATTTATTGTTTGAACTGACAAAATTATTATTATTTTATTTTTTTGAATTTACAAATATTCACTTATTTTGAATTTGATGCCTGCAAACAACAACAACATTAATAACAAAAAAGTTCAAAAAACACCTGTTTGGAACGTTCAACAGGTGGAAACAGGTGAATGTCATAATTATAAATAAAAGGAGCCTCTCTGAAAGACTCAGTCGTTCACAAGCAAGGATGTGACAAGTTCATCACCTTGTGAACGATTGTGTGAGCAAATAGTCCAACAGTTTAAGAACAATGTTTCTTGTTCAAGCAATTGAGACCACATGAACCTTGAAGGTTAGATAGTCATCAATCCTGAAAAACAAGTTCCAGACTGATGGAAAGGAAGGAGTTCAGATTGACCAAGCAGGCAAGTGATCTGTGGTTGTCTGGAATGACAACTCACCTGGCTACCTCACTACCAATTTAAGACACGTCAGTTGACACAAAGCTTTAATTTAAAGATGATTTAATTGATTTACTTCTTTATGTTAAATTATATATTCTCATGCAGCTCTTCCTGTCAGGGATTTGCTGCTGAAACACCTGAAAAACATTAATAAGGGAAATATCACAACTTTTAAGAATCTTGCTACTAGCGCCACCAATCATGAATATTGTTACTTTGCAGCAAACAACAACATGCACTCACCAGCTCTTACAAGAAATAATCACGTTTGATATTGAAAATGAATCACTGATGTCAGAATCAAGAATTAAACACAGCCAAGTGTGAAATGGATGATAATAAAACCAGACTGCCTCACATCACTTTATATGTCGGTTTTTACACTACTCAAAAGTAGCTCCATGAATCATTAACTTAAAAGTCTGATTTGATCATCCACATTAAAACACATGACAAGCTCTTAACTAAAATTATGACTTAAGTTTAGAAATTTTTAATCACTACAATTATTTCATAAAAATGTGGAAAGAGTAATACAACTGACCGAAACAATGGGGTTTATTACTGAAAAGAGAAAGTGACAGTGAGGGGTAAAATTACCATCCAAACTTTGTTAAAAAAAAAAATCCCAGCCTAAAGACATTACAGGTGCACTCACTATTTGTTTCCCCTCTAACTAATGCAGTTCCATCGCACAATTTCAGAGAGCTTTTCTTTTCTAATCAGGTATGTTTAATTGGCTGAAACCACCTCCTGCTAAGGCAATGTTTTTTTTTTTCCTCTCATTTTTTTTTTATCATGCTGACTGTGAACAGTGCTTAGAGGAGTTGACACACACAACTCACCTAAATTAAAATCCTAGTTAGCGGAGACACAAATTTACTTTGCCAAGTAAAATGTAGAATAGAAATCGAGCGGAGAAGAATATTTGCTGAGGTTAATGTGCATGTGTGCCACTGCAAACCAATGTCGTTCCAGGAAAACAAAATTGAACAATCATTTAAGGAGTGCTCGTGTGGCTGTAGGAACTGCGAGTGCCTGAACCAAATTGTTTGCCAGTCCATCCGAGAGAAGGTCGAGTATTTTAACTGATGACTAAAACGTTCACCCTCACATTAAGCTAAAAGGTACAAGCACATAAAAATCCTTAACCATGATTGACTATTTGCAATTTCAGAGGCAGCACTTTCTTTGCATTTCAATATGGAACCTTCTCTTGGGCAGTACTGTAAATGGTGACTTCGGACAAGCATCTTCTTTACAAGTCTTTGAGGAATTGAGATTAGCAACTTTAAAAGTTGCTGCTCTGTTAGGTTATGTTTTGAAGTAAAAATGTATGTACAAGAAGATAACATTGTTTTAGATTCTTTAGTATTCAAAGTTAAAGTGGATGTCTTTAGAGGAGATGAGCCTCACAGGTTTAAAGCAAGCCCCGTATCTCCAACACGCCTGTGTCGTGTTGTGTTTTTGATTCCTCACCTTTTGTTATCTTAGTTGTTCTTTGTTGTCTTTTGCCTTCTGTCGCATGTCCTGTGTTCTGGTGTTCCTTGCGTGTGTGTGTGTGTGTGTGTGTGTGTGTGTGTGTGTGTGTGTGTGTTGCCATGTTAAGTCTTTATTGTTTACTGTTTGATTTTGTAGTTCCAGCTTCTTTTGTGTCTGGTTCAGTCGTGCCTCCTGTCTTTGTGTGTTTCAATTCTCTTCAATTGCACATAAGAGGTATCCCGTCTCACTGTCACACCTGTGACCAGTTTCTTGTTACCTGTGTGTGTGTGTGTGTGTGTGTGTGTGTGTGTGTGTGTGTGTGTGTGTGTGTGTGTGTGTGTGTGCGTGTGTGTGTGTAAAGTCTCTGCACTTCTCTTTGTCATTTTATTGAATTTATGTCATTCTTTGTCTCCGCTCTCCGTGTTCCCTGTTTTCTAGTGTTCATATGGACTTATTGTGACAAGTATGTTTTTTGTATGATCACCTGTTTTGCATATTTAACACTTTATTTGTATCTTTACTTTGGTCCTCCTCAATCTTTGTTTTTGCTTCCTACGACCTGACCACCCCAACAAAAATATGGGGCCACCATAGTGTAGCTTTGCCACTGCTGAAAGGTCAGCAATGTCACTGTGTTGTACAAGACTCATTCAGTGTCTGTACATCCATCCATTATCTTTACCACTTTTCCTTTTTGGCGTCGCAGGGGGACTGGAGCCAATCCCGTCTAGAGACATACATCCATTCACGTCACACTGACGTCTACCAGGCAATTTGGAGACATCAATAAACCTGACGAACATGTTTTTTGGACTGTGGCAGGAAGCAGAAGTGCCTGGAAAGAACTCACACAAACAGAACTTGCAAACTCTACACCGATAGGCAACCGTCTGGCTGAGGAATCTAACCAGGAACCTTCATTCTCTAAGGCAACAACACTAGCCACTGCAGCACTGTGCAGCATTTTGCATAAACCACGCTACACTATGTCACATGACTTCTTTTGCTTATGCCAATCATTGAACAAGCACTTCAAGGAGTGGTTTAAAGAATGGTGGCAGTAAGCTGCTTGCATGGAAAGCTTATAGGGCCACTTTTTTTTTTTTTTTTCCGGGGAGCATGGTCTGTCCTGTCCTGACCATAACTGTTTGCACCAGATTTCATTAAAATCCACTCAAAAGTTGAGTAAATATTTCAGTCTGGGGAGACCAAATTGACAGCTCTGGACAGCTGAGTGTCACTTGCCAAAAATGCAATGAAAATCTTATTTCAGACAAGTCTGCACACACTGATACTATGTGCGTATCATTTATTATTGATTCTGATTGGATAAATGAGAAGTGTGACAGTCTGTCACTGCTCCCTGATGCGTGATTTTCTGGTCAATATGTATGTCAAGATATGTGCTTGTTCAGACAGAGAGAGAGACAGATCTGGTGGTAGCTGCCTGTTTGTTACAATCCCAGTTCAACAAATATGAAGAAAAAAACATTTTTTTCTTTGCATGGATCACATACTCTTTTGAAACAACTTATCTGAGTTATTTTTTGTGCGGTCAGTGTTTTTTTTTTTTTTTTTTTTTTTTTTTTTGCAGCTTATGTGTGGGAAGAAAGAAAAAAATCACCCTTAATTTTTCAAACATCTTTGTATCAGACATGAGGTGTCCATCCCTCCTATCATCTAAAACAGAATCAGTCAGACCACACAAGACTTCAGTGATTTCGCTGCAGCTCTGTTCTGTTTGTAACAATAGTTGGCTCCTGTCTGCAAACCCCTTATTGTCCCCACTGGCTGTGTGTCAGAATACTGGCTGCTTTTATTCCGGCTAGCGGAGCTAGCACAAACATAAATAGATAAACCTGTGATTTTCTGTTCTCAGACCTGCTGTGGGAAGACGACTCCTGATCTGTATTTCAGTTGATTCCTGTGCCTCTGCCTGCAATTTCTCAAATTGTGGTGCACCCTCCTAGTGTGCGTCCTCTGCCTCCTCTGCTACAGTGCAAAGCTAATTGGCTAAAGCTCATTCTCCAGTTCTCTATTGTTACTCCTCTTTTTTTTGTATTCTTGCTTGAAAATGCAAAGATTGATTTTTCAGCCTGCTGTATTTTTTTCCCCAAGGAACTGCGTGCGTATTTGTGTTTGAGCAGGACAAACAGACAAAGATGTGCTCTTAAACATTCAGTACAAGTGACTGACTCTTCGTTGACAGAGTTAGTTCATGTAGCACAGAAAAGCTTCAGTGGCTTCCATTAAGTGTGGCAGTGTTTTTGCTTAACATCTCTACATCCGCATAGATGTCATCTCATGACATCAAGACACTGACTGTCTTTCTGCTTAAAACTCGGTTCATTTCTTGCTAAATCAAGTTTTCCATTAACAAATAATACAGAGTATATTACCCAACACAGTCTCAAAGCTAACCAATAGCGTCTTCTAAAATGAAGTGTTAATGCTTGTCTGAACCGTATTCAAAATATGCCTCAGGTATAACAGAGACAGTGTGTTGTCTGTGCTGCGCACGTCAGTTAATTTGTAAACTGGTAATTTTCAACATGAATTTTCAATAACTTTAACATGGACACTAATTTGAAACTTAAAACTTCAGTTGTTTCGAGTTGTCATTTTTTTGTTACTTGACTTCATTTACACCCCCCCT